>OZ007505.1:9132575-9590075 GCA_963931865.1 Axinella damicornis | reverse complement strand
CTTAGGATTGTGAGTTTAGCGAAGTGGTATATGAAGGGAGCTCCTAGCCTCATTCCCAGGCCCTGCCCAGCTTTTCAACGCTTGCAGTACGGAAACACGTGAGAGGGCCTGGTATCTTTCCTCACGTGAGCATGACATAATCGAGAAATGGCAAAAGTGTTCTGATTGAAAAAGCGATGTTTCGCATATTGTTCAACCGACTATACGTTCAACGTTTGGTGTGTATGACAGGCGCCTCCTGCTAGCTTGATACATTATCTGGTACCTTACTGTTCTGAGCCCCAGTGCGCCCACGCTCAATCAAACATCCTTTCTATCCTGCTGTCACTCATGTGAGGAAAGATACCAGGCCCTCTCCCGCATTTCCATACTGCAAGCGACGAAAAACTGGGCTGGGCCTTAGGAACGTGGCAAGGGAGCTCCTCCAAAAAGGAGAATCAAGGACTTCCGTTTTCAAACAGGACACTCCATCAAGGAATCACTCTTCCTGAAATGAGAACACTATGCTAATCAGGACACACTTTTCACCCCAAAGATGACCCTAGCTGCTACAGGGATGAGAATGAGATCAGTCCCAACAGCAAGGCAGTGCCGCTATGAATTGTACCCTGGAAAGCGGTAGACAATACGACACTTCAGCCGCATATGTAAAGAGGCTGTCAAATGTAGGTGTGGTCTTTTGTTGACATAATTAAACGTTGTTGCTAACGTAACAGATTTTTTATCCAATCAGTGTGCCATTACACTTTGCATACTTATATGATTATGAAGTGAAGAGACTGGGCAAACTGTCACATTTGGATAAGCTAACTGTCTTCAACTCCAGGGGATACTAGACAGCAGCCTTACAGGTTGAAACACAAAGGGAAGGAGGTGCATGTGGACTAACCTTGTTCACAGGCCGTGTGGCCTGGGAACAAGGCTACATGTGGACAAGGGGGGGGGGGGGTTAGCCTCATTCCCAGGCTCTGTACAGTATGCAACAAAAAGCTGGGGAGGAGCCTGGGAATGAGGTTAGGGAGGGTGGAATTGGAAATTTTGGCTGGATATTTTTTTTTGTGGTTGTCAAACTTCTATCAGCTCCATCTTTCTCTGGACATGTCAGGTCAGAGGTAATACGGTAAGCTGCCGTAAAACATTTTTATGGATAATATAAAACATTTATAAGAAACATTTCCGGACACATTTAGGTAGTGCTGGGACGATACTACAGTTCTGCATATCGATTATAGAGTGCTTGCAAGTGACGTCACCGGCCGTAAAACAACCGAAACGCCCTCCGTTAAACTCCGTTTCTCTCATAAGACCGTATGGCAAAAGTAGTAATTTCTATAGTGATCTTAGAAACGCAAGCAGCTCGGAACTTACGAAGTACTACTGTGTGAACCGTCGCTGTAGTGCAGTTACCATGCTGATTAGATCGAGCAGCTACGCAACCTGGAGTACAAGCGAGTCAGTAGTTTTCGTTCAGCTGCCATTGAACTCCACATTCTTTTGCCATATGGAAGTACTCAGTCACGTGGTTTTGTGACGTAATTGCAACCACTCTATTGTGAACTTCATATTGCCAATACATCGATATATCGGGTAGTGGGTGGGATTGGTATCAGAGTTTGTAGATTGTTGATAGAATTGCAACATCAATTAATCATTGTCCCAGCTGTCATGCTCGCTGACTGGGACATACATCACATGACTTGACTATGTACAATGCAGTGCACGAAGCGGAGAATACTATGTAGAATGCAGTGAGGGACTTTGTACGGTGGCATGCATGCAACAGGCATAAATTATAATCAAGTCAAGAGTGCTAATTAGAGCAATAATTTTGGTCACCCAAGTTGCAACCAGTGATCAGTTGGCATACAAATTATCTTGACACGCGTTTTCCCTCATATACAGAATCCCTATTACCCAGGTTCAATAGTGTTCTGATTACAAAATAAAACACAAACTTGTTACAGCTATATCAGGCTACTAAATGATGGTGGCAGCTGCCAGCCGGCTACATACCTCTCCAGAGTACTGATTCTCGAACATGGATAGGAATCTCTGCATGCAGTCACGGGCAGCAAGGACCAACTTAAACTCTCGATACATGCGATTCTTGTCTCATTGTCAATGTACACAATAACGCGAACTTGATACGCGCGATCTGCTTGATAATCGTCCACGAGCGCTCGAACTATAGTATACGCGTGATTGTAAATAAAAACATGCATGACCTTTGACCTTAGAATTTGTGACATTAAGTTAATTAACCTTTTAACTACGGAATTCTCTCCCCCAATGCCAAGATGACACACTTTCATGATTCAGCGCACACCACCTTCGTAGGTGCTTGACTTGGTTACCAATGGTAGGGCTTACACACATGGAGATGCTCCCTAGCTCTTGCAATACCGTTAATGATATTCATGACCACCCACAGGCCCAGCAATCAGTGGTCAAATGTGGATGTCAGCCAGATTCTTGCCCAGGGTCTTGGACTAGATCTGACTGCTGGTATTGCAATACTTAGCTTGCGCTACGGCGAGCCGCAATCGGGTTTGCAACACGGCTACCAGGAGTGCGGTTGCCCCTCGTTCATAAATATATGGAGATTGTGATAATATATTATGCAGTATCGCGATACGCACCTGTTGACCTTCAACCCCGAACAGAAGATACATGTAAAACCATCTAAAAGCATAGCAAATATTCGTAGAAAATTAATCTATCTATCTATCTATCTATCTATCTATCTATCTATCTCTACAGCTGTGTTCTTGCACTACACAAGTCATGTATTAGTCTCTCTTGGTCTCATGGTTTCACTCAAACAATGGGGTAGGAGGCACATTCAGCCAGACCACACATGTTCTTCCCTCGTTCAATCCAAAAATATCTGAGGGTAGGAATATACACAAGTGGTGACACACAAACTGAATCAGACGATCATAACAGCAGTAGCTGCATTTGCCTCATTGTGAGGCCACTCAGGCAGGGATAGCCTTAAACATTTAAACAACCTGAGCTAGTGGAAGCCTCATCCGAAGGCCCACTCCAGCTCTGCTTTCTTAGGTACGTGCTCGACCTTTCGACCTTTCAAAGAAAAGTAGTAGAACTCCTGCATCATCAAACCACAAGGTGGGTTCGATCATGACGCACGTGGGCTTGGTTTCAGTAATTATTGTGACACGCCCACGCACAAGATAGCAGTTCATTGGAAGTATCTTGACTAGTATTCCAGTCATACGTATGTACGTAGCTACAACACAACATAGATGTCATCTGAGCAATGAGGCATGCACTATATTGCTTGGTAAACAGTACCAGATGCCTCCAGCAGTCCACTACATTGCTTGGTAAACACTAAACAGTACCAGCCAGATGCCTCCAGTAGTCCACTACGGCATCGCAAGAGCCAACAATAACTCGCTAGGTTAGTGAGCTTCTCATTACTACTCACAAAACGAAGGTGGGCACATCATTACAGAAACCAAGTCCATGTACGTCACGATCAGGCTTGATGACATAGGAGTGGTACCAGGCCCTCAGTTCAAAGGTCAAGTATGTGCCTAAGAAAGCAGAGCTGGAGAGGGTCTGGGATTTGGCTACTACTACGCAGCTTCTTACAAGAGCGCATGATGACATCATTGCAGTGGAGGCAGAAGAGTGTGTAACTTCGTATTGTCCTATGGTGAACTATAAATAGCATACCATCCATTTATGTACGTGCTAAACATATTCACCGCTGATTACTCACTGCATAGGGAGCTGAAACCATACGTTTCATAAACATCTAACAGGATATTCCATCAGGTCACTTGTATTAAGTGTGGGAATGTATGGTGTGACAGGCTGAACAAGGTGTGTGTACTTACTACACTGGTGGGTCCTGTTGCCAGTACATTTTCACAAGATAAGTACATATGTATATACTGGTACCTAGGAATAATGCTGAGGAATGCTGCGAGTTCTATTTGCCATGGGGACGGTGTATGTTTTTAACCTTGACTCAGATCGGTGGACAAGCATGCGGCGCCTCCATAGCTTGCAGAGCTGGAACAGTCGACATCTTTTATATACCGCAACTCCACAATATTCTCATGTAGCCAGAGACTAGAGTAGTGAGTGAGTGGTGCCTTCAGGCCTAGCATGTGGTCAGGCTACACTCATACACATGCAGCACGCAAGCAAATATGTATTCCTAGTTGTACACTGTACATCATTTATCGTAACGATAAATGGCCACATTTCAAGGAGTCAGCAGCACAGAGAGAGCAAAGTGAATTGAAGTGTCCATGTCCAGCACCACGAACTTGATAACTGACAGTTACGTACATACAACTATGGCATTTGTAATTGAACCAAATAGCAATGGGCTTCAAATTGCCAAATTGGACTCTATTGCCATGCTGCTCGGAATGGTGAGGGATTTCTACATCTTATCATGTCAGAAACTCCAATCCTTTGTACTTCTAACACTTCCTTACCCTTCCATCCCCCATTTCTCTCCCCAGGAGTTCTTCACAATCCAGTAGGGCTCATTTGAGTCAGTGGTATTGTAGCCTACTGCCAGTACTGGGTATAGAAGTGAGAGAGGGAGGGAGGGAGGGAGGGAGGGAGGGAGGGAGGGAGGGAGGGAGGGAGGGAGGGAGGGAGGGAGGGAGGGAGGGAGGGAGGGAGGGAGGGAGGGAGGGGGGGAGGGGGGGGAGGGAGGGAGGGAGGGAGGGAGGGAGGGAGGGAGGGAGGGAGGGAGGGAGGGAGGGAGGGAGGGAGAGAGGGAGGGAGGGAGGGAGGGAGGGAGGGAGGGAGGGCGGGCGGGCGGGTGGTAGGGGAGGGAGGAAATTCATTCCACACTTTCCGGCATGTTACCCAATAATCATTCGTAGTGCACTTACCAGCATGGTTCACATGCTTGGCATCGTCATGACACAAGTGACTGAGGAGGTGAAGGAAAACATACAAAAATGAACATTGAGAAGCAAAGAGTAGCCCACTACTGGGTAGCCGACATCACCTGATTAGAATTTCATGACCCACTGGGTGAAGTCATATTCTCACTCCCAGGTCATTCCTACTTAGCTGCCACCAGTGGGAATTGTGTAGCCCCGTTCCCAGGCAGTGTTTGTCGACTAACGCAAGCGACAAACGCTGGGGTGAGAAAGCCTGAGAATGAGGCTAGGAATTGTGATCAGTGACACAGAGCACACCCAGTGAAGGAACCTCTAACCTATTGTACTAGGTGTCTAGCAAGGCACAAACACACGTTCATGTTGATGCATCAGGGTGACGGTGACGAGGTATGACATCACCCTAGCTTCATTCCCAGGCTCCGAGTCTTGCTTAAGTTGTCACAGCCCTACATTTCATTGCAGTCGTATCTCAAGACAGTGTTCTTGCGTTTGAAAAGCCTCTTTCAGTAGCGGTTGTGCCAGACATGAGGTCACCACACCCTGATATGCATGGCTTTGTCTAACCTACTACCTGCACTTCTAAACATTGTTGACTTCCCCCGTGTATGGAAGCCTGAGTCCCAAGATGACAATATTTCCAGATACCTTCCTGCACTCATGTATAGTTTTGGCGCTAACCACAATAGAGAGCATTAATCTCATTACAGTAGCCATATAGAGTTGTCTGCATTCCCAACCAACTGGGCAGCCGTCCTATCACCACCTACCACCACCTACCAGATAAGGCACCAGGATTCAAAATGCATCAACACAGTGTGACTGGGCCCACTCCTCATTAGGCCTGAGATAATTATGCCAGAATAATTTTAGCAAAGGTAAAGAATTGCGAGAATAATAGCAAGCTTTTGCATTCGGAAGTAAGGGGTGTGGCACAAATTGACTTCCAGTTTGTTGAACATGGTAGTAATGGCTGACATTTGCAGCACTAGCACAGATATTGTAGTTGATTTGTTGACAGTGTTGTCCGGAGGACTCTGATTTGCCAGTACCTCAGGTGCATCTTTGCTCACTCGAGACTATGTTGAGTGTTCCCTAATGTTGCAGTATAACAAGCGTTGACTATAAAGTTATTTGTTGAGAATAATATGGAATAATAGCAAGGGTTTTGGGAATAATAGCAAGATTTTGAAAGAATTAAGGAATAGAATAATAGCTAGAAGTTGAGGCATAATTATCTCAGGCCTGATTTTCCACATGTGATTTTCCACACACCCACACATGCTATCTCCTGATCACTCCAAACGTGACCAGTGATCACACCACTACCCATAACACATTTACACTGCAGTCACGCCACTCGTAATCACCCACGGCAACCCTGCCAGTGTACAAAAGAGATCTGAATCTGTTCCCACACAATCTAGGAATTTGTACAATCTCGGGATCGCATTGCACATTCTCAGAATTCGGAAATGGTGTGCCAATTTCAAGACTAGTGTGCGGTCTCAAGAGTATGTGGCAATAGGTGCACAATCTCTAGAATGGCCTTAAAGTGAATGGTGTTCAATAGCCTCATTACAGTTTTGCTGGTGTGGCAGCCATTTTCTCCACATCCCTCTTCGCAAAATTCCCATTGCTATCAATAGATGACATCACTCACTTTATCAGATCGTATTATGTCACCTAGGCAGAAGGAAGACGCATCTAAAGGATCCCTTCCCACAGCCTCGTTCCCAGGCCCCATTCGAAAAATTGAAAAGGGGCCTGGTAGCACTTCCGTGTTAAATCTGTCGCTGCTGTACACATCATCAAACGCGTGCTACGGTAGGACACACCTCATTTCAAACATCATATCAGCTGACTATCACTGTCACAAAGACTAACGTGGAGCCCGAGAGAGCATTGTTTCACATTATATCAGTTGATCAGGACTCCAGCTAGTGCTGATAGATGATCGGGAAGTTTGTCGCGATGACCCGTATGCGTAAACAGCGCTCTCCGATTTCGATCGTCCAGCCATCTCCCGAAAACGTGACAACACTTCTTCATGAAGGAAAGAGACAAGGACGCCGCAGTCTGGAGTGGCAAAGTAAGCTCCATAACGACCTGCATGGTCCATTTTGTGCTTTACAATACTAGTCAACACTCTGTCTCACGTACAGGGATCACGTTCGCACACGGTTTCGTTCTGAAATCTGATTGGCGCCTCTTGAATTCGTGAGGCATACAGTGTAGTCGACAGAAATTATACGGAAGCGCTACCAGGCCCCTTTCTGACTTTTCGGACAGAGCCTGGGAACGAGGCTACCCTTCCCATGAGCTGAACATCACTGGCTGTCAGTTGCAGTGTGTACAGCCAAAGTTCACAGGTTGTGTGAGATGGTGCTCCCAAAATGTGATATTGAATTCTGAGAATGATTGTGCATCCAATCGCTAATTTATAGCCTAAGAATGATTCCTTGATAACTGTGACAGTTACTGTATCAGCACTATGCTGCGTTATACGTAAGCTTTTTTCTACGTATCACTGTGAGTCTCGTACAGGTTCATATACTGTCTATACTGACAGTCACATACGGTACCATCCCCTACACTACACTAGACAATAGTATGACAGGTACAGCGAGGATTGTCCAGGACTGCACCAGTACAAGCCGAGCTAAGAGCTGTGGTACCCATCAGGTGTCATTTGGGTCCCAGAGTTCACCAAGACATCCTTGCTGGTCTCAACTCTGGTAGTCAACCACAGAGTCCAATGTCTTAGACGTCCCTATGTCCATGGGACACCCTGAACATCACAACTCTTGTAGCCAACCACCAAATCCCATAATTATGTCCTTTACATTTCTGGAATGCCTTAATTCGTGAGATATATGCCATGTACTGAGTCTCACACACTGCCGCTCCATATTGTAAGTGATCAAAAGCTAGAGTTGGGAACAGTCCGGTAATGAGGCTCTATTACATAATCCCCCCCCCCCCCCCCCTTCCCCCCATCCACCCCTCCCCTTACACACCACACCAAACTGAGATGAAATTACCTGGAGTAGACCCCCTTCTTGTAGAGCTGGAATCCCGTAGTGACATCGTAGCATATGCTGACTGGGCCATTACTGCCAACTGCTTCATATATCCCATTCTCATCTCCCTGTAAGGAGGCAAACCAAACATGAGCTCGTGCCTTTATCAGTACATTTTTGTAAAGATTCAAAGGGTATTGCATATGGTTTGTCAGACGATGAAACAAAAACTTTCAGACATTACGTGGCCTAACCAATATAGTTCTTAGATCCATGACCTCAGAGCTCATTGCCGAAGGAGGTACTGATTACATGATTATCAATACTGAGGCCTGCTTCGAACTGACAGCAAGCTACCTTCCCCTGGTATACCGACAGAAAGAGAATTGAGCTACGGAAAGTTCGAAGGAGAGCTACAACTTCCCTCCACTAACAAGCTGGCAGAACTAGAGACGGAGATTACCTCAAAATGGGCATGGTTGTATTCTCAGTGATCAGCAATTCTACACATGGGTGTTATAATTTATGCTGAGGAAGAAGAGATCAAGCAGCGCACAGGACCTAGACTAGGAGCCTAGACTAGGAGCCTATAGGAGCAAGATTTAACACTGTATTTGGGGTGCAACAGATCGGGATTAGTAATACCTGAAAAACACATACCGTATTTCCGCGTATTCCGGAAAGAAATTATTACAGCGTTTACAACTGTAAGTTTCGGCACAAAAGCGCCTGTGCACGACGGCATGGTCAGAATCTTTGTGGGTCTTTCGTGAGAGCCGTGCACCAAAGACAACAACAGGCGCGCGAGCAACAGCAGCCAATGGAGAAGATAAAGCGGTCATAAAGTTTACCAATTCTGCACACGCAATCTTGAGATCAAACTTTTGCGGTCTCGAGATTGCAATCGCATGCAATTTCCGGATTTGCAATGCAATCTTGAGATTCCCTTGGGCAGAACATATGCATGTACTACCTGTGTGATGTTGAAGACATCAGAGACGGTGGCCGCCACTTCAGAAGCGTTGAATCTGCATTTCTCATTGCGAGCCAGGTAGTGGTAATCTGCCTCACTCTCTAGCCCCCCATTGTAGTGGATGTACTCAAATGCCTGAGAGGGAAGGCCTCTATGGAGTAGGAGGGGAGGAGGGAGGGAGGGGGGGAGGAGGGAGGGAGGGGGGCAAGTGGAGGGAGGGAGGGGGGTGAGTGGAGTGAGGGAGGACGGAGGCAGAGGAGGGGGAGGATAGAGGGAGGGAGGGAGGTAGGGAGGGAGGGAGGGGGAGGAAGGGGAGAAGGAGGGAGGCAGGGAGGAGGGGAGGGGGGAGGGGGGAGGTAGGGGGAGGTGAAAGAGGGAGAGGGGGGAGGGAGGGAGCGATGGGAGGGAGGGAGCGATGGGAAGGAGGGAGGGAGGGACAGAGGAAGGGAGGGAGGAGGGACAGGGGAAGGGAGGGAGGGAGGGAGGGAGGGAGGGAGGGAGGGAGGGAGGGAGGGAGGGAGGGAGAGAATGGGGAGAGCATGGGGAGGGAGGATAGGGGCGAAGAAGGTGACTAGAACAGTGCATGTGTGAGAGGAAGTTGCAAACACAATACATCAGACTATTAATTTTACAGCAGTCATGATGAGGAACGTACCCTTCACAGCCATGGTTGTTGAACGCCTGTGCACAGTCGACCAACTGCTGCTCAGACTATCAGAACACACACAACGAACACACACACAACAGACACGAGAGAAACATAAACACAGAAGATCAGTGTCAGCATCTGGAGGAAGTCATATACAGTCTCCCTCCCTCCCATCCACCATGGACTCATTTCAACAAACACCCACGGCACACTTGAAGAACATTATGTCAGCATGATGTAACATTAGGCCTATACCACGTCAAGGTAACTTTGGGTACCTATGGCAACTGGCTACATGAGACTAAGCACACCAGCAAACTGTACAGTGCAGTGGCCACTTGAACGGGTTCCAAGAATCGGCAATACAACAGTTGCTAATAAGTCTGGTAGTTAAAAACGTAATACCCACCAAATCTGCGACATGCCTGCCTGGAGTGAAAAGCGGGGTCACTCAATGTCTCTGCTCGAGAGTGTTTGACTGTTATTGACTTAGTTCACGATTGCACTCGATCTAGTACCACCTTTCTGGAGTGATGATGCCAGTCACAAGCTTAGGCTTCTTACTGTTCATTTCATGCATATATATAGGACCATACCCTCAAGTGTTGTTAAGCTTCATACCTTTGAATTTGAATTTGAATTTGACTACCCTTGAGCGGTTTACCAAGATGGTGGCTAACGAGGGCCTGGAGAAGGCAGAGCTATTAGCCTTTGCATGGTAGGCGCTTGAACGTGTGGTAAGCATACATATCTGCTCGCTGCGGAGATGGAAACTGAAGTATACACTCGCTGTGCTGAAAGGATTATGGTAAATACTCCACAGTATTGTAAGACTAGACAGGTATACAAAACAGGAAATAGTAAAGCAGGGTTCCTGTCTTATTACATAGCATCGGGTTTCAATACAGAATCCCATTAGGGCCAGACCCAGCCACCGACACACAACCCAGACACAACAGACTTTAACACTTTATCCATGGTGCTTGCTAGACTTGTGGATCTCTGCACTACCCTCTCACCAGGGAGATGAGGTTGCCGGTCTTCAAGGCGTGGTGAGACTCCAAGCAGCCAGTGGTAGAGAACGTCCAGCAGCTGCCGCACTGTCCCTGCATGGTTGAAGGCAATGCATGATGGCTGTGTGCAAACTTTCATTACTTTAGCTCAGTTCAGGTTTGATAACCAATGCAAGGAATACTGCATCTCCAATGTAAGGTTTTCAAGCAGGTCTCCTGGGCCCCGGGGGTGGTGATATGACGTCGTCACTGCGCTCGCTTGAGTAATCCATGAATGAAAGTCTCTTACTGAGCATTGCAAATGCTAGCAGAAAAGAAAATCACTCGCGTGTACATAACAAACTACTACCTACAGTACTGTTCGTATGATGCAGCTTGCTTCCTGCTTGGGTGTGCATACGAACCAAGCCCAGTTATTCGTCGCTTGCAGTATGGAAAAGCGGGGAGGGCCTGGTTTCCTCACGTGAGTGACGTCAAGACCTAAATTGAACGTGGGAGTACTGGGTCTCAGAACAGCAAGAAGAGTGAAGGTACCAGGTAGCATACCACACGTATCTAGCTTTAGCGAGGGGTGACGGTCCTACTCACCGAGCGTGGAACGTGTAGATGGTTGAATAACACGCAAAACATAGCGTCCTCATTCTTAAAGTTTTGCCATTTGTCGATTACATCATGCTCACGTGAGGAAATGTACCCGCTTTTCCATACTGCAAGAGACGAGTCCACGTCATAGCAGCAGTTCATGTGTAGCCATCTCATACTATTATTTCTAAGCTGTGCTCTAGATCAGGAGCGCCGTCTAGATCTCTTCCCTTGTGCTATGTCAAACGCTCAATGATTGTTCCCCCCTTTGATATTGCAATACATATAGCAATGAGCCCATACGACATTAAACCATCATAACGTTTGCTCTAGTATTAAATTTCATGGAGTACAATGCCATTGTTTAGAGGGTCAACCCCCTAATGGTTCTGAGCCCTTCAATTATATGAGTCATTGACTGCCAATGAAGTCATTAGTAAATATGCGTGTGTGTGCATGCATGCATGTGTGTGTGTGTGTGTGTGTGTGTGTGTGTGTGTGTGTGTGTGTGTGAAGTAGGTACCTGATTTTTGACAGGTGTGATCACCCCTTTCTGCCTCCAGTCAATAGAGTCTGGCACCTGCTTACGGCTGGTAGCACGGCCCATACTACCACTGTGTGTGGCAGAACAATCCTGAAACGAAATATGCTAATCAATACGGTCAACAACATGTAGAATTACACGCCATGCTGTTCACCTGGGGTGCCATCAGATAGGTCGCTTTGAATTCCTCAAATTCCATGTCTGCAAAGTAATTCAGTTCCACTGCAGAAATACAAATCAACAACAGTCAATTTCCGAAATACGAGAGTAGAGTCGTATAGTATGCTGAAAATTACCCAAGAAGCATTGTGTATATATGCACGGGAACTACTGCCCCCCCCCCCCCCCCCCTTACTTAGTCACATTTCAATTTTGTCCAATTAATTGGGATTAGCTCCAGTGGGTGACAAGGATGATGCACAAGTGTTGAGAGGCATCAGGCCTCCCACTGGGGGAGGCCCAAGCCAAAGACCTCCCTTTGTGGGAAGCCCAGTCTAAACTCAAAGGAACCACCACTATGCGCCACACCAGGGCCTTTGTGCGCACAAACAATTTAGCGAGAGTAGCCTAGCCAGAGTAGCATAGCTAAACTCCACAGAGAAGCAGTCTGACTGACAGAAGCACTAGTTCTACTCCGCAGAGAAGCGTACTCTGATCGCTCCGTAGTCCTGCATACTACCAGTTCCGTATCGAAATAATTTACTATAGTCACCATGTCTACCCCCGAAGATCGCCTGCTACTAGACTAGGCCACCAAGGCAACCATGGTGTGACTTTGCAGGGACCTGGGCCTGCCATCTGGAGGCCTCAAAGCCACGCTGAAGTCAGCCCTCCTGGCAAAGGCAGCAACACGGCGGCCACCAACACAACCTCCGAACTCGGCACCCGCAACCACGCCAACACCCTCCACAATGGCCACCTAAGCGGCCCCAACAACAGCCACCAGTACCACCCCCAGTCCGGCGATCACGCAACACCACGCGCACCTCCAAGCGATCGCGCAACAGGCTGCGCAGCAAGCTCTTGTCCAAGCCCTTCTACTCCCCACCGCCGGTCCTTCCACCAGCTCTCCACACTCTTGCAACAACAACGACACGTCCACTGTACTGCACCACCCCCTACCAGCACAGGCATACCTCCCCTCCCAGCCCGGCTCCAGGCTAGGCTTACCGCTGGTGAGTTCACCGCATGCCATTGAGGTAGACAGTGGGGAAGAGCAGCCAGTGTCCTTGGAGGTCGGAGAGGGACACAGCTAATTAGCCCTCTCACGCAAGCGGAAGCGTAGGGACGTACCGGACTTCCAGACTTGGTCCCAATGCTTTGCGGTCTACGCAACAGCACTTGCCGCAGCTCAGCCTGCACATGGCGCGGATCTATTTGCATACCAATATATTTGCTATATTATTGCGACGGCGGCCAGAGAGTACTCCGGTAATGCCTTCCTAGCATATGATATTGCCTTTCGGAAGAGAGCAGCCCAGTACCAGATCACACGCTGGGGCGAGATCGATCCCCAGACGTACACAAAGGCGTTCACGGGGATGCGAAGGTCTGCAAACCAGTGATCTGCACCTCCATCCTGCACAGGACAGAGGACTGCACTTTATACTCCGGGGGGTCAGTCCGTAAAGGAAGGACCACCTCAGCTGGCCCCAAATCTAGATCCTCGGTCCCTTCATACCGCGGCAAAGAGGTCTGGAATCGGGGTCGGCGCTCCCGTGACCACGACTGCCCAAGGGCACACGTCTGCTGTGTCCCAGCATGCCAAGGCCCCCACCGCACCCCCGCATGCCCATCCCGACGCACCTCACCTCGCAAAGCATAGCATGACCACCACCCCACACACTGTCACCTTTCACCACTCCACCACCCACATACCACATTGCACTGTTTGGACCCACTCCCACACCATCAGGCAACTCATAGCATAGCAATTAGTCTCGATTATACGCCCCCTCAAAAAGTTTTGCTACGTTTATGACACTCATGTTCACAGTTACAAAAGTACAAACGATCGCCAGTACTGTTCGTGGTCATCATGTGTGGTCTCCCTACATCAGCGAGAAGAGCTGCCACTTCAACTCAAGGGGCCATAACATTCACAACGACTTCGCTGTAGCCATCCTCAAGAACAGCAATACTTTCGGTCATGAACCACGGAACATTTCCTGGTATTTCCTGTGGAAGAGTGGCAGCGAGATGACTTGTACCGTCGGCGTCAACGGTGACTACTCGATCTGAGAGACGATCTGCAAAGTTGCACAAGTGTAGTCCAGAAGATGCTCATCAGAGGGGTGTTATAACGAGTCAAACTACCTTGTGCACAAGAAATTGGGCAAAAAAGAGGGGGAGGGCGTATTAGCAGGACACTACGGTACATGGTTTTTCGCTTGGCTTTCCCACTAGCTACGAGGGCCATAGGTGCACCCGTAGAGCACCTAACCTGCCTTCCGCCCAGTGTCGCCCACAGGTAATCACGGACTACCTCTCTATTGAGAGGCAATCCAGCGAGGGGTGAAGGCAATCCTCCACTACCTGGACGACGTCTTTCTAGCAGGCAGACCGAATTGTGTCGAATGTGCAACTGCACTGCGGATCCTCCAAGGGATTTGTCGGGAACTGAACATACCCTTAGCGGAGGAGAAGATGGAAGACCCTACCACCTTAATGGAGTTCTTGGGCATTCTACTTGACACCCTTCGCCTGGAGGCTAGACTCCCTCTGGACAAGCTCCAGGACCTGCATCGATGTTTTGATGATTGGGAATCTCGCCGGACCTGCTCCATACAGCAACTCAAATCCCACTCTCAGCTTTGCAGCCAAAGCAGTCCCAGCTGGCAGGACATTCCTTCGGAGGCTCATTGATGCCAGCACCACAGCCCCAAACTCAACCAACTTTCTCCCCGTATCTGAGGAAATGCGCAAGGACATCCGCCGGTGGAAGACAATTGCCACCCCCTGGAACGGTACAAGCTTTACGCTCCACCCAAACTGGACCCCAGCCCCAGACATCCAACTCTTTACAGACAGCTCAGGCACGATAGGCTTCGGCGCCTTCTATGACGGCATTTGGTTCAACGGCCACTGGTCCCCGGAGCAGCTCACCATGAGCATCCAGTGGAAGGAGCTGCACCCCATAGTTCTGGCAGCACTTGAGTGGGGCAACCTCAGGTCAGCAAAGAAGATACTGTTTTTCAGTGATAACCAAGCAGTGGTGTCCTGCATCCGGACCTCAAAAACAGACCCGTTCAGAAAGGGCATTACCATCAACACTGCGGCAACTCAGGACGCCACCCTGTCTTGCTCTCTCTAGCTCTTGACATATTGCTTGTCGCCAGCGCAACTTCAAGTTGATTCCTAGACTCCAGGAACACCGTTCAATTCAGAAAGTGCTGGGACTTGTCCGTGCTATAAGTTCAGTGAGTGTATAGTGAGTGTATACGTGTGTGGAATTGGTTTGTACTTAAGGGCACTTGTTCTGGCGGTAGAAAATTATGACAGACGTAACGTTGTTGACATCTAATTTGTGTTCAACTGGAAAGAGAGTGCCCCCTAAATATCGTCACAGTGGCTAGTGGGCAAGTTGAAAACACTGAAGGCGGAAACGAAACAAACGCGGAATCAATCTTGCGTGGGAGGACCCCAACAATTTCAGGTGATGGATACCCCACGTATACCATGCAATAACAAACTACTTTTATGCAGCCCATATGCCAATTCTTACGCCGCCTAGGAACAAAGTCGATGCTGGGACTCAAACCTGTTCAGACCCGCCGCCTACTTCTTGAAAGACAAACTTGCATGGCTACCTGGACACTTCCTGGCCTGCCGAGCACCGGGAACTGGACCACTGTTCCACTATACCAATGGCTCACCTCTCACCAAAAGTGGCCTAAACAAATTGGTCAAGACCTTCTCACAACGGGTGGGCATTGCACCAGACCATTACTCCACACACAGCCTCCAACTGCAGCCGCAGCCAGCCTGCAAGACTGGAAGATCAGAATGCTTGGCAGGTGGCTGAGCGACTCTTACTAGGTATATATTCGGACACCGGATCAACTCCAATCAGTGCCAGCCTTGCTGACAAGAACTCCTACATGTATATAACTCGGTGAGCCAATATACACCAGACCCACCCTACCAAATTTGGGCAGCTCACAAACCTGTAAACCCAATGGCTCCTTGAGCCTCTCTATCCCGGCACTTAATGCCAAAGCCTCATGGCTCCCTGAGCCTGACACTGCAGCTCCTTGAGCCCAATACACAAGCCTCTTTGAGGCAACTGGCTCCACGAGCCAATCCACACGGGGTCCTCAGCTCTGTACACGCCATGCTGTCAAAGGAGTCCCAACTCCTGAGCTTGCCTGTGCCACTGTAGGGTCCGGCCAAATGTAGTAGATTTATAGGCAGAGCAAGAAACATTACCAATATAGGAGTGCAGTGCATTAATACTGCTGATGAACATTATACAATGTACCAGGTATCCTCAATCACTTTGCAATGCGGAAGCCTGTGAACAAGGCTAGAGAGATTCGTTACACTCCTGGTAGGGGAAAAATTGTGCCGCGTAAATAAATAATTAATCCAATATAATATATATAATGTTTGAGTACTTAGGCTTGGCCTACAGAAATTCTGACTATACCGCCGTGATCGCTATCATGCCCTGACCTGAATGTAAAAAGTTGGTGTTGAAACTCACCTTGGTAGTGGAGATATGAGCGCTTTTGTCTCGCCGTGGCTGCCATTGCTCGAGCGCTCTCTTCGACTTCCGGTGGCAGTACCGTTCTTAGGAAAGGCACACGAAGATTCTGACCACAAGGCCGTGATCGCTGTTGTTCACTGACGCTTACATGCCAAAACTCACCGTGCTGGCGAAGTTGTGAGTGCTGTAACAGTTCTCCTTGGGCCGCCATTGCTGACTCAGCTCAATCGATCGACGTTGACGTCGCGTGGCATGTGCGTTAATTGGAATGAGTTGCAATACCTAGCTTGCGCTACCGTCGAGTCGCAACCGGTTGCAACGCGGCTACCAGGAGTGCGGTTGCCCCTCGAAAGAGAAGTTACTAAATTGAAGAAGTTGAATGAAATATCACCAATCAATGATGGAGATATCCAAAGAGCACATGCATATCCTTTCTGTCCAGATATGCAACACAGCTCTCTGATTGGTCACATCCTAGCTGAACATAAGCTACATATAGCTCTGTGCAGTGTGTGACATGGTACTTCTATCGCAAGGGCTGCGTAGCCTCATTCCCAGGACTTCTGACCTCCCAGCCTCATTCCTAGGCTCACGGAAGTTATAGCTTCGTTCCCAGGCTCATTCCTCCATATCCACACAAGAGCTTGGGAATGAGGTTACTGACATCCCAGTACGTTATCAAGAGCGTTCAGCCAACTCCTATGTACCTTCATAGGAGTGCTTCTCCTTGTTAAAGTTGTTGATGAAGATTGCATTGTCCATGAAGGTCTTCAGCCTCCTCTGGTACTCACCATCACTGCCATACCCTTTGTTGTACTGCAGGAAGGAGTGGGGAGGGGGGAGGGGGGAGGAGGGAGGGGGGAGGGAGAGGGGGGAGGGGGGAGGGGGGGAGGGGGGAGGGGGGAGGGGGGAGGGGGGAGGGGGGAGGGAGGGAGGGAGGGAGGGAGGGAGGGAGGGAGGGAGGGAGGGAGGGAGGGAGGGAGGGAGGGGAGGGAGGGAGGGAGGGAGGGAGGGACAAGATGTGGGCCAAATGATCTACAGGTGGCATGGGGAGGTAGCTCTTCTAGATTTTCGAGGGGCAACCGCACTCCTGGTGGCCGTTGCAACCTTGGTTGTGACTTGCTGTAGCGCAAGCTAAGTATTACAATTCGTTCCAATTAACTCACGTGCCATGTGGCATCCAGGCTCATTCAATTGCTAGCAATGGCAGCAAAAGGGAAGACAAGAAGTTATTACAGCGCTCACAACTTCGCCAGCAAGGTGAGTTTCCGCATGTAAGTATCAGTGAACGACAGCAATCACGCCCGTGCGGTCAGAATCTTTGTAGGCCTTTCGTCATGTCTATACTGGCAACAAAGTCGAAGAGAGTGATCGAGCAATGGCGGCCAACAAAAGCGCTTGTATTTCCACCACCAAGGTGAGTTTCAGCACTAAAATTGCGTGGCTGCATGACAGCGATCACGACAGTACAGTCAGGATCTTTGTAGGCCATTCCTAAGTAGTCAAACATTAATTATTTACACGTACCGGCACAATTTTTCCCTTACCAGGATTGTAACAAAACTCTCCTACCAACCCTAGCCTATGCCATGCACGCAAACAACAGGTGCAATCAATGACTGACTTAATATTATTACTTCTCAGAGTCAGACTTATTGAAAACTGCAGCTAGCATACATGCTCATACTCTCACACACATGCACACACACAGTAGTCAACAACAGGAAATTGCCACTGCAAGAGCCAGCATACATGTATATAGCATCACTTGTTGTTGCAAGCTAGTGATAACTAGTGGAAATGTAGCCTCGTTCCCTATTACCGAACGCCTGGGAACAAGGCTACTGGGTAAATATGCTTGCAGTATCTTGTGTGCAGGGCATTTCCATCAATTTTGTAATTTGAGGAATTTAATTTCAAATTATAGAAACTGTGTGCAGGAATTTATACAGAGCTTTGTGCATGTGAACAGTACAATACTTACTTTCTCCCTCCAAGCATCAAAAGCTTCCTTGTAAGCCTCTGTAGAAGAAAACATCAAGTATACATTTGCAGCCACAGTACAGGCTAAAGGGACATTCCTCTCCAAACTAAAATTTATCTGTCTATCCGTCATTCAATACAGACAAGGTTTTTTACATTCTGCAGACCTCTAGCAGGTCTTGCCCACCTGGAATGGGGATATCAATAGGGATGAGTCCAACTGTGAGCTGCAGCAAGGCAGCAAAAGCAACAAAAGCCAACTTCCAGGCCGCCATCTTTTAGTCACGTGTTTAATTTTCGCGGCGCGCGCACCTCTTAATTGCAGCTGCATGAATTCGCTTTGGGGCCCGGGGATGGTTTTATGGAGGAGCTGATTAAATCACTGGAGGGCCCGAAAGGGGAAGGCTCAAAAGGACCTGAAGTACCAATAGAAGTGGTCTGTCTGTCCTTGTGGCTAAAAGTGGGTTATGAATCAAGAAATTGATGCTATGATGCAACTCTTTGTACTGCAGAATGGGGTACTCGCTGTGCACGTGAGAACTGTGAAGGTGGTTGACTCCGAAAGTAAGTGTACACCTTGCCTCGCAAGCTAGACTCTCAGCGTGGCGTCACATATGTGCTGTCATTAGATGTGCTCCCTAATCTAAACAGTTTACTTACTAGCTACAGTATAGCATAGTAACATGCAAGGCGCAGCACATACACTGTATCAAAAGCTTTTGCCACCATTGTGCTACACACTGTGGGCATCTCTTTAATTCACGGGTTTCCACTGGTGAGTTTGAAAGGTTAATGGAATCCTCAGCCAGTGCAGCATGAGCCCAAAACTATCTCCTTATCTGGGGATTGAACTGTCTGTTACCATGGCAACTGAGTGGCCCATCTTGTTATCACCTCTACCCATTTTATGTTCAACGTTTTGGTTGCTTAGCAACAGACAACAAAACTTGGTGAAAGGTATAGTATGCACGCATGCATTGATTTTGTGTGTGTGTGTGTGTGTGTGTGTGTGTGTGGGGGGGGGGGGGGGGGGGGGGGGGGGGGGGGGGGGGGGGGGGGGCAGGGAGCTAGTTCCACACAGTTGCTCCAGCCCAACTCTGCTGCTTGGTACTTGACAATATAATTATGTGTTCTAATACGACTCAAAATACACAGCGTCAAGGCATATCCATACTAAGTAAAACGTAAAGTAAAACTATTATAGTAACCCTCCCTCACTCAATGCATAGTACTGAAACACTGGTACTACTACATTCCTTTGATGCAATAGCCAACTGCTTGCCGAATTCAAAATAGTGATTCCAAACCACAGAAAACCCAGCTGTTTTCATCTGAACTAGCCAAGAGTCCTCTTGATTAGCTTCGTAGAACATCCAGCGAGGTATTTGCTACAAGCAACTTCAGTGGAGTAAATACTCTAACACATAGTCTACGGACCCAAACTCAAATTGCCATCGTTTTACCCCAGGTCTGTAGACTTTGTGTTCTGCTCTCAGAGGACAATTCATGGTGACTCTGGTAAGAATGTGTGAGCTGAGTGCTACAAATTGTCCTCTGAGAGCAGAACGTGACTACTGGTAGAATGTCTGGACTCTGGGTGATTGAGACATGCTTTATCAATATTTACTCCAGTTGATCCTTCTGTGGCGGGTCTGATGCAGTTGAGGTTGGAGGTCTCCGGGCATGAAAAACTCTTCTCCCTGTCCAGCACCTCACAGGAAGGATGGATCGTCTGCAACAAGCTCAGGCACTTCATGGTTGACGTACGTCTCTTATCCCCAGACCCTCATTCCCAGACCCAACCCCATGCACAGTCGGTGTGATTCCCATACTCTAATCCCCTTCCCACCTCCACCAATAGTCTCCGAATTACAATACCAGGCCAGTAATCTGGCTTGATCCCAGACCCCATTCTCGGCTCAATTTCAGTTCGAAGTTAGCCTGTTAGAAATCTCAAACCCATGGTAGACAAATTAGCAGTTCAGCATTTGCTGCATTTGTACTGGTAGCATAGCCTCGTTCCCAGGCCTGGGAATGAGGCTACTGGTAGTATAGGTTGCCCCTTAATTTTGAGGATGCTCCTTTACTCAAAGTTATTGTGGGATGAGGAAGAGAAGCACTTTCTTTTCTATTCCCCATCTGGGATAACACTAAAGGTCTCGACCGATCAGAGACTGCTATTGTAGTACAGTCCCACTTGCAATGAAAAGAGATGGGTCAAGAATTGGATGGGGTAATTTATGAGAGTGCTACGTACTCATATCTAGAGACACATAACTGTGTTGTTCATGCAGCTTGCAGGGAGGAAAGATGACCCTCTGAACACAGTCCGTATGGAGCTCCTGATCCGTTCCCCTCTCCTGCCCGGAAGTGAGTCAGTGCTGGGGAAGGCAACGCTTCACATCCATGACATTATACATGTGAGCATGCTACCAATCTTTCAGTGCATGTATATACGTACGTACATGTAACAGGAACTTTATTGCAGCAGTAATGGTGATGCATGAGTCTTCTTTGGAGGATGTTGTACTGGGACCAAAGAGATAATGTCACGGTTTAACAGTGTGGCTGCTTATTCATGTAGCAAAAATCATAGTTGTACAAATTCCTCTCCAGGTATTAATATGTCTTCAGTATGACATTGTCCATACAGCATAGAATGTGGGCAGTTTGGAGTGTAATGGTTTCAGTTGTATTGTCTTCGAAATTCGCACCGGTAAGCATAGAAAATGTTGGCTCTTGTAGCGTAGGATTTCGGGATTACCTGATGCCTCTGGCAGATAAAGCGTGTGGCACATGTTATTCCCAGGCCCCTTGTTATGAATATGCCCTTTTGTAAACTTCCCTTTCAACCACATCATGGCTGTCTCACAGGTAGCTGCTGGTGGCTGTTTGCACAGCTCCCCAAGGAACTGAAAATTGGGAAGACCATCGTTTCCTTTACATGTTCCCATACAAACAAAAATAAGCTCAAACTGAATTACAACAAAACCAGAGGAACTGATTCCAAGTAGAATAAGCAATCAATAGCAGTGGAAAAATTTCAGTGTATATCCTTAGCGGATGTAATTACACCTTACCGGTATGATCACAATTAGGTGTCTTACCTTAAGTTGTTAGCGTTGGAGGCAGGGGCACCCTCCCAGTCCTCCTGAAATTGACTCTGCCCTGCCCAGCCACAATCATGGTAAAGCCTTCAGAGATAATGTTTCTTAACCTGTGCTCAGGACTCTCCAGTGGCAGCCCAATGTGAGCTGAAGGATGACTCAGGCATAGCATTTGCGGTTGTGACAGCTGATTACGTCTTCACTTATGGAAGCTACGGGTTTGGAGAATCTTTTCAGGTACAAGTTACTCAATCCAGTGGCTAGCCAACTTGCATGAAGTCTTGCATAAATCAGTGATTGTGTACAGAATGCTGTCATCGGCTTCGTAACCAAGGTATCAAAGGAGGCCCAGGTCTGTTCAAGAACATAATGAGCTGCTTCAATTGGCATCTCACATGTCTACCTAATGACATCATATCTTGTGCATGGACAAATGTTCGACTTCCCATTCTTTGTACAATCACCTGGCAACCACTAGCTGTGTGGCACTCAGCAAGCAGCACTCAGGAAAAACAAAGAACAAAGTCCATAGATGAATTCCATAGCATCGATCACCATGGAAACTGGAGGGCAAAGATGCAGCAGGATAATGCCCTCCAGTTAGTTGCCAATGACGTTTACTCTATCTATGTCATGGAGCATGACTCTCTAGTAGTACTACACTACCACAGTCAGTGTAATGAGCAAGAATTCACTGTGTAGTCCAAGACTACAAGTGAGCCATATAACTACCTCCGCAATACCATGGGCCTCGGTAATTGTATCTATAGAGCTTGTGGTAAGACTATTGATCAGCTACATAATATCATGATCATTGATTCAGGCCTGGGGAACAAGGCTAATTTGAGCCAGCTATTGCCCCACTCCACAGATTCAGCATCCTGTACACAAACCT
The DNA here is from genome assembly GCA_963931865.1 of Axinella damicornis. Lineage (NCBI taxonomy): Eukaryota > Metazoa > Porifera > Demospongiae > Axinellida > Axinellidae > Axinella > Axinella damicornis. The sequence goes on along the minus strand of OZ007505.1, from coordinate 9,567,700 downwards.
GAAGACTATCTTCATTTCACCATGTTTCCTCGCATCACGCCCAGCGACAACAGAGAGGACGTGAACGGGTAAGTGGATTCATACAGACTAGCTGGATAATGTATGTCACAACTACATTTGAACCAATTTAGGCCAGAGAAAGCAACCTCTTAGTTTGCAATTTCAATGTGTAGTATTATGTCAGACATGTACATATATAGCGTCACTGTGAGTATCATGCATACGGTGCTGTGGAACAGACAAGTGCAGGCAATTGTCGGGAAGAATTTGAGACATCCATGGCAGGCAGCATATAAGGCATGGAAGAAACACTTTTGTAGCCCCCACCTTACCTGAAGATTACCCTCTAGTAATCTTCAAGCATACTCAGAGAGACAAAGTGCTATATACGTATGTGGTATTTCCCGCTGAAAGTGTATATACGTACTAGTTAAAGTACCGCAGCGAGTGCACTACGAGCGAGTGCACTATGAGAAATATTGCACGAGGCGAAGCTGAGTGCTATGTTTGCCTCGAGACCACACCCATGTGCAATATTTTCTGTAGTGCGTGAGCATAAGTGGTACTTTAACTGTTTTATTGCTTTTATTAAAGCGCACTTCGGCCCTTTTATCTACTATGGCTTCATACAATAAAGGTATATTCCTACTAGGGCCTGTAAGCATTGAGAGATATATACATGTGTAAAGGAGAAAGAACCATTGTAACACTTCAACTTAATATCTTCATGTGTGTGCATGTCACAAGCATACACATTGTCAGGGCCGTAACCAGGGGGGGTTCGTTGGGTGCGGACGAACCCCCCTCGAGCCAAGAACGCACCTTTCCTGAAGGTCATCGCCTTCGCGTACATGTAGCCGTTGCAGTGTTACCGTCGACGGTACGTCTACTCGACTATAGTACTGTAGCGACCTTGGGTTTCGTCTCGCATTGTACAAGTAGCCTAGCCTGGGTACGAGGCTACATGTAGCCGGCCGGCCAGCCGTGCTGTCGACGTTGCACTCGTACTCACAGCTGTCTCGTCCCCAGACTAGGCATATGCGCATGCGTCCCCCAGCTAGGCCACTAGCCGGCCACCCACGTCCATGTACGTGCACGATGCAATGCAAAAACACCCCCGTAAAATGGAAGCAGCTAGTTTACCTTTTTAGCCCATTTTAATGGCCATGTTGTGTACAATTTTGTGTAATTTTCACTCGGATAGCTATGTAGTAATGAATGTTAGATACACTGGGCAGAGAATGCACCAGAATGCACCTCAGACAGTCAATTTTTTCAAAATTTTCCCGGGGGGGGGGGGGACCCCCCTAGCTAGGGCCGTGCTTTGCGCGGCCCCTCACCGAAATCTCTGGATGAAACATTGACCAAAATGTAACCCCCCTCACAAAATCCTGGTTACGGGCCTGATTGTGCAACATAAGTTTGCTCTTGCTGTGGATTTCATCTGGCATCTCAAATTCCAGTCGATGTATCAGCTAGCACTCTTGTTGACATGATTCCCAATCATCTGACTCACCAGTATAGTCATACACTTCCTGATGGTACTAAATATCACTTCCTCTCTACTCTGGTTTCTGTGTAGTGATCAGGTGACAGCAAAGTGGCACCAAATGCTGATGGCTATTGTCTAGTAGGTCAAATGCCATAGCAACCACTGCCACTATAGTATACTTCTACCCTGATACTCAGGAAGTCTAAATGGTGACTAGCCTCCTAACCGCCTGGGAACGAGGCTACATGGTGCCTGTTACACTCACATTAGTGCTGAGTCAACACATATTGCACAATTGTCAATTGTAACATTCTTGGGTGCTGTTAATTTATAATTCCATGAACATGTACACCTACACAAGAATGATGACTCAGCACTCATATGAGACTTTGATCTTGTGATGTCACATCCGGCAATGTGCTTGGTACTTAGGTTCTGTACTAGCAGAAAGGGGAGGACAAGGGGAGGTGGGCGGGTTTCAGCACTTGGCCAAGGTAACATGGCTGCTTCTTGGCTTGGCCTTGAAAAGCCCTTGGTTGCAGCTGGGTGGGCCATGCCATTTCTCTCCTCCTTTGCACAAATGGGCTGAGAAAACAGTCCTCTTGCCTTGTAGGGCCTCCATTTCTGGCAGTGAAGCTTTTTTCCCAGTCTAGACGGGAAATGGTCAGCCGAGAGCTGTGACTATTGCATGCCCGTTGATGGTTGGGTGTGGTTAGAGTCACGAACGTGTAGAAGATGACTGCATGGGCATGTGTGTGAAGTTTGGGGGCTGAAAACCAACGTACCATATAATGCATCCATAGGCTAAAAGAGACCTCCTGTGAAAATAATTTATGGGTTAAGAGTCTGGACCAATAGGCTGGACCAGAGTGCTTGTTATCCATACTACTTTCGCACAGGTTAATGACCCCGCATTCAACCAAGCACCCTTCCTTCATTCCGTTCCACCAGCATGCAACCCTCTGTAAGTCGGTTGTCGCCTCATTCCCAGGCCGTTCCCACCTCCAGTTTTGATCGCTTGCAGTATGCAAGGTATGGCATATTGGAAGCAATCAAAACCTGGAGGTGGGGATGGGCAGGGAACAAAGATATACTCAATATGCCAGCATCTATGAGGAATGGGAGTTTCAGTTAACACTATAGCTGCTTAGGGGTCTGGGTTGGAGAGGTGCAACTGCAGTCACTGTGCCTCCGTAAGGAAATAAAGCCCATCATTTCTAAGGCGGGTGGGTCGTACGTAACTCTAAGGCAAACGCAAGATGTGTATGTTATACTCTATTGCAGACCTCAGTATCACCTAGCATATAATATCTCTGAGGGGGTTACCAAAATACTACGTCTGCAGTACTCCAGCATTGATGGCTTCTTTTCAGGTACAGTACTCTGGGTAGGCTGAGTGTACCAAGGAGAGTAAAAATCCCTATTACTACTAGGCCAGACCACCAAACTACCATCAATTCCTCCGCCCATTGTATATTCTATCACCTGGCTTGGTTCTTGTTATACACTGTCACCTTGGTTTACCATGCTGGATCCTTGTTTCAGCTACACAGCAAGAATCCACGGAAGCACAACCTACTTCCACACCGAGAATGCTGATCAACAGGATGACAAGGTATTACTGCACAAACACATCTTTTGCACAGATGTGTACAACCATAGCCTTCATATTAGCATTGAGTTGCTAGGTGGCCTGACCCATTTGCTTCTGCATTAAAGTTGTATACAGGGAAAAAAATTAAAATAGATCATCCAGGCATCATGTGGTGCTGCATATCATGATGAAACCATGTGACAGCTTGTAAGCCCATTGTACATTGACATAGTTGGGGATGACTGCTACCGCAGAATATGCTACAGGATATGTTTCAGATGTTGCTTTCAGTATGATGGTTTGTAGAACGACAAGATAACATGAAACATATACAGTACAGGACAGTTTCAGATGCTGCAGTATGTAGTGTTCATCTGCAGATGGCATGCTAGTCTCACTCCCAGACCTTTCATCCGGTGCGTATATTGTTGGTTGGGTCAGGGACCGAGACTGATGAGGCACGTTTAACTTAAGGGCTTGCAGTTTCTACCTAATTAGATGATTGCAGCCATCTGCTTGGTCAAGTATGATCTGTAATAGTAACCGAGAGAGAACTTGAATCCACATTCTGTTACTAGCTTGGATCATTCAAAACCAAGACCTACGTATCTGTGTCGACTAGTCAGATGCTCTTACCAGTAAGCCACTGGGCCCACATGCAGCACACATGGTGCATATAAATTATACCGGTATAGCAGCATGGTGTGGAGAGAGGCCTCAGCCAATCTCCATGCAACCCTTCAATTCTCTCTCTTATTAGTGACAGCTGGACAGCATTGGGGTGAGCAGCCCAATTATGACTGACTCTATACAGTCCTCATCTTGTGGAGTCCCTACAAACAGGGTTGCAGGTCTGCACATTCAAATATTGCATCACATTTCTTTTGCAGGCTGCAGTCCTTGCACGGGCGGCTGAAGACTGTCAAGGACAGACGTCAGAAGCTCAAGTTTCTGGAGGACACAGTAGTATCTGGTGGCTTTGAACAATCTGACGCTAACGTCGGTGTGACTGCTAGGACACCACGCCTTATCATGGAGCAAGGCACTGCCTAGTGTTGCAAAACAATGATCCTTTACCTTCCCTCCCCAAACATACAAACATCTTCACTGTTTATGTGTAAGTTAAATTGTATGATGAAGAGTGCTTACCAACACCGATATGCTTATCAAGTGAAACATAGAAGCAAATAGGCTTGCTTGGTGGCCAAGTGACTAAACGCTGGACTGTCAGTGTGGACCCAGGGGTTCCATGCAGGTTCTAGCCCCACTAGGCAACAGGATCTTTCTTTCTCTTCAGGGTGCACTCTTCCCTACCCCCCCCCCCCCCCCCCCCCCCCCCCCCCCCCCCCAATAAAAAAGAGGGACCTGCTTTATATTATTCCACTGATACCAAATGTTACTGATACTTCCAATTCTGATATTGGAATACTGATACCACTATGTGATGCTAGTATACCTAGCCTCGTTCCCAGACTCCCCCTACTTGTTGCTGCGCTGGTAGTCTTGTGCAACATGTACAGTCGTTTGCAGCAGAAACTTCCTGTTGCTTGAGCATTCTGGAATAACAGTAGTGGAAACAATATGGCCATGGAGTTGCATGCTCATAAACTATTATGATTTCAACTGCAAGTCTGCAATAACAACCTTAATAGCAATACCATTGATGGTAGAACGCTGTGCTGTAGTTATGTGTGTGTTACGTTACTGGTTCAATTTTAATCCTGATCCTGGTGAAAGTGGAGCTCAATATCCTTTTGGAAGTGCCTGCAAAAGATTTTTATATGGCCAGTACAATTTCTGTTATAGTGCTATATAGCTGCGTAATGATCATACAATGGTCGCATAGCCAGTGAACTTGCATTGTAGTGCAGTATAATTTAGCAGGAATCTGCACCTGCCAGTGAGTGTCTCGGGATAGGGCACCTGCATTGATCAAACTAGCATGTTTGCACACAGGGACAATATTGTGCATTCCCCAGAGTCAGTAAACAACGTGAATTGACAATAGTGTAAGTACAATGGATTCAGTAAACTAATGGGAGGGTCCGTAAACTACAGAGAGTACAGTGTATACGGCAGTCGACTAACAAAATTTCGGCCGGAAACCGCTCTTCCTATAATTAACTTGTGGGTTCATTTAGTCTTGCATCAACGGCAAGTACAGTGAAGTAATAAACTGCAAGGAAAGGATGGCTGCTTCGCCAGACTACGTTAGACTAATAGACGAAACCAAGCGGACGATTCTGGAGTACGCTGTGCAAGACTGGCCCGTTGTCAAGAGCTCGGTGAGGAAATCATTAATGACCCCAAATTATGCGTGAATAATGTACGACCGTCACGAAAAAATTCACTAACAAATTGTCAGTGAATTTCATTCACAATAAAAGCAGATGAGCACACTTTGCATGTGAGCTGCACACAACATGCGAAAAATACGTCTCATACCTAGAATGTAGGAAGGTGTACTGCATGTAGCCTCGTTCCCACACTGTAGGAACAAGGCTAGGTGTACAGTAAAATGACCGCAAATTGTGAGCAAAGCCATGACCATAATTATAGCTAATTAAGTGACTGTCCGCAAGAGCTTGAGCTATAGTAGTTCATATTCAGCTAGCTAAGCTTTGATCAATCAGATGACCGTGTCCCGGTAGCTATATAGTCAATCATGGCTGAAAGTGGTGATGGTTTACCTCCAAGCCCTTTCAGCCTAAGGCTGGTCTCCCAAGGGCACGAGGGGTGAAGAAAGCACTTTACCAGTGAAGCAACAGGTGGGATTCGAACCAGGTACTTTTGGTCCACAGTGAAATGCTTTAACCACTTGGCCACAAGCTGAAACGCATGCACACATGCTGCTAAGCCTCCAGTTTCCCTGCCACCTTGGCGAATATCCACTGTGACAGTGACTTTCCTCAGTGCAGCATACAGTAAGCCACATACAGTAAGCCACATCCCTGCCGCACCTGTATAAAGTTCAAAGGATCAGGTTTTGCCAATATCTGGCATATGGCACAGCTGTGACATCATCGCTTAGCTACACACATCACAAAGCAACATCCAATCAGGCGTATGCAATAAATTAGTTATACTGTGGCATGGCAACGCCTTGGGCCTGCGGCCCTCGGGCTTTACATCACAGCAGTGCCAATATCTGGCATACAGCCCTTGTTGCCATGCTATCAATATATTAAGATTTTAATGTGCGTGTGTGTGTGACGGAAGTGGGATGTTCGTGGGGCGGGACTAGACTAGTGACGCGTGACCTTCGTACTTGAACCTCGAACTCCACAAAGAATATGTTTGACATGATTAGGCATGGGCTGGAATCTTCCAGAAGAGGTGAGCAGGCTACAAGCGTTAAGCGGATGCAATCGGGGAGCAGCAGTTGAAGCGGACGCTATCGGGGAGCAGCAGCCGAAGCGCACGCAATCGGGGAGCTGTTGAAATCGGGGAAGAGCAGCCGGCAAGCTAGCGGCGAGCAGCAGCTGAAGCGGACGGAAACGGCGAACAGCAGTCACGAAGCGGATCGATGCAAACGGGGAGCAGCAGCTGAAGCGGACGCAATCAGGGAGCAGCAGCTCTGCACAGAGAGCTGTCCGGCGCCGGATTACTCACGTAGGCGAACGAGGGGGAAGTAGCTGAGCGAGCGAAGCGAGCAAAGCTACTTGTAACTAATATTTATGATCGGTGCCATCTTCCACAGTGTGCATAGATGCTCAACCAAACCAAAAGGCTATAACAAATAGTCCCACCCATTAGCAAACACACCTGACTTGTAGTCGACCAACTAGTTAAAGCATGTGACTGTGTGAAGCAGGTGTCACAGCTAAGTGCTTTCCCTTGGGAGACTGACCATTGGTAGTGGGCTATTAAGGTAATACTACTTGCATCCTGGGACGACCTGTACAATAATGTTATTGAGTAATAACTGTACTCCTGGTAGGGAAAGCTCATTTTTGACGATGATTCCTTGCGCCTTGCCTTACTCTCGCATCATGCATACTTCAGCAGACTGATTACATCCACCTGCTTATTTGTTCGCTTCACTCTAATTCACCCGCAGTACATCATGTCATGTAGACTACTGCCAAAGTGAGTAATGGCGGCCAATGGGAAAAGTATAATGCCCTTCACCACATTACTGCCAGCGTATGATATGGCAGTCATGATATAATCTTCATGGGCCTTCCCCCCCCCCCCCCCCCCCCCCCCCCCCCCCCCAGTGCATATGCAATATCTGAATCTGAACAAGTGCTAACTGTGTTTACCACATGCCATTGTCTTCCTTTGTCATGTGCTGTATGACTTCAGCAATGTTCTATTCCCATGTAGAATGGGGTGGAAGTATCCACGCATCAATGCCCCAATGTCCCAGTCAAAATGTGAGTTAGCCATACACACCATCTATCTCACACCAGTTCCAGAGAAATGCCACACATTGTGCTCCAATATTGGGGCAATGAAATTTAGTGCCTTATTATCACTTGTGTGAGATTACATAATGCTCCAGTGACCTAGTGTTATTAGTGCTCCAGTGGCCCAGTGAAGTGTATATTACTAGAGGAATGTACGACATTGTTGGTGAGCCTGAGCGAGTGCATGTGCAGAACGTGGTGCAGTTGCATGCGCAGGACTGTCATCAGTCATGCAGGTTGAAGATCAGATGGGTCTGCGGCAGAAACACATGAAAGCACTCTCACTGTCTTTGTTGTCATGTGCTAGCGCCCATCGGTGTAGCCATCAAAGAGGTAGGCTTGTTAGTGGTCTCCGTTACTGTCGTGGCCATTCAAGAGGTATACTGTTCATGATTTGTGTCTCAAGTGACTTCATTGTTGGCACTTGAAAACCTAATCATGACATTGGAGCGTTCACTTACTTGCAGAAGTATTTATTGACAGTAAGAAGTTTGCATAGAGACATAGACACGCTCTTGTTTTACATGTCTGTGTGCTCGGGCTTGCCCCAATTATCGCACATAGTGCTCAGTGAAGTGTTGGTATTGCATCACATACCTAGCTCCCAGTCGAAACGTAAACATGACGTCTTATAGCTATGTGCATGGCATCACATGACTCGCTCAGGAATGTAAACTGAAAACTGTGATGCCGACAGAATCCTAGCAAAACCAGATAACCAAAGCAGTGCAGCTATTTAACCGAGTCGGTGTTGTAGGGTTACCCCTGAGGCTAATAGGGCCCTGGAGAAGACAGAGAGGTCCCCCAAGACAGATAGATGAATGTCTCTCTTCCCCCCCCCCCCCCCCCCCCCCCCCCCCCATTCCTACACACACACAGTTACAGAGCAGTAGGTGAAGTAGATGTATCACCAGAAAGAGCCTTTGAGTATATCGTCCCTGGTCCCACAAGATTGAAATGGGACAAAAGTGTAAAAGTATGTTTTGAAAACTTAGAGTCATAACAGTGAGTATCGTCTGATGTTTTTTCTCCATCCACTATAGCTATTGGAATTTGTAGAGGAAGTTACTGAGGTAAGCTTTCAGTATCATTGATGGCCTCATTCCCTGTCCCTCTCTGTCAGCCTCACACTCAGTCCCTCCATCAGTCTCATTTCTCAGTCATTGCCAGCCTCTTTCCCAGTCCCTGTCAGCCTCATTCCCAGTGACGTGAGTTCGTCCAAACCTCATTCCAACCTCTGTCAGCCTCATTCCCAGTCCCTTCCAGCCTCTTCCCAGTCCTCACCAGCCTCGTTCCCAGTCCTCCCACATCCTGGGGCTAGCATGTATGTATTTGCGATGATGATATGAAGGCTACTGCTTAGAATTGAGAGGTACCCGGCAATGCACTTACCCCATACACTGTATACAGAAATGCTGGATGTGGACTAGCTGTGGTTGTGTCATCATTGGGCCTCCTGTAATAATTTCTTGAAACCTTTGACTAAATGCATACCGTATAGTGGGATATTTTCGTAAGTGCAAATTTTCGTATAAACGGCTGAAATGCCTTCAGCAGATACTTTCGTATTTTAATTTTTGTATGCGCCTATGCATTGCCACGCCCCCTATTTCTGTTTTCGGTGGAGGCAATGCACAATGGTGAGAGAGTACCACATCTGCAGTGCTGATATCTGGGCCTTTGTTGTTGGCGAGAAAATGACGAATAGCCACTGGTTGGTGGCATACTCGCCGAATGTTGCTGCTCAATAAACTTGGCTTACTGTCATCTTTCGCACTTCCCACAGACTAGTACTCGCTATCGTCGCAGGCTAACGGGTGTAGACGGGTCGGTCCACTGGCATAAATCGATTTTTCTCCACGGCTGAGAGATAAAATCTCAAGCCGTAGGCTGGGGGGTTCGGGGGGTTCGGACGAACTGCCCGCATCCAGGCGAGGGCCAGGTCCGGGCGAACGGTGAGTGGGCATGGTCAACTACTCACCATGCGCGTGCCTGTAGCACATGGAGTCTGGAAGGCCGTTCAAACGCTAGAAATACTGTTGCAAATGCCATCACTTGCTTGCCGCTTCCACTTGTTGGATTGCCCGTTCAAAATTTGACATTAAAATTTCGACCGTTAAAATTTTCGTTTTTATTTTTGTATCTCGAGGCTTCATATGAAATATACGAAAATTTGCACCGTACGAAAATTTCCTGCTATACAGTACTACTGGAAGCTGTTCAACCCCAGAAGTGTTGTTGATTCATTACTCTGTGAGCAATGACGACTCCTGAGGTGGCCTGGTTCACTTTAATTGTCCAATTGCCGACTGACTGAGAGTTCTAAATAAACAAACAGAACGATTACGCGTTCACATACACACAGGGTAATTGAACATCATTAGTATAGTCAGTTGATTATTTATTGGCTTGACAGTTCTGAAAATTGATCTCAAGTTCCCACCATCAGCAACTGAAATTGAATCCTAAACTTCCTTTTCCCTAGGATATAAAGGTGCTTCGTTCTTTGTCTCGCAGTGGAGCAAAAGGGTTGATATCAACAAGGGAGTACTTTGATGTTGTAGCCCAGTACCGGAACTATGAGGGTGGGCTCTATTTCACATGTGGTAAGTTTGTCTGGTAAGATCCTCTGTATGTGCTTATTTACTGCCCTTATGAAAACACAGTAGTGGCCCTCACAGTTTGCCTCATCCCCAAGTTGCCTCTAGCCCCAATCCAACTGCCTCTCCAGGTCACCTAGCCTCATTCTGAGGTTAAGGTCCACTCATAATTGATATCTGATCTGAGTACTGTAATTTGCCTCCCCAGGCACTGGTATAGACTGCGACTACCCCAAAGACCCCAAGCTCATTTCTGGAACCAACTATCCAAGTGGAGTATTATGTTTCCCAGTGGATGGGTAAGCAATCACAATTGAATAAAGATGACCTTACTGTAGAGTATGTGTCAAGCACTCATGGTTTGGGTAGCCTCGTTCCCAGTCCCACGCCCAGCATTTCGTCGCTTGCAGTACGGTAAAGCGGGGAGGGCCTGGTACATTTCCTCACGTGAGTGACATCAAGGGTAGAATGGGGTAGAAAGACCGGAAGGAAGCGTGGGCGTACGTGGGTCTCAGAACAGCAAGAAGAGCGAAGGTACCAGGTAACTAGGCCTGAGATAATTATACCAGAATAATTTTGAGAATAGTAGCAAAGGTAAAGAATTGAGAATAATTCGAGAATAATAGCAAGCATTTGCATGTGGAAGTAAGAGGTGTGGTGCAAATTGACTTGCACATGGTAATAATGGCTGACATTTACAGTACTAGAACAGATATTGTAGTTGATTTGTTGACAGTGTAGTCCGAGGACTCTGATTTGCCGGTACCTCAGTTGCAATCTTTGCTCACTCAAGACTAAGTTGAATGTTGCAGTATAACAAGCGTTGACTATAAAATTATTTGTTGAGAATAATATGAGAATAATAGCAAGGGTTTGGGGAATAAAGATTTTGAAAGAATTAAGGAATAGAATAATAGCTAAAAGTTGAGGCATAATTATCTCAGGCCTACAGGTAACATACCACACGTATAGCTGAACAGGCCAGGGTGCTAGATACATACTCATACATGTAGCCATGGAATCATATCACGAGTATAACTGACTAGCAGAACTTGTACAAATATAGGTCATGTAGGTATCAGAATGGGGGGAGGAGGGGACTCTTGAGCCACCCCAATGTTCAGATACTTTCCATATAGTTGCCACTATAGTAGCTGTGCACTTCAGCCCCCCACCTTTTGCATGCTTAAGCTTCCTCCACCACTTATTAATTCAAATGTCTTCTCTTTAGGAAACCCGACAAAACCAGACTACTGTACATCATACAGACAGATCTCAAGGGAATGCTTCCAATCAGACTAATAGAGTCTGCCCTCCCTTCCATGCAAATCACTTTCTTCAGCAATTTCCGAAAGGCTATAAAGGATAAACTCCCTACAACTTAATTCATCAGTCACATGACTCTAAATTCTCGGTCACATGACTACAGCTCATTTTTATATTATGCACACCAAAGGTGATTCAGAACAATCATACAAAACACAATTCTCAACTGCACTGTCTTTTCACACTTGTATTTATTCTGGGGATATTAATCTTATGCTGGATCATGAGGGAGAGTCAAGTTCTGGGCCGCTGAATTGCAATTCTGCACATCGGAGAGCAAGGGGGTTCCCCTCTTGACCTTATCCAGCATGAACTCTGCCAACTCCTCGTCACAGGACCACACACTGCAGTAGCCAGGTAGTGTCGGTGTGGGTTCTATAGTTGATGATGTAACAAGGCATGAAATAACAGCGTACTTACATGACTATGTCACATGCAAAACATGCCAAAGTGTACCTGCATGCTGTAATGATCAGGGCTGGCCATTTATGACCTTAATTTGGTAAGCGAGAGCTATAGGGTTTGCTCCCATATAAGGAGACCAATTCCGGGAGTAAATGATGGACTTGGGACTATATATTATGCAGAGTAGGCTGTAAATATTGGCTGTCAAACTTTAATGTTGCCAGGTTGCAATTCAATCATGACAGCTTTTTCTATACTTGTCTTGGCCTCGTTCCCAGTCCCCCCACCCAATTTTTCATTGCACAGCAAATTAATGACCAATTAGATTGGAGTTAGCCCACACTCTGATTTCAAATGTGCTACTATAAAGTCTAGCAAGCTATAGCTGGGGTAACATAACTAAAATGATTGCCATAATATTATGTAGCACACTTGGTACAAGGACCTAATAGTGCTGAGAAGGACCATTCATCTTTGGTTCCATGTGTTGTCAAATTAGCAGCCGTACCAAACTCCTTATACGGTACATTCAAACTTACCAGAACGCCATCCAACATACCACTCTTTTAAACTTGAGATTGCCCACTTGTATCCTTGCGCCATCTTGTGATTGCGCACCTACGCCACACAATCTCAAGATTGCGCACTTATGCCACGCAATCTCGAGACTGCACATTATGTTTGCGAGATTGGCACTCAATTCCGGATTCCAAGAATGCACAATGCAATCTTGAGATTACGCAAATTCTTAGATTGCGCGGAACATATTATTATAATAGTCTGCAATTCAGACCACAAAACTTTTTTATTCAATCTGTATAAGGAGTTCTATAGGTTGGTCTTCAACAACACAATGTCATGGTTATGCTTGTTGAACACGTCTTCGTGCCTGCTCATCAACTCCTGATTAGTATGCATGGGTATTATGGCTAGTTTATGCAGAGTATGCTGTTTACTGGGAAAGCCCCATCGTGAATGTATAACGATATCCAATGGCCTACTAGTATGATGATCTTATTATTATTTACAAGTATGTGGATGTTATAAATCTCTCTGATGAGTGTACATGTATGTCCTTGTTAGTACATAGAACATGGCTGAGCACATACTCTACAATCAATAATTATTATGATGCGTACATGCTTGCGGGTGGCAGCAGTGCTGTAAATGTGGCGTTTAGTGCACCACTGAAGGTGGTGCTGCCTCTACAAAGGCTGTGAAGCAGCTTATAATCCACCATACAAACTGCTGAAAATTTTCAAAGCCGTACTAGTCAGACCAGTGGCATTGCTTCTGCACGCCGTTGAATACTATACTAGTTGGGCCTCATCAGTAATATAGCACATGTGGCACTTGCAGTCTACCATACAAAACACCTGCAGGCATCCTGTTTGTAGCTGTCTAGAACCAGTGAGGTGCTGTGAGTGGTATGGAGCTTTTAAGTCTGGGGTATGGGGCTTGTGAGTCTGGGATATGAAATATGATTTCCTCTAAGCAGTCCTCATAATTACTATCATACTAGCTGCTGGAGATATACTATTCTGAGGTTGAACGTTGGTGTAACCTGTAAACACTCAATCGATCATTAACATACAATTGTACCTCTGGGTGTTGGAGAGCAGGCCCTCGTTTCCTCTCCCTCTAACTGTCTCTGAAGCTTCATCTCATGAGCTTTCTGTCGCTTCCAGGACCTGAAGGTCTCCTGAGCACGGTGCTTCTCCTCCTCTTTTTCTGCCATCTTGAGTCTCTTCACCTCTTTCTCCAGCACCCTTTCCTTCTTTAGCAGGTCATCTTCCTCCTTCTTGTTTCTCAGCCACCTCTGATACGCCAACTTGCCCACCATCCTCCGCTGCTCTTGCCTTTCTATCTCCAGCTGGGCAGCTTTTTGCTTAGCCTCATGGCTTCCCTGAGGTAGAGAAAGAAACACTCTGGGAATGGGACCTTATAGCTATTTCCATGAAGGGAAACTTGCAAACTTGTCTTCCTAATCCTTTCACCGGTATATGGGCAGATCTCTCGATCCCTTCTGTTAAAACTGTAATATAGAAATAAATCCTTCAAGGGATTGAGTCTAAGGGATCTATGGGATTCAGAAACCCAAGGTGCATCATAGTAATTGTAGCTAACTACAGTAGCGCACATCAGTTTTCAACCAATAGAGTTGGCGGACCTTTACATGAAATAGACGACGGGCTTACTTGACAGTGTATCGATCATGTTTGATTAATTGTATATCGGTCGGTCAGTGTGGGCTTAATTGAGAGGTATTCATGCTTTATCTCTTAACTGTTTGTGAATTCTTACCGGTGAAAGGGTTAAGGGGCTTCACTCCTCTTGACTTCAGAGTCGCAACTGTGACAGCAGACAGAATTTCGTGCTCTCTCCTATGCCCTCCAGCAGCTAGGCGCTATTGAATTGATGCTTAAACTAATACAGCCATCTGCGATTGAAAGATCAGATGTGGCTAACGTTGTACTGACCAGGTTGAGTAAGCATTCTTCCTTTTGTTCTTTTAATGTATTATGTTGGGGGTACTGGTCCTTATACAGAAGTCAAGGCAGTTCTTTTTTTTCCTATTACTATTCATGATTCTGAATCCATGCACTTCTTTGTGATCACAGAGTCTTTTGAAAAGGGAATCAAGATTGCATGGTCTTATCTATACCTGGACCAGGAGCTTATGAGCCCCCAAAGGTGGTTCATAAGCTCCTGACCTGACAGGATGGAATGGCCTGGGAAGGAGGCTACCCTTTTGCATGATCACTGATGGCACTGATTTAAGTTAACCATTTGATCATTGAATGCCACACATAGTGGCATAAGAGCTGGTATATATCAACGTGAACACACTGCAGACAGCAAGAAGAACAGTGAGAGACACAACTGACTGCACAGCAACAGATTGATGCATATGTTATGTTAGTGTGTGACCTTCAATGCAGTGAAATAGTATGAGATATCGATGATTCTTAACAGCTGAAAACGTGGTTGAGACAGTAAGAAATAAAATGTTGTTTTTCAGCCCCATTTCCAGATCTCCACACCTCTTTAGAGTGCATTTTCCTCCCTAGCTACTTAGGCAGCATATGACTCACTGCTTCTCCTTCTTTCTTCCTCTCCAGCCATGCATCAAAGGCCATTCTGTTCCTCTCCAGTTTCCGCAAAAGTTCTTCCTCTTTCTCCTTCTCGCTTAGCTGTGGAAGTTTCTTCTTTCTCGTGTGAGGTCTCTTCCGCTTTGTAAGAGTAGACATTAGGGTAGCGCTCTGCAGAATGTATTGTAGCCCATAGTTTAATCTATCACCATGATCACTGGCCCCATGCACCCCCTGGGCTATTTCAGACATAATTTGACATAGCCAACTTAGCCAGACTACCACTAACACAGACACGCACAAGTTTGCTTACACACAAAAGGGTTGTAATGTCACCCTTCAGTCCCAGAGCGGTGGGTTCTGCACGCAAAGTATTTAGGTATAATTCGTTGCTCGAAAAGTGGGTGGGGCTCACGTGCGGTTGCCCATAGCAATGGCATAACGTACGCCTGCGGCAATTTGTTATCTGCTGACAGTCAGACAGTTGTTCATTCTGAGTGTTGTGACAATTTGTGAGCAAAAGAGATATTCGGAATCCTTGATTTTGTGAAGAGAAAGGTGCCACGCCTACCACTTTGCTGTTGAGAAAGTGAGAGATGCCGTTTGGCAGAAGAGACGCAGAGCGGAGCCTGGAACTCCTTTGGGAGTTCAGGAGCAAAACTGACGATCCCATTCAGCGCTTGGCCTACGAGCAAGCCATAGTCAGTCTCCACTCTTTCCTCACCGACGTCCTCCCAGCCAGCCAGCCATGCTTTAGGGCCAAGGTGAAAGATGGCTTCGTGGAGATCCGCCCGACAGAGGAGACCCCGGTTCAGGAGGTGGAGCTGCTGTGCAGCGGGGGAGAAAAGATCGGGCTGTGTCTGGACAGCGTGAACGGTTGGGGCGCCAACGAACTCAGTCCCATCGTGGTCAGCCTGGTGAAGCCGGGGAGCGTCGCCTCTAAAGAAGGGACCCCGAAGAGGGGCGACCAGGTGCTGGAAGTCAATGGCCACTCCCTAGCCAATGTCTCATTGGACAGAGCCAGGTGCGTAAGGTGCTAGGTATCCTCCACCCAACCCCCCCCCCCCCCCCCCCCCCCCACACACACACACACACACACACACTGGCACACACGCATGCTCACACACACACACACACAATGCACACATGCTTACATATATACACACCACACGGTTATTTGAGATAAACTTCTGGCATGCATGCGATAGGGTTGATGAACTCTTCTGTGCACTAGAGGTGTTCATAGAAGACATACCCCGCACGGAACGTCTAGGATACGTATACAGTGCAGCTACAATCGATGTGGCGTCTCTGCATCGAATATCGCATATACTGTGTTCGTGTATGGCCATATATATCCAAGGTGTGGGAGTGACCGCTTACCGTATAATTATACAACAACGTGCATATTGTGAAGCTGAAGAGGTGGGGCCAAATGTTACGATTAATAGGAAATAGCTGGAAAAACCAGCTTATATAATTGTCACGACGTCTGTAAAGTACATAAATTGTGGGAAAGTACTGTTTTCTAGCGGTCATCTCGAAGCATGAAGTTTCCAAATGCACTACGTGTTCTGTTCTGGATGGGACGAAGAGGTGGAGCCAATGTTATAAATAGTTATGAAAAGTAGGAAATAGCCGAAATACAGCAAAATGAAGCGCCTTTGACTTCAGTCAGGTACACATAGAGCAGTTTTTTGCTATTTGCTATTGTTTGACTCCCTTCCGATGGTTTATGAGGGTCTATGTGGCGAGATTTCAATTTTTTCGCCATACAGACAAAGCCGATTGCTTAACCCCGACGGACAAAACCGATTGCTTAACCCCGCTTCGCACATGCGCGCGCAGGGTAATAAAATGTCATGCCTATGCCCGCACATCTGCATTACACTGGGCTCACTAGGGAAAACATATCAATCAACCCTCAAAACAAGTGGCACATGTTAGCCTCGTTCCCAAGTCTTGCCCAGCTTTTCGTCGCCCGCACTACTGCAAGCTGGGGAATGAGGCTGGGACATTCTGGTACCAAACTGTGAAAGGAAGGTGATAAAGTCAAAATGTACGACACCAAACGATACTAAACTGATATAGCTCTCACCCCACGGACCTGCTCCAGAAGAAACACTGATAGAGAGTAAATCGGTCACAGTGTGTGTACTCATTGCCCATGTAGGTGGCTAATGGACAGTGCTGAGAGGTCCGAGAATGTCTGTCTGACCATTATCCCGTCTGGGTTGATTGAAGGACTGAAGCACTCCATATCCAGGATGGATCTACTGGGGGAGGATGAGAAGAGTCCTTCCCATCACTCTCGAGTCACGGACCTGCTGGAGGGGAAGAGCCTGCTCAATGGTGCACCAGAGAGTGCAGCGAAACCATCTGACTTGTTTCCGAGATCCATATCAGGCCAAATTCTCAAGACCAGGGGTTCTGGTCGGTTATCCCGCTCGTCCCTCCATGATCATCCCCTGTATGCCCCCTCCATTGGTAGTAGGAGGAACTCAAACCAGAGCCTGGTGTCCAGTACAGTTGAGACAGCTGCGCATATTGCTCGGAGCAGCATGCGATCTTACAGCGGTCACCAAGCCAGCGCTTTTAAGGTATGTAGGTACATATGGTTATGTGCTCAAGTTTGATCATACATCCACTGGACGTCTCCATTGACTGAAGTTTTTTTGTGTGTGTGTGAAGACTCACTCACCCATGCATATAGACAAGCATGCCCATTTTAGCTATCGTGTAGACTCTAGGCGATCAAAAAACTAGGGGTAAAGGTGACTTGGGAACAAGGCTATGCTGGCTGCTGTTTTCTCTTCTAAAACGCTAGCTAACCTTGCTCAACTTATGTTTCACACAGGGGTTCACAAACACATACAAAGGGTTTCATATTTAAACATTACTTTGATTTTGCCGCACAGAAGCGCAAGGTGTGCAAGATGCACATAATGAAGGGAGCCAGTGGTCTGGGCTTGAGGATTGTCGGGGGAAAGGGGTCCAAATACGGAGACATGGGCATTTTTGTCCGCAACCTCGAGGAGGGAGGAGCAGCACACAAGTGAGTGGCCCACAGCCTTGTCCCTATCCAGTACCGGCCCTCTGTACATTCGTACCTGCTCACATGAGATGTAATGTACCAGACTCTCCAGAGCCGTGCACTTTTCACCATTAAACCTTTGTTGGCCTAAGGCCTGCGGACAAGGGTAGTACATACATATGTGTGTATGGAAGCTTGCAGTATACATGTAGAGCTTGCCTGCCCTTTAGATCGTCCACTCTGTTGATAGGACATACCACAGTACTAGGTACTATGAATCTCTACCCAATGACATCACCATTGTAACGTCATCTTGACATAACTATTCAGTGGCATATCCCCTCTGTAGGGATGGCCGATTGAAGCCGGGAGATGAGCTACTGATGGTGGATGGGAAGAGCCTGGTGGGTCTCAACCACAGCGAGGCAGTAGCAGTCCTCAAGTCGACCCATCAGCTTGTACAGCTGGTAGTGGCTACAGAGGTGAGGACTAAAGAGAGAGCTCTAGATCTGCCGTATGGTTGATGTTTCAACCAGGTGCTCTCACACTCTCTGAACAAATGTGCCTGACAGCGTCTAGGTAGACAAACTGTTGGTGAACCGCTTCATAGGTGTAGGAACCAGGGGGCCAGGGGGCCATGGCACCCCTAAAATAGTGTTGGCCCCGAATTATTCAATTGCTATGTGCAGAGAAAATGCATCCACTGAGCTTGAGCTTCTCATAGATCAGTTGTCAGTTGTAACGTTCCTGTGGTGACCTGGACACGAGCAGTGATGATACCCTAGTAATGCCACAGTCTGGAAGCCTAGCCTCGTCCCCAGGCCTCACACCCAGCTTTTGTCACTTGCAGTACTGCAAGTGACAAAAGCTGGACATGGAGGCCTGGGAACAAGGCTACTGGCAACCCTGGACCGTTACCACTTACTATCCAGCCAGGACCTTCTGACCTGCACTAGTACTGCTTGGTGGCTCTGCCACCTGTTCTACGTACCTACATGTATGACCCCCCTTACCAAGAAATCATTCCTACGCCTATGAGCTTGAGTCAGTGATCCCTTCTTAAATTCAGGCTGGAACACTGGCAACTCAGTGATGTACAATGTATATTAACTTTGGACTATGAATATGGGCTAGGGGGTACATGTTACTCTATAGGGGCCATTGAGATATGAATTTATTTGTCTCTCTACTCAACAGATAGTGGAGGGCCAGAGCATAGCCAGCTCCCTGCAGTCCATCCCGGAGAAACTGGCTGCTCAAGGTGGACTGTTCGGCACTTCCAAGCAGTTCTGGAGCCCTGTCGAAAGGTCACCTAGCCATGTTATTGGGACCTCCCCACTCCTGGACCACCCACCACATATGCTCAGCCCCAAGAGAATCATGACGGATGCCGTATCACCTGAGATTGCACAGTCATCACCGCAGAGGAACACGTTTGATGAAAGAGAGGAGAAAGAGGAGGTCATTGGAAGGGATCAAGTGAAGAAGTGGGGCAAGGTTGACAATCTAGCCATTCTTGAAAACAGGCCACAGCCAATGGAGATGAAGTCATTGGTAGAGGCCACAACCAATGCCACCAGAGAGCATGGCGACAACACAAGGACAACTGAGACTGAGTTTGGGGCGCACCCAAGAACGCAGAGGGATCAAACTGAGCCTGGAGACGGCCACCAAAGGTCTCCTACCCAGCCCCTTCACTCACCGACTGAGATGCCGGTATCGATTAAGCCAGGCCCATCAGAGGGCCCTCTGATTGAAGAGAGCGAGAATATCCAGGTGGTGAGGATGGTGACACAATGGGGGAGGCTTTCCTCCTCAAACATCCATACGCCACCCCCCGAGCCAAAACTGAAGACCATTGTCTATGTGAAGTCTGAGGGGAAAAGTCTGGGGTTCACCATCTGTGGAGGGAAGGGAAGCAAGCGTGGGGACATTGGGATTTATGTGCGCACACTTCAACCCACGGGGATTGCTGCTCAGGATGGGAGGCTGAAGGAGGGGGATGAGCTGCTGGAGGTGAACGGCAAGCCCCTTGCTGGTTGCACGCACAAAAAGGCAGCCAGCATCATCAAGGTAGGTTATGATTGCTGCTCAAACATGAAGCGGTAGGACTGCCAGTAGATGAGGGCTTTCTGTAAGGGCATGTTGACATGTTGTTGTGCAGGCTCAAGTCTGTATTGGTGGTTTGTGCCCATTGCCAATACACTAGTCTTACATGCACACACACACACACACACACACACACACACACACACACACACACACACACACACATGTGCACACACACACACATTCTCATGCACACAATCACACATGCAGGGTCTGAAGACGGAGGTAGTGACTCTCCAAGTCTGTAGTGGGCCTGGGAAACTCGTTATTCCAAAAAAACTCAAACGCTCCACCTCCGTGAAGGGAACCACAGTGGAAGTCACCCTGCACAAACGTACGTGATGTGCATTGTGTTGTGTGTAAGTTGAAATCATACTTGAGATGGGGGTATTCCTTGGCAAATTTATCTGCTGGCTCGCTCGAGAGCGGTTAATACCACTTCTTGGTGAACTGAGCTGCTCGTTTTAGGACGTCTATACAGTGTATCAGTAAAACCTTCCGTCATGCCCTGCAGCTTGTGACAGCGCACCTCCACCGCCAGAATCAAGTTGCTCATGATCACACTCTTCGTACTAGAGATTTTCGGCTACAAAACATTCAGCATGCACTTCCAATACATTTTGGACGGTGCACACACGAGTATCCTGTAACCTTAAGTTGTTGGCAATCCATGGCTTAATTATGACCAAGAACAGAAGTACAATGCAAGTGGGTAACAGCTGTTATGCCATCGGGTCTGTACTGCTCTATAAATGACATACTTAACCAGAAGTCTATCAATGACCACATGCATTCCAGAATCCTGGCAACATGCATACCAATGCTCTCCTTGAATTCCAGTATTGCTAAACAACTATTCAGGGCTGGAGCTAGCTGCTTAGGTACTAGAGTAACTGATGTTGCTGTGGGGCCAGCTGACTTTATGAAAGTGCTGGAGTGTAGTCAGTTCAAACTACTACTTGTCATGTGAGTTATTGTATGTACTGCTGGTTGTGTTCCTCCCTCCACACCCTCACACACACAGAGTCTGGTCAAGAGGTGGGCATAGAGTTGGCAGGAGTGAGGACTGACTCAAATGACCAGTGTGCTGTGTTCATCAAGAGCATTTTCCCTGGGTCTCTTGCACATCTGTCTGGACTACTACAGTGAGTCCACCGCTGGAGTCATCCTGTGTGTGTGTGTGTGTATGTGTGTGTGTGTGTGTGTGTGTGTGTGTGTGTGTGTGTGTGTGTGTGTGTGTGTACACGTTTGTATGTGTATGTGTGTGTGTGCATGCATTTATGTACGTATGTGTGGTACGTTTATGTGTATGTGTGGTTTGCATATGGTGTACAGTGTTTCAATGGACCTGGAGTGTAATCAATTTACAGTGTATGTACAAATAAACACACACACTTTACACACAGTTACTGTGACCAGCTCGTAGAAGTGAACGGGAAGAACCTGCTGAACCGGCCAGTGGAGGAGGGGAAGGCTATCCTCTCCTCCCTGCCCCCAGGGGAGGTGAGCGTGACTGTGATCAGACCGAGAGACGTGGACACTGTCCAGAGTCTGCTCCTAAGCCAAGAACACGAGATAAGGACACACCCTGCTGGATCCAGGTTCGTGACATATTGTGCACACACTGTCTATACGCGTACGTATGTGTCTGTCTTACATCTTCCACAGGCATTAGTATAACTGTATTGTCTCAATATTGTTTATGCACCAGTCTGTTGTTGGTCTGTCAGTCTGTCTTTAGTGGTCTGTTTCTCTTGAACATCCCAGTACCTTTACGTGAATCTCCATTTTCCCTCTACTAATCAGGACTGGTGAAGAGAATACCAGCGAGATACACTCCGCCACCACTGACGAGGGTGATATGGAGGCTGCATCCACCCTTGACGAGGGGTTCGTTCACAGGAAGTTGGTCATTGCTGACCTGTTTGCCCCGCCCAGTGAGGCGGGGTCACAGGAGAAACTCACTGATACTGAGGTGGAGGAGGATGAAGTGAAGATGGTGAGCGTAAATTGGGAGGTGAAAAAATAAAACTGACTCACTTGTACCCTAAATGTTTAACATCCGATACCATTGTCTTTTCTTTCGCAGGTGGCCCCTTCCAGCAGCCCTCCACAGCACCTCTTGTTTCCAGTGAGCATTGAAATGGAAGAGCAGCTGCCACCTCCCCCCACCTCCGCTCCTCCTCAGCTACCACCTTCCCCCACCTCTGCCCTCCCCCAGGAGCTACCTCCGCCACCTCCCCCTACCTCTGCCCTCCCCCAGGAGCCACCTCCCCCCACTTCTGCCCTCCCCCATGAGCCGCCTCCCCCCACCTCTCCCCTCCCTCAGGAGCCGCCTCCCCCCACCTCTCCCCTCCCTCAGCTGGAGAGTGAAACTCCAAACGAGAGTGAGAAGGAAAGTGAAGAGGAAGAGCAAATGAACATCCAACCTGATCCTCCAGCCCTTGAGCCACACACCCAGCCTGCAGTGCCCACCATTGTGACCAAGCTCACTTCCTCCAGGGAATCCATTTCAGACAGCAGTACAGATGATGAATATGATAGTGGCAAGCCCTTTGTGGTCCAGCAGGTGGGAACCAGGGAGAAAACTGACTCCGAGATCATGATTGCTGGCTCAATACTGGATGCTGGGGTCAGTACAATGCTGAACAAAAGGTTGTCTGGGTCACCTGCCTTCCAGGATGACCTGAAGCTTGCCTCCCCAGTCCCTAGCTCCCTACCCCTGCCAGAGGCACCTCAGAGAACTGCCACCGTTGAGGCTGAACAGCATCCTGGAGTGCCGTGTGGGTTTGTACAGCTCGAGCTTCAGATGAAAAAGAGAGCTCGAAGTGGACTTGGAATCACTATTGTCTCCAGCAGAGGCCTAACCAAAGGACTCTTTATGGTTCGCCGCATCATGGCCGGTGGTGTTGCTGCCAAAGATGGGCGACTGAGGTCAGGAGATCGTTTGGTCTTGGTTGGTGAGAAGAGCCTGGCCGACCTTTCCCACGCTTCAGTACTGCAGTCCCTAAACGATGCACCAAAGGACTGCCAGCTGGTGGTGTGGAGGGACCCTGACTATGACCTTGACGCTACCTCCTCAATCTACTCCATCGGAAGCAGGTCCAACATAAGTGGAAGTCGCTCCAGCATCCTCTCGGATGACGATGATGGGACAGAGGATTCAATCCCCAAACGATTGTCCACCTCAAGCTTGGATCCCTATGCCCTGTTCAAGAGTAGGACTTCGTCCGTCTCCAGTGGATCTCCACTCACAGCACGATTCAGCACCTCTTTGCTAGAGCAGCACAATGCGGCAATTGAATCTCAACCTGGCATCGCCAAACGATGGAGCACTGGAATCTTATCCCCAACTGGCCCAACTAGTGAATCAGTACACAAACTACTACCTATACGCACACCAACTCCCACCGAATTGCCACTCACCCCTCTCCCCTCTCCAACAACGCCCACCGCCTCTCTGAATTTCACATTGCCAGAGGGAAGTGAAGATTCCCCACCTCCACCACCTCCGAGAAGCACTCCCCCTTCAGTCCCCACCCCCCACGTCGCCAAACAGGAAAACCCCAACATGCTGCTTTTGGGGGCACAACAGGTACTACAAGAAGCCACAGGAGTTCAGCAAGAAGTTGATGATGGTCACGAAGAGGAGCTCCCTCCTCCTCCTCCTCCTCCCCCAACTACGCCACCACCCTCTGTACAACTCTCCAAGGAAGCTGTTAAAATGGAGACAGAAGAAGCAGTAACTCCAAGAAGAGAGGAAGTTGTTGACAAGGGAGACCCATTTGAGAAGCAAGAGAACACTGTGGAGCGACCTAAGTCTCTTGGACCTGTTCCAAAGGGAAAGAGGTTGGAGGATGCCCCATTTGAGATTGAAGTTGTGAGAGGGATGTTCGGTCTGGGGCTTACTGTGTGCACCACTGAAATGGGGATGATTGCTGTGAAGTCGCTCACTTCTCGGAGCCCAATCACCAAAGAAGGAAACATGAAGTAAGCAATACTAATGTATGTATAAGATACTGTCCCAAGTTTCTCCACAAAATGTGTAGTATTATCCATTATTTCCTTTCCTTTCCTCTCTTTTTGTCATGCAGAGTTGGTGACATTTTGCTCTCAATCAACGATGTCCCACTCATCAGTGAGACTAGTGCTAAGGCCGAGAGTATCATCAAATCACTGCCAAGGGGTGTGGTCCGATTTGTAGCCATGGCTCCCCCAAGAGACGTGACCGGCAAGGGGTTGTTGAAACCAGAGAAAGAGAAAACGAGCCAACCTCCACCTCCACCCCCTTCCACTACTCCCCCTCCCCCCCTCCATTCGCACCCCATTGACACAACCCCAGCAGGAAGGCACATAGTTGAAGATGAAGGAGTAGTGAAAGTGCAGGTGTGTGCGTATGTGTGTGTACTTTGTGTGTGTGCACATGTGTATGCGTGTGCACGCGTGTGTGTATGCGTGTGCATTTTTGTGCGTACGTATAACATGGTGTATCTGTGAGCAAGAAGTGCCCAATAGAGCACTTATCCGTTGCACTAGGTTTGTTCGATGCATAGACTGTTCTTTCTGAATATTGAATAGAAAATGCCTACCGTAAGCAATATTGAAATTGAGGTATGGTTTCATTCCATAAATTTGGACACAGTGAAATACCTTGCTTTACACAGCTTATATTTTTAGTAACGAAGCAATCACTCTACCCCTTGTTGCGCTTGCATCCATGGGGTAACTACTGAGCATGTGAAAGGTACGTAGTAACCCTAACTCACCTTTTTTTTTTTCAGCTGCACCGCTTTGGGGGTGCTCCATTGGGAATCATGATCGAGGGTGGAAGTGACACCAATCTGAAATATATCTTCATCAAGTCCCTCATCCTTGGCTCCCCGGCCTCCAACTCTGCCCAGTTGAAGAAGGGGGACCAGCTGGTCATGATTGGAGAGGTCTGCCTCATTGGGATGAATTACCAGGACGCCAAACACACCATCGAACAAGCCCCCGAGAGTGTTGAAATTGTTGTTCAGCGAAAAGAGTCACCGAAACAAAGTCCAACAGCCTCAACCGTGGAAATCCACGCCATCGTACATCCTCCAGATCAGTCAACTCTACCAAGATTGGGATCCTACAAGAAGACCAATTCTCCCTCACACTCGGGAGAGATCCATGCACCTATGATTGGCCTCGCCTCCATCACTGACCAGAGCTTCTCAAAGAGCATGAGTCTCAGCACCAGCTGGAACTATGGTACGTAATATCATCCAATCATATCAATCCATGTAATGATATCATTACATGGAAAAATGAAAGAGGCCAGTCCAGTAATACACAGATGGCTTCATAATATGATGTTACTCATCTTCCCTTGCAGGCCTCGTCCACTCCGGTACCAGTGCAGATAACCTGCGCATGGGCAGCCGCGAAGAGCTAAGACAGCTCCCTGAGACCAAATTGGTCCCCGAGGAGACCCTTGTCGTAGACCTGTACAGGAGTGGAAGGAAGAAGCTGGGGCTTGCCATAGTAGGCGGGGTGGACAACCCACGGCTACAGGACGTGCATGTAAGTGCACGTGGCACAGGATGGGATGCTTAACCTAACTCCTTATCAACCGTTCTGATTATGCTGAACCCAATCCGTGTCCATAATGTCTAAGTATATTGTGGTCCTTTTGTACTTACTGTAATTTTGTTTAAGATCTATTGTCCCATTCCTCTTCAGGTGAAGCAAGTGCTAGAAGACGGCATAGCCTTCAAGGACGGTCGCATCAAGAGAGGTGACAGGATCGTCTCCGTGAACGACAACAGTCTGTCAGGCCTCACAAACAAAGAAGGTCTCTTGCTTCTCAAGAACTCTGGGGACCGAGTCACCCTTAAGCTGGTGAGAAAGATTGGAAGGAGAACCAGCTGTGCTCCGACCCCCATGGCCTCCGCTCTCCAGTCTAGGAGGAGCTCCGGAGATCAGTCAAAGGAGGGGAGCTTACCCACAAGTAGACCACAAACACCTCCCAAGAGACTGAGCCAGCGAAGAAGAGGCTCAGCAGAGAACTCGAAAGAAGGGAGCAAGGCATCTTCCCCTCCCTCCTCCCGACACTGGAGGAGACAGTCAATTACCAATGTGGGTACAGAGAGTCGTAAAGCAACCCTACCGAGGACATTGAAGTCAACAGTTGGTGTAAAAGTTGTGGACCTCCGCAAGGGACCAACAGGACTTGGCATGCAGTTGATGGGAGGATCTGACACAACCAACCCTGTTACTGTAAAGGAGGTTTTCCCGGGAGGCCCTGCCCACAAGAGTGCCAGGATCCGTGCCGGAGATGTCATCTTGGAAGCAAATGGAATCTCATTTGAAACTCTCAGTCACGATGAGGCAATCAAGACAATGAAGGGGTTTCCCCAGGGCAAAGTGAGCATCATCCTCAGGGACCGCACTGCCACCCTCAGCAGGTCAAACCCGCATTGACCACCCTGAGCCCCTCCCATTTTCCTCAACGATCAACATCGCAAAGCAAACTTGTGGACGGCAGATTTACATCTACCCATTTCTCACTTACATGAGACAAATCAAATCTTCCTCAGTGTTATTCAGACTGCATTCCTTGGCTGTATAATCCATATTTTGGTTTTTCTGTTTTGTAATAAATAATAATTTTATTATTAAAGTTTGTACGTTTTGCAGATTGCTGCTGACTGACCAAGTGTTTTTCAGTTACAGGTGCATGTACAATGTGTGCATTATTATTTTGTCATAAAAATATTATTCTCTTGCACATCAGTTCTTGCTACTGCCTGTTGTACGTACGTTTGCTTGAATCATTAGAGAGATTTGAACACAATAATTATAACCATCACAGCTTGAGAAAGGCTAGTTTGCAACAGTTTACAAGTGTTGTAAATGCTAGTGTACAAGGCAGTTTACAAGTTTGTAAATGAACCCCTGTATGCCGTACTATAAGCAGCGACGAAAAGCTGGGCGTGGGACTGGGTACGAGGCTATAAGCAATAGTTCATTTACAAACTTGTAAACTGGCTTGTACACTTGCATTTACAACACTTGTAAACTGTTGCAAACTAGCCTTTCTCAAGCTGTGCATAATATTATGCAATTGCCAAGATCACACAGTAGATGTATTGTTATCAGGACCCCACCCATGCAGCCATTTCAGCATTACTTTTGGAACAGAAAAAAACACAAACATGAGTAAGCTTATTGTATAATCTAGAATTTTGGAACAAAAGTCTTTGTGTTGCTTGACAAGCTACATCATTGTACTTCTTCGGTAGGTGTGCGGAAATATGTGTGTGTGTGTGTGTGTGCAGCAGCATAGCCATCGTTGGATGTGTTCTGACAACAGGATAACAATGAGATGGAAGTGCATGCCTTCCACACTGCAAAAAAACTGGGCAGAGGCCTGGGGTGGAGGTTACATGATTGAAGAAATACACAAAAATTAGAGAGTAGAGACACAAGTTCATATTATCTGTGGAGATTTCCATTTGTTTTCTCGAGTATCTCATAAATGTCCAATGCCTCACCTGCAGCAAATAATGAGAGAATAACAATACGTAACTGCATGCCACAAGTCGAAACCCAGGGAATGTCAGAATCACAGTTTTGAGAGTAGGAATCCATGGTTGCATTCTTCAGCTCCAAATACAAATCTAAGGGGTGCTCCTCATAATCTGGATAGTTGTTGTGCTGGATGATATACCAGTGAGATTCAACTATAAGCCAGAACAGTTGTATGCAATTCAAAACTAAAATCAGAAGGCTTTCTGTCCACTACTTTAAGGTAGTAAACATGGGTACCGCGATCTCCGAAACCAAGTTGATGGATAAATGGGCAGCATCAAAGCGTACACAAGTTTCAGCAATACTTTGCATCAAACTGCTCCCTCTGCTTGAAAATGCCCTAAAACTCAATTTTAAGGCCCTCTACGAAACTGAAAATTTGGACCCTCTCCAAGGCCCCACCCACACTCTGACCCCATCATCAATACACACACAAAACAGGCCCAAAAACTACGGATGGATTTACCACCTGCTCTCCTCACTTGCAGGCTACAGCCCAAAACTCACTGCCACCCTCAAAAACAGAGGTTTGGCTACCCTAGGCTTTCGAAAAAAATTCCACGCACACCAACTAAAACCGACTGAAGCCAAGGGCACTCTTCAAAAGGTCAACCTACCTCCTGCAAAACTAGGGATGCTTTTCCACGTTCACCTCTTGGTTACAGAGTTTTGGCCACACATCTACTCCCTCTCACCAGCCCAGTCCAGCTACCAAACCAGCCAAATTCGCCCTAACACGAAAATGGGCGGGGCCTGTAATGCCGAAAGGTCAACTCTCTAGAGTACCTTGGCCAGGGAGCTGTCGGATGCTGTTCACTTTCCAGGCTGTTCTTCGGCCACTTCAGCAGACCCACAAACATTCCTGCTCACTCCACCTAGCTATGCTCACTCCACCTAGCTATTCACACTCAGATAGCCCATCACTACATTCAATAAGCTAGAATAGCTTCTTACGTAAAAAAAAAAAGAAAAAGAAAAAAAAAAAAGAGTGTTCAAACAAATCTTCAAAGTACCGCACGGCCACGTCAGAGTACCGATTTGAAACTTGAAAGGGCCGCTAGCCGCATCAAAGAGAGAAGCCCCCCTTGTTTATTCCGGTTGCCGCCATGGGAAAACGTAAACAGATGAATAACTCTATATAACCGTATGCGAGTGACGTCATCTCATTAATTATTCATGAGCAAAATTGCGCGATTTCGCCGATGCCGTGCTTCCTACCTTAATTTGTGTGAAGGCCCACTGCAGTAAAACAATGAGTTGGGTAGCCCACAGCGTGTTAAGGGAGGCTTTTACCATTTTCATGGTGCCATTTGCCATTTTCTTCTGACGGCCATAACTCCTTCCTACTACCCCCCACGAACTTGATTTATGGCTCAAAAGACAGCTCTCTCCAAGAGCTTTACAATGAGCTATAGAAAGTCTGTTAAGTACCCCCCTATAAGGAGTTAGTGGTAAGGAAGATGACCACACCGCTTTCACAGGAATCCTGATAAGTGACCACCACTTATCATGTAGCCTGTGATTTTTTTATTATGTCATCTAGAGGCTTAGCTCTACAATGTGAATGGACAGAATGTTTCTGAGAGTATCCATAGGGTAGATAATATGACCATACCATCCATGGATACTCTCAGAAACATTCTGTCCATTCACATTGTAGAGCTAAGCCTCTAGATGACATAATAAAAAAATCACAGGCTACATGATAAGTGGTGGTCACTTATCAGGATTCCTGTGAAAGCGGTGTGGTCAGCTTCCTTACCACTAACTCCTTATAGGGGGGTACTTAACAGACTTTCTATAGCTCATTGTAAAGCTCTTGGAGAGAGCTGTCTTTTGAGCCATAAATCAAGTTCATGGGGGGTAGTAGGAAGGAGTTATGGCCGTCAGAAGAAAATGGCAAATGGCACCATGAAAATGGTAAAAGCCTCCCTTAAGCCAGAGTATGAAGCTAGACCTCCATTACAAGGACAGACTGCTAAAGTGGGAACCACCAGCTGCACTAAAAACTAGAGTTGTGAACACTTGTCGCTTGCATTCTCTGCTAATCCACAGGCAATGTCTAGTAGGCCTGAGCCCATTCTGCCAGCAAGAAGGCTGCAAGAGCGGGGGTTACTTGGTGTTGCAACGCACCAATAGTAATTAAAGTGAGTGGGTATACACTAGTGCACTAGTCTACAGTCTGTGATGGTCTCCCTAGGTCTCCAGTAGTCTCTGATGGTCTCCAGCAGTCTCTAGTGGTCTCTGCTGGTCTCTGTAGGTCTCCAGTTTATTTTGTGTGTGCGTTAATTGGAGCAAGCCTGTCGTTATTCTACTAGCTACGCATTGATCCCAAGGTGAGACTGGCCCATGATTCACTGGCTACCAGGAGTGCAGTTTCCACTTACAAAATCACTTATCTTTCATGTGCATGCTTGGATATTAAATAATGGCCCATAAGGTGCAGAATTGGCAGCTATAGTGAGCAAATGGGCAACATTTTTTTAGAAGAAATTCAGCCAATGTCTTTTGGAGCAGATTGGGTGTCTAGCCTGCATACACAGCTGTGGGGACCAGGAAGTGAGAGAGTGCTCAGCCTACCTGCTGCCACATGTGACAGTTATGAGGATGACTGAAAACTCTATACGGCATGCATTTAAGGCGATAGTTAGTGATAAGAGAGAGAGAGAGAGAGAGAGAGAGAGAGAGAGAGAGGAGAGAGAAATTTGAATCCACAGAAAAATTTCTGGGATTTGAACCCAAGACCTTCTGGTGTGCTGGCCCAGTGGTTTAGTGGTAAGAGCATCTGGCTAATATCCAGAAGGTCTTGGGTTCAAATCCCAGACTTTTTTCTGTGGATTAAATTTCTCTCTCTCCCATCATTAACTATTGCCCAGAAGGTCTTAAAATGCAACAGCTATAGCCACATTTGATATGAGGACTCTATAGGCAGTGCTGAGATACTTATGTCACTTATCTTCCAGTCCTCTGCCCAAGAGTCTGGTGGCGTAAATGGGAAGAGCATTGGAATAGACTATTCTTTGAGTTCAAACCAAATAAATGCAATCCCACTGAGATATGAACTCCACTGTGCACTTGGGAAGGGCTGTGACTGCATCAGAAAACCACCAGCATACAGTACGTTGGAAGTCTCCACCTCCACCTTGCTAGCTAAGATTACTAAGTGACAATTCAGTCTTTTTACTTCCTGTTAATGAACTGACTGCAATCCTCTGATTCATGCTTACATATGCACTTGCTCTTACCATGTGGGATGTTATGTCCCTTTGAGAGCCCAAGAGGGTTGGAAGGGGTCTTACAGTCCATGACAGCTTCCTTGCGCAAAACAGTGTCTATATCCACAGCACTGAAGAATGCCACGGACTGAAAGTGAGAAAAATAGTTAGACTGAAAAGAGTTCAGAACAGCTCTTCGTTGACCGGTGGTTGAAGCACTTGTCTATGAACTAGAAGTTGGAGGCTCGAGTCCATCACATATCTATTTTTCATGTGCCTGACTCGGCAGATGGGGAGGTGTGTGTACCAGGTGTTGAATACACGCACACTGCATCCTTGAGAGGGGCCAGGCTGTTGCACAATTGTGTAATACAGGTGCATGTACAATGTGTATTATTATTTTGTCATAAAATATTATTACCCCCTCAGGGGTAATGTTACACATGATTCAATTACTTAACATAATCAACACTAATGCTATTAGTCCCTGGGATACAATGCAGTGTGATTGGTTATTTACAGCTCAGTTTCTTTCCAACAGCTGAGAGGTATACCATGCCATCTGTAGTACAGCCAACTGAAGAACGGCTTGGTAGCAGTAGTTGGAATTTATTCGGTGGTTCACAGTCGGGTTAAGGTCACAAGACAAACAATTTTTCACTCATTTGCATTAAACACTCTACCACGAGCTAGCATTTACATTTTTTGTTTGTTCTAGCGCTGAGATCATAGACAATATCGAACTACTGTGAGCCCTGTTTCTTTCTCTGTTAGTAGCTACTAGTTGAGCTGCGGATTTCAGTTACCTGAGGGAGGTCGTTCATCTTGAGCTGGTAGGCAAACATTGATCGTGTGAGGAGATTAGTGAACTGTAGGGCCAGGGCAGCGCGATACCTGTCCTCACTTCTCACAAGGTAGCGCACCTGTCAAAAGACA
Organism: Axinella damicornis; assembly: GCA_963931865.1. Lineage (NCBI taxonomy): Eukaryota > Metazoa > Porifera > Demospongiae > Axinellida > Axinellidae > Axinella > Axinella damicornis. The sequence continues at coordinate 9,535,925 of OZ007505.1, read as the reverse complement.
CATGCAGAAGTTGTCACATGACTTGGCAGTGTGTGGTAGCATGTAAATCATGTGATGTCATGTGATGCCATGTGTGATGTATACCTCATCATGTATGCTGATACAGAACCGGCCATCAATGCCATAGGAGTCAAACAACCACCGCATGGAGACTAGCATCAGGTGAAGGTAGTCCACGGCTGAGGACTGAACAACCCAGTTCACCTTGCTGGTCACAAACTAGAGGGAGAGAGGAGAGGAGAGATGACAATTGCCACTCTAGCTATATAAATCATAGACTGTTGTCAATGTGCCAAAAGCTCACAGTCAAACGTTCACAGTCAAAAGTGTCATCAAAAGCTCATAGTCAAGAGTTGTGAGAGGCTCACAGAGGAAGTATTTCAAATGCTAGAATCAAGTTAAAGTTGCAGAAGTAAATATAGAACCATGAATCAGCTTCATACCGCCATGTGTACATACATCATTTCCCACGTGCTTCTTCTCTAGTGCTTTTGAGATGCAGCAGCCGAGCACGGGTGTGCGTGGGAGCTCTGACATGGCAATGCTCTCCAGCTTGTTGAACAGGTGGGACTCACTACAAGGGAGAGGTCATAGTTCAAAGATCAACAGTCATACAATATGGAGTCCATTCTCGATTTGAACTGCAACTGATACAATGACAAGGTCCATTTCACTGCTTGCACATGACATGTTAGTGCTGAGCATAATTTGATAGTGTTGCACTGAGCACAATCTCAGCTCCAAGACAGGGCGGGAATTACAGTGCTGGTCACAATGTCCTTGTGGTGCTTTTAAGATCTTTAGCATAGAAGTATAGAAATACACCTTCCCCAGGCTCTGTTAATTAATTAAAGCTCCACTCTCTTCTGTACCATGCAGTTTCAGTCTTTCATCAGCAGGCTCCACAGGCTCCACACTGAGTGGAAAAGCAACTGTGGGGTCTTGATCGTACATACAAGTTGGTTGTTGCAGGTTACTAAATACTTAAGCCAAAACATTCAACATATGTATTTTGGAGGTTGTCATCACTGTCACTGTTATTACATTAAACTTGCTCTTTCGGTACGCCTATCCATTGCTATTGGGGCATGGGTGTACTTAACAAATCCATGGAAATATTCCAGGATGTACGACGAGTGCTTTGCTTACTGTCACAAAGCAGTAAATATCATCCAACCTCTGATGAATTATGCTATAGCAATGGCATAGGATTGTGATAGATGTGCAAGTGTGGAAATCTATGTATGATACTGACCTTCCTCCAACCCACAGTCTGTTACTGACCAGGTCGGATTCAGCTTTCCTGAGGGAAGAGCAGGGATAACACACATACATAGATCACACATTGATGTGTATGAGTAGGATACATAGATCACATATATGGAATACAAAGCGCGACAAAAATCCCTAGTGTTAAATCCGAGTTACCAGTACTTGATTTTTGACCTCAACAGTAGATTATCGATTTCTCAGTTCTCGATTATTGATTTCAGGTTTAGATATTCGCCAGAATCCCTAGTGTTAGATCCGAGTTACATGTACTGTACCAATGCTCGATTTTCGATCTTAACAGTAGATTATCGATTTCTCAGTTCGTGATTATTGATCTCAGTTTTAGATATTCAATGTCATTTATTCTTCTCGGTTGTCGATCATCGTTGAGTTTTCGCTTTATTCTTCTCAGTTGGCTATCATCGTGCTCGATTGAGTTTTCGCTTAACAGTGGAGTATTGTGGATTTCTCAGTTCTCGATTATTGATCTCAGTTCTCGATATTCGATCTCATTTATTCTTCTCAGTTGTGGATCAACGTGCTCGATCTTCCAATCTAGCATGCAGTTCCGACTATCTATCTCAGGATTTATCATGGATAATACTTATGACAGTGAGGTACTTGATCATGCGCGCGCATGAATGCGCATGCGCACTAGAACACCTGCTCTGGGGCCCACGTGGCCTTGGGGCTTCATCAAATTAATTGCACGACCTTGACCTTTATCGGGCGCGGGATCTAGAGCCGTAGAGCATGTGCCGTGTGGATTCTTAGGTACTTGGTTATGCGCGCGCATGAATGTGCATGCGCACTAGAACACACGCCCACGTGGCCGTGGGGCTTCATCAACTTACTTGCACGACCTTGAACTTTATCGGCGCGGGATCTAGAGCGTGTGCAGTGTGGATTTAATAGTCTTTCTCAGTTGTTGTGCAATGTGCATGTGTCGTGCCCGTGTGCCGTGTGGCCCTGCACTAGTCTGGGTGAATATTCTTCTCTGTTGTTGTGCCGTGTTTTCGGTGAATAGTGTGGTACCGAGACCGCGTGTGGATGACCATATGGCGGGGAGATCAGGAGGGCCTGAAGAAACATACATCTCGCCGGAGCAAGTAGAAAGAGCGCGGGAGGCAATCCGAATTCTCTCATCGATTCCCATTCCGGATTCGAGTGAACGCCCTGGCCCCAGTAGATCTACTACACCATCAAACGGTAGGCAGTCACTTTATTCAGTTGTTTATGCAGTCAGCTAAAGTAGAGCTTGCTATATTAAATAGTAACGTGTCTCTTACATGCACATGAGAAGATCCGTCCCAAGTGCATAACTACGGACATGATGATGCTTGGTTGAATCTTGGCAGGAACATAATTATTTGTAGGAATCTCCTACAAGTGCGTGTACATGTACTTGCATGTGTACATGTACTTATTGTTAAATAGAATCCATAACTGCATTTTTGCATCAAATGAACTGCAAGAGCAATCCAAATAGAATAGCGCAATACCCAGTAGTGTCTGACATATGGGGATTAAAGGACAATGCAGTCAGTATTACATTCTTTGATAATTATTGCAGGTAGCGAAATTCGTGGGAGGTGTGATTCTGCCCTAGACACTCTCCGCAGAGTAAGGGTAGGTTTGACTGTAGAAACAGGTGTTCAACAGGTGAGGAAGGAAGTTGGTAAAGAATTTAGTCGGGCCTTCTTCCAAGGAAGGAAGAGAAGTGCACTGCCCTTAAGGCAGACCAAGAAGCATCCCCGGGTTTGCAGTTGGACCCATCAATTTGTCTGTCTGAGCCATCGCAACCAAAGTATGATCCCAACCACCGATCGAGAGAAAGACAGTCTCTTGGAGACAGGGCTTGGAGAAAAAAAGGTGTTGATATCAGATGTTGATACCTCTGCACAAGGGTTTCGTGAGGAACTGTATGAGGTGTTTCCTAAATTGAAGGATGCTGGAGGCTTCATGTTTGCCAAATGCAAGTGCAATTCTCATATTTTGGAGCCTTTGTCGTCTCTCTGCCTAACATCCCCCAAGATTCTACGAGACAGGGTTGGGAATGCCCGAACGTACATTATTCCGATGCAGAGGGATTTGGATCTCTCCACTGTTTGTGATCTTCCACGTGGAGTAAGTTCGAAGCATTCCACAAATGCTGGTGTATATACGTATGTAGCTCCAAATATTGAGCATTAATTGTAGCTAGCCTCGTTCCCAGTCCCACAACCAGCTTTTTGTCGCCTGCAGTGTGGAAAAGCGGGGGAGGGCCTGGTGCATTCCTCACACAAGTGACATCAACAGTAAAGACCTAAAGTGAACGTGGGCATACTGGATACAGTAGATTTTTTTTTCTTGGATTGTGGCCGTGAGCTCTAGAATTTCCTTTCTATTCACATATAGCCTATGGAGAAATGCCTCTCATGCATGTGTGAAGTACCTATAGCTGATCTCTGTGACCACCTGGCAGAGTGTGAAAAGGGCAGGTAAGGACAGGACACTGTACTCATCAGCAATCAGTATCATTCAGCCTGTTACTTCCCTAAGGTTGCTCCCTTAGCCTGTTGAGGCATAGTACCTATGGCTAACATGCCTTTTCTTGAGTCGGTGCCTGCTGCGTAGGGTTGGGCAACACTGAGAATTAGGTATACAATTATTGGGGCGAGCGTGAGCGAGCCCCACATTTAATGGGGACATTGTTTGGACTTGGTCCACATATCCAGCAAGCCATATACTTCAATAATGCTGATTATTGTAATATTATCTCCAATGAAGTTTTCACAGTACCTGTGATTAATTTGTGGGTCGGTCTGAACTCCTAATACCTGTGATGTAAGTGTTGGCCACTCTTGTAGGCTGGTTGGGGATTCTCCTATACGGTACACGGTATGATTTCGTACCCAATTGTTAGCCTTGTTCCCAGGCCATGCTCAGCTTTTCGTCGATTGCAGGACAGAGAGGACCTGGTGAGTTTGATCTTGTGAGCATAACATATGACAACGTTTTTCTGAACGAAAAGGTAACGTTTGACTTATTGTTCAACCGCTTGGTGTGTACGACTGCCCCCCATGTGTGGTAAGTAACCTGGTATCTATCTTGTTCTTGGAGCACCACATGTTCAATTCAAGTCTTTCTGCTGTCTTTCTAGCTGTGACGTTGTGATAAAACATACTGCAAGCAATTGAAAGCTTGGTGGTTCCTGGGAACAAGGCTATCCGGTTGTAGTATACTGTGTAATCACTGTTATTGTTCTTCATGCAGAAGACAGTCAGATGATTCGTCATCTCAGGATGGCTCTGGTGATGTACGATCCCCAAGTCACTGCTCACTGTCAAGTGATGATGAGTTTGAGTTCCCTACGTTCGCTTCAGGAAACCTCAGATCTGCCACTCGGACTCACTGAGTGGCGGATCCGATGTCCAAATAATAGACGATCCTGAAGAGACAGTGGATACAGAAGATATCATCCTCAGCCACGTACTCACTCAGAGCCTACATGAAATGACGCAGGGGGATACAGTTGAGAGGTGTGTCTGTGTTCCTAACTTCATACAGTGCATGACCCACCTATGTATCGAGAACTGAGAAATCGAAAATCGATAACTGAGATGAATAATCGCGAATTGAGAAATAGATAATCTAATGTTGAGGTCAAAAATCGAGTACTGGTAACTCGGATTTAACACTAGGGATTTTTGTCGCGCTTTGTATTCCATACACATATTGGTATGAGTAGGATACATACGTACATAGATCACATATTGGTATGAGTAGGATAATAGATCACACACTGGTGTGTGAGTAGGATGAGTAACGTAGAGGACACATTGGTGTGTGAGTAAGACAGAGCAGGAATCACACATTGGTGTGTGATAGTGTGTTTGTTTCATAGATGATATAAACCGGAAGTGGATTGGATAATGTAGTATGGAGAACTGTCCTCGTTACGTCTATGTGCATGCACGCAAGTTGCACTATGCGCACGTTTGAAGTTTAGTAAAGCTGTCTCGTTGGCGCTTTCTACAATCTTAGCCTCGTACCAAGGACCCACCTCGCTTGAAAGGTATTGCATGCATGTAATTATCTAGGCCAAGACGAAGGCCAAGATGAAGGGGGAGGGACATATGATGCAGACATAGCCACATGCCAGAATGAGATCGATCGAGCTGGGCTATCACCAGAACTACATTGACAACTAGCACCATATTGCCTTGGATTGCTAGCAATTCTTGCTAACTTATTGTCCATGACAAACAGTCCTCGTATAAAGGTGCTTCAAACTCGGTCTGTGAGCCATGCAAAACAAGTCTTTTAATGCCGAAATGGTGGCTACCTGTTCTGGCTGGAGACACGTACACTCATACAGGAGAACGTAGCCATCTTCCTGGACCCATTATGTCTCCAGACCATCTTGACTCACTCCCACCGGCAATCACACATCTTCCTGACCCAATTATGTCTCCAGATTATCTTGACCTAGTAGCTACCTCTCACCAGCAATCACACATCATACTGACCCAAATACATGCACTTTCTAGACCATCAACCCAGTAATCACACCAGGTCATTCTGACCCAATTATGTTCTGAGAGTGAAGGCACCAGAAGCACTCCATTCAACAGATGTTATGGGCACAGATGGGAGAGAGTACTGCTCCAGGAGAAGTTGCGTAAACAGCCGAGGCGATGTAAACAGTGTCAGATTTTCAGAGCAAAGCTAAGAGTCATGAAGTCACGAAATAGTGAATAGTCGAATAGTCATACAAACTATCATTTCTTGATGGAAGATTTTTTTGCCAAGGTGCAAAGAGAACTGCCCAGAACAATGAAATCAGATTTCGCGAAGATCAACAAGGAGTGAGTTGTACTGTCTGATGAGGACAATGAAGATATTGATGCGCTAGTCTGCACAGCCTCAGACAAAACAAAGGAACAGTTCCAGATGAGTCAGTCGCCCGCAAACTGTGGGAAGAACAGCTGAAGTAACACAATTTGAAAGATAAACGTGGAATGAAATGCCATCCACTAATAAACCGTCTGGCACTGAACTTGCACTATGTTTCCTCTAGTGCCAATCGAGCAGTTAAGAGGAGTGGCCTCTTCCGATCATGACCTTTTCTTCATTTGTCACGTGCCACATTTATTGAAAGCAACTCAAACTCATTTGGTCACTATGGAACAAGAAACATGGAAACAAACAACCAACAAGTTAGTTGGAAACACATTGAGCATTTGTATCTCTGTGAGATCTCCGTACAGTATCCATGTGTATGTTTGTGCCACAAACTTACTGCAGATCATGTGGTTGACCGTTCTCAAGAATGAGTGTATACCTCGCAGCAGAAGGAAGTACACTTACTGCATTAAATTCTTACATCCCATAATTATAGCATTGGTTGATGTATTACCATTATCATCCTGTATACAGATGCTCAGTGAGAGTGTGGTTTCTGCTCTCACATTTCTCAATAATAACAGAACGTTAACAAAGGAGAGACACAAGTTTATGGGCAAGGAGTGGGACAACGGCACAGCAGAACCAAGCCAAAGTACCACGTACCTTTGTGCCGCTAACCATGTTAACTATTACTTGTCTACAGTGGCTGAAAGACGTCCTTTTGACGTACCCGAATGAGTGGCAAAAAGAACAAACTTGGTACCTGAAGTGACTAAAACAGAAGTGAAGAGGATCGAGGTGTCTGTGCTGAGAGACAAAGGAAGGACTCTCTATAACTGGTAATGACTTGCACCAGCAAACACTTATAGTCAGCCTCATTACCAGCATTTTAATATACAAGGTTTGGTTTTGCTACACTTAAATTATTGTTCTTGTCCTTCTGCATGCAGTGAATTCTTTTTGTGAGTTATGACCAGACCACTTAAGAAAAGAGAAAAGGATGTTTACGCGAAGTATTCTCTCTGGAACAATACTTTTGGCAGAAAGGAGGCAGCAATGATAATCCCACTGTTGCACAGTTCAGACCACATACAGCAAACTGTTGCAACAGCAGCAGATTTATCCGAACCATGAATGTTGTAGCAGATTCGTCTGTAAAAGTTACATCATCAGTTGTTAATGAACCTATTACGAAAGAGGAGAAAGACATCAAAGCAGGATATATTATATGCAATTGAACTGTGATGTGTTTGTATAGCATGATATGAGGTAACATTGTTTCAAAGTACTTGCTCAGTGGGAGTCTGTTCTCAGAAAAGAGAAGCATAGTCGAACTACGTGCATTCCATATCAGTTCCCTTCTTCTTGAGTGTGTTTCTGATGCTATGTTTCACAAGTCACATATTGCAGACAGACTCAATACTTTTTAGGTGGGAGAGAATTTGCTTCCATGATCCCTCCAAGATATGAGAAGCATGGTTTGGAACTTCTGAAAGCAATTGCTCAGTTAGGGATAAATATTATCTTTGCAGAACGTTTCACTAACTTCTTTGACAGGAATTTTGTAATGTCAGACTTGATGTCCGTTCCTGGCACATACATATGCATTGCACAGGTGGCATCATATCACTTCTTCCATCAGATGATAAACATTGTTGATATACCTTGGTCAATATCCGACCACAGCCTGGTGTAACATTCAAGCTCCAGGTGGCTGATTGCCTGCTGCCAAGTTGCTTAGAACAGCAACAAACATCTGCTTATTTTGTAGCATGGGACTCCATGAGTGTCACGTTACAGATAGATGACACGATTGAGTGATTTACAAGAAATACACGAGAGGCCTGTTTCCTGTGTTGATAGACCATGAGCGTGCAGAGTGAGTGGTCTATCAAAGCAGGCCTCCGAGTGGGTTTCCTGTAAACCACGAAATTGGCCTCATCTAAACTATGCACATGCTACTTGGATTAGTGCTGCTGCGACTGAACTACAGGCTGCTTACTTAATTGGATTAGTGTGTCATCTAACTGGCTTGCAAGGCTGCTAACGGATGTTCAGGTTTCTCCTGATCGTGATAATACAATATTCTGGTTTCATGACCAGAGTAGCTACAATGGGAACGATGATCAGGTGACCATGTGGAAAGATGACACGATGCAGGTGATCAAACAAAAGGGAAGGGCAGGACTGATGGTATCAGACTTTATTGAAGAGAGGGATGGCTACCTTACTCTGTCTGACTCCATGTATCAGACTATAGTACAGCAAGATGCATCCATTCCATAGTCAGCCAGAGTGATTTTTGAGTATGGGAAGAACCAAGACGGATACTGGAACAATGATCTATTCATGGAACAGATGGAAGTAGCAATCAAGGTGACAGAGGCTAAGTATCCTCCTGGTGTTTACAAGCATGTCTGGATCTTTGATCACTCATGTGGTCACACAGCCTTTGCAAATGATGCTCTTGTGGCCTCACGTTTGAATAAGAAGCCAGGAGGCAAACAGCCAGTCATGAGAAACACTGTTTGGGCTAGGAAACCTCAAAAGCTGGTGATGGATGATGGCACACCGAAAGGAGCTGCTATATGATTTTGGAAGAGAGAGGGATCAACACTTCCCAATTGAAGCTTGAAGATATGCTCAGCCAACATGATGACTTCAAGAATGAGAAGAACGCTCTGGAGACAATGCTCGAAAGTAGGGCGCACATTGCTGTATTCCTACCAAAATTCCATTGTGAGTTGAATGGAATAGAAAGGGTGTGGGGACACAGCAAATGTACGACTCGAGCATACTGTGACTATACAATCATGTTGCTTTGCAAAAATGTGCCACACTCACTCGATTCGATCCCAATAGAAACCATCCAAGGAACTATATGTTGGGTGGAAATATACCAGGGACGGAAATGGGAGAAAACAGTCAGAAAGTTCAACAAGGAATACAAGTCACATAGACGTGTTGGCGAAAATGATTAATTAATAACTTTTTGAAGCAGTTATTTCCAAATATATTTCTATATTTGTGTTCTGTATTTAGTCTACTTCAGTTTGGATCTTGTTTTGTTTCTTTACCCCTTGTAGTTCATCAAATTTTATGAATATATGGGCAAAAAATTTAGGAAACAGGTTTGCTTCCTACGTATTTCATGTTAGCTAGTCACATGAGAAATGACATACAAATTTTGTATACGTCCTTCCCTTTGTGAGAAGAATGCAAAAATGCTAATATTATAATTTATCACCATGGCAACCAAAAGTTTAATAAGACCACGTGTGCGCCAAAAGTAGAAATGTAAGATTGTTAAATTTCTAAAGTAACCTGTGTAGTATTGGGTGGAAAGTGTACAGGTATGATGTAATATATAACGTGATCACCATGCATGGCATCCGCCTGTAATTCTAATTATTGCCCACTTAATATCAACCATGTGGTTGCTGACAGAGCAGTTAGACTGTAAGTCTGAGAAGCTAGCTTGTTGAAGCAAATCCTGTCTTCTAAGTGGTACGTTTACAGTCTCAGTATACTTTAGAGTACTTCAGGTAATTTTAAATGTGGATTTGTGTTTGCAGGCAAGTCATGGATGAAAGCCCCCATACTAGCTCATCTTCTGAGAGTGACTCTGAACATAGCTCTGAGTCATCATTTTCTAGTGATGCTGGTGAAGGAAGTGGTACCAGAAAACGTAGGTGTGTGAAACGCTCCAACTATTTGCAAGGGAAGTGTAGGAGGGTGTATAAACTCGACCAAGATCTCGACCAGTCTCTACAAGAGTAGTGAGTGTTTGACAGTGGTCATATTGTGCAGGCCTGGAGAGAAACTGTCACAAAGAAATATAGTAGCCTCCCAGGAATTTGAGGATTGCACGATTTCTGAAATAGTGGGGAAAATGTGATGATGAAAGTAAGAGACAGCTGCTATACCGGCACGCTAAAAGCCACGCCCATGAAGATCACAAGGGGAATGAGTCCCAGCGACAGAGCTCTTCCTGGAGTAGGCCAATCTTATTTTGCTCTAGGGATGGTCAAAGAATTGCCAGAGAGCAAGCAGAGCCATTTAAATCAAATGTGTGCCAACTTCATCCCACGGGATAGATGGCATGAACTTGCAACGAACTGAGTGACAGTATACTAACTTTAATCAGCCTCGTTCACTGCAATGTGTGCTATACATTTTGCTGAAATTCTGTCCAAATTTAAGTCTATGTTATAGTTATACTGCCAGCTGCTGTGGTTTATCAGGAATACACGAGGCGGTTATTCAATTAGAAGCCTCGGCTGCGCCTCGGCTTGTAATTGAATAACCGCCGAGTGTGTTCCTGATAAACCATAGCAGCTGGCAGTACAACTGGCTTTTACTACAGTAGTCTCGTGCCCAGCTGGAAACGTGTACGGAAAATCCGTCTGGTGACTTTCAGCAACATCCTCGGTCTTCATTTATTATTCATAGTTTATCAGACATGTACATGCGTAACTCCCAGGTGCTGTTTAATTACGCATATAGTGAGAAGTAATGATCCGCAGCTGCATCATTACTTTTCAGTGATAAATTGTGCAGTGTTGACTAGTATAGTCATTGTTGTCTCATTTGTGGGAAAATAGCCCTGCCATTGTCTAGAAGAATTATTGACCCACGTCGCCGGGTATCTACGGAGTTAGAGATTTCTTCGTTCAATTCGTGAAGCCAGGTTTCATGTTTCCAGGCCTTGGCAAGTGGCAATCGCTGTCAGTATTGGAAATCGCTGTGCCGATCCGCGGCACTAGAAGTTCTTGGACAGCACAGGTATCCATTTCTGACTGTTTGCCATTCGCAAGTAGTTCCTGATGACGTCACACTATTAACAAGGAGAAAATTGAATTCTCTACGATTTCATTGGCAGTTTGAAATTCCTTCCCAAAAGTACGAATTTTTAATGAGGACCACGGTTTCTGCGCAAAGTCGCCAGACCCTCTTTCCCGCGAGGGGTGGGGTCTGGGCACGAGACTAGTACTACAGTGGCTTCTTACTGTGCACATGCATGCTGACCTTTTAAGTTTGGATCGCTATAGCTAGTGCTTGTTGCTACTGTCGTGCCTTTTGGTTTGTCGCCTGCTAGCTAACTGTCGTGCCTTTTGGGAGTTGTCGCCTGCTAACTGTCGTGCCTTTTGGTTTGTCGCTTGCTAACTGTCATGCCTTTTGGGAGTTGTCGCCTGCTAACTGTCGTGCCTTTTGGGAGTTGTCGCCTGCTAACTGTCATGCCTTTTGGTTTGTCGCCTGCTAACTGTTGTGCCTTTTGGTTTGTCGCCTGCTAACTGTCATGCCTTTTGGAGTTCAATATGAGCACCCGGGAGATCATTTCGCCGAGTTTGCTAGCTAGAATAGAAAATCTAGACACTAGCAAGCCGACCCTTCCACAATTTTCCCATGGTATGAATGACTGGACAGACGATGACGACAAAGAAAATGGAGACTTTCAGCCCCCAAAGAAGAAAATGCGCAAGGACCTGGCCCGCAAGGTCGCTGCAAAAGTTCACTTTGCAGAATGTATCTCGGATATTGAATACGCCAAAATGACCAAGCAAATGGTTCCTAGGAACACCCAGAAGAACACTGGTTGGGCTCTGCGAAACTTCAATGAGTGGAGGGTGGAGAGGAATAGACGCTCAGCTCCGACGGAACAGTGTCGAGCGGATATTCTAGATTCGCCATCGAATTCCGAGGAGCTGAAGGTTTGGCTATGTCGTTTTGTTGCCGAAACTCGACGGTCGGACGGAGGAAAGTACCCAGCCAATACCTTGTACCAGCTGTTGTCTGGCTTGTTACGATACATGAGAGAAATTGATCCTGACTGCCCTAACTTCCTGGACAAGAAGATGAATGAATTTAAGGAATTGCATTCAATTCTTGACAACATGGCACGCCGACTTCGACAGGAGGGCGTTGGTGCTGAAGTCAAGCATGCAACCCTAATCACTCCGGAGGAAGAGCGAATGCTGTGGGAGCAAGGGGTGTTAGGCACTGACTGCCCGAAGTCTCTCCTGCGTGCAGTGTTCTACCTCAACGTGTTAACCTATGCCTACGAGGTGGAGGTGAGCACAGGAACCTAAAGCTCTTGCAGTTTCAGCGGTTAGAAGACCCAGATCGCTACATTTACACTGAAAATGGTTCGAAGAACCATTCTGGAAGCTTTATTGGAGCTTCTGTCGAGAACAAGCAGGTCCCCATTTTATGAACGTACTACTGCAAAACAGAATCAACAGGTTGCCAAAGTTTTGGCTACTCATTCTACCTCCTCTCCCTCGACCTGGGAAAGGAACCCGTCCACTGCACAAAACGCCAACGATCAAGGTGCTACTGCAGCTCTTCACCCCTTTCAGCCTCCTGGTATACCACTCTTTGCTTCTGCACAGAACTGCACTATCAACGTAAACTATGGACCTAGTCACATTAGTGTTGCTCAGGACAACAGAAAATTTGATGATGTGGATTTTCCTGAGCAGGTTGAGAAAGAGCTGGCTTGTATTGAGTACTGTTAACCAAACAAGCTGTACTATCCCTGAACAAGCTGTATAGTGAACAAGCTGTATCATGTGTATCCAGTTGCTGTGGTATGCATTCTCTGAAACATTGCAAGTGCAATTTATTTTACAGCCAAAATTGTGATCACACTCTCCTTAGTCCTGAAAAGGTCAGCATGCCGTGTGATGTTTGGCTTCCTAGCCTGGGATTGTTTACACTAATTTGTGCTGACAAGGGTGTATGGTAGTTAGCCGACGTAGTTAGTTAGATGGTGGGTAGCAGGTTACGCTATATACACTGTGGTCGGCACCTTTCACAAGTACGTCATCACTGTAGTACAAGTATTATGTTAATGAAATAAAAATCTCATTTTTGGGTGAGTGTGAACAATCTTCCATTTCTACTTTGGGCGCACACACATACTGTACCTGAACAGATCTCTTGGGGGTATAAATAAAACTGAAGTTTGCAACAATAACTACAACCATTTCATTGTGAGTATGTAAATACCAGCCTTATGCCTTGGTGCACTGTACTTGGTCGGCTGAACTATGGGCAGAGGTGCCTGCTTTAGGGCCTAATCAAGCTTTCGTCGGAAGTAGATTGTCAGCCAGCAGTACGACATGGACCTTATGCGGCGTCAATCAGTAAGGCGGATGGGTTGAGCACAATAATTAAAAAACCAAGCCTGTCACAGAAACTGGGGAAGTTGTTCCATCGCACCACCAGAAGAGATAATGATGGCAGTTCTGCTGATGAAAAAAGTGTTTGCAGGGCAAGAACAATACATCGAAACTGTTACAATTGAAGAAAAAGCAAACGCTGCAGATGCTTTCAACATTTTGGAGCAAGAATTTTGTCAGATGTCAAAAGCCATTTGTTGTCAAAAACACAAAGAGAGTAACGACTGGGTATACCGGTCGTCGGTTTGTAGTCACAACGATCACTTTCTTTTACATCCTGGACAAAACTCCTGGGATGTGAAGGCCCTTTCTTAATGGTTTTGTTGCTACGTATGTGCGTGAGGTGAGGAAGGAGGATGGGTCAAAGTACCCTCCGAGTAGCCTTCATGTGCAACTCACAGGCTTGCTTCGACACATGCGATCAATTGATCCTGGCTGCCTTAATATCTTGGACATGTTCTATTTTGTGGGCTGCATTCTACTGTTGATGCCACTTTTCAAAATCTGCGGGGAAGAAGGGATTGGAGCTGAAGAAAAACATGCGAGTGTGATCACAAAACAGGAAGAAAATTTTCTTTGGGAGAAAGGGATTTTGGGAACTACTAAATCACTGCTTAGTTTGCTGAGAGCTGTGTTTTCAACAACGGAAGAAATTTCCACCTAAGACGTGGAAAGGAAGTTGAAACCTAAAGATTTCACAGCTCACTCATTTCAGCAACACCGACTGGTATGTTTATAACACAATACGGTTCCAAGAGTCATAGTGGAGCATTCTGTCAATTGCGTGTTGAAAATCAGGTGGTTCCGATCTTTGCGCAGCCTGACAGGTGCCATGTCCATTTCCTGGATATCTACTTCAGCAAACTCCCTCCAAAGCATTTGAAATGGGCTTTATCTATCTACATCCTATATCGCTGACAACAGCACCCATAGATCCACTGAAGCCATGGTTTTTAATGTGTCGTATGGAGAAAATAAGCTATCTTCCATGGGTTAAAGGTTCAAATTGATGGCAACACAAACCACAGCCTCTGTGCGACAGGTACTAGTGCACTGTTTAGTGGAAACTGTCCAGAACAAGTGGTGAACTGGACATCGTTCACTGAAAGCAAAGCACTTCATATGTATGAGCGAAGGACAGAAAGCAACATCAGGTAGTGTCAAAAATTTGAAAAGCGAAGAGGTAGAGTACAGGCAGCATAGCAAAGTACAGGCAGCAATAGCGAAGTACAGGCAGCAATAGCGAAGAGGTAGAGTACAGGCAGCATAGCGAAGTACAGGCAGCATAGCGAAGAGGTAGAGTACAGGCAGCATAGCGAAGTACAGGCAGCATAGCGAAGAGGTAGAGTACAGGCAGCATAGCGAAGTACAGGCAGCATAGCGAAGTACAGGCAGCAATAGCGAAGAGGTAGAGTACAGGCAGCAACGAATTTGTGCACAGTGGCATGAAGTAATTAAATGAATCACAAACCATCAAGTTATGCAGATTACCCTGAGGCAGAACCATAGATAATTAGCCTCGTTCCCAGGCGCTTGGTAATTGGGGAGAAGAGCACCTGGTTTCCACTGTTTGCGCATGTGTGGCTCCCCAGGTGCGGCTTCCTTTAAGGGCAACAGACAATAGTCAAAACCTACTACACACTTTTACTTCCTCTTTTGGGGCCAAATGCAACCTTCTGATTGCAATATTGAATACAGAAATTTGTCACTGGTATACAGTGTACCTATTATGACTCTTTGCACACAAGAAGCAGTTGTTACCTCAAACTCACATGAAGTCTGAATAGCGTATCAGTTGCCTTGGTAACCTCCAGCTCTCCTGTGTCACCAGCCCACCGTCTTTGACAGGTATCTGGAACTCCTCAGCAAACCTCAGGCCCTTTGCTGTCAGCTGTACCCTAATAACAAGCATGAAGAGTTATGCAGGTGGTATCCTGAGTTTTACTGAGCAAAGTATGCACCTGTAGTAGATGTATGCAAGCAGAATCGCATATTAGTATCCCAAAGCAACATCAGAATTTTACTGAGCCAAGCAATTACTATCCTGAGCTTTGCAAGTAGTATCCATAGTTCTACTGAGATAAGTGACTTGCAAGGTGATATTATTATAGAGTTGAGACTGAAAACAGAATCGGATGTGATAAAACACACAGACACAGTACATCTTGAACGAGAATGTTCATAGTGTTGATATTGATTCCTGATCATAGCGGTATTACTAGTATCCTAAGTTATGCAACTAGTATACTGAAGTATGATTGAGTGGTTTTCGGTCGGCAGTTTGTATTACGTATGATGAAACACTTATACTGGACAATTTATGTCATACCCACATTTTGGTACCCTTGGTGGCAGAGTAGAGTGTTCCTGCCTTCTCCTGTACTTCCTCCTCAGTAAGAGAAGGGTTAAATTTCCTTAGCAACAGCTCCATGAAAGGCCGCCCTGCTCCATAGATACGACCATAATTCAGTATCTTGGGGGAGGGAGAAGTTGGGGAAAAGAGAAGTGAGGAGGAATGAAGGGAAAGTGATGAAAGAAAAGGAAGGAAGTAAAGAAGGGGAAGAACATGAGAGGAGAAGAGGGGAGGAGGGAGAATGAAGTGGAGGAAGGAGGAGAGGGAGAAGAAGGTGGAGAAGGGAAGAGGAAAATAGAGGAACAGGAAAGGAGAGGAAAATGGAGGAGGGAGATGAGAGGAGAAGGGAAAAGGGGAGGAGAAAGGAGGCATAAGGGTGAGGAGAAGGTAGATGGGGAGGAGGAAGTGGGGAAGAGAGGAGGGAGGAAAGAAAATCGTCAGAAAAGTTAGTTTCTAAAATGAGTGGAAGTACTATACAGATGCCAGATGTGGCAGAACCCACCTTGGCATGGTCTCGGTGGATGCCAATGGTAGACGCTGTCTTGCTGTGGACATCAGTTCCATCCGCCTTCTTACCCTGCAGGGTCATCCAGCCAATGGCAGTGGAGCCTAAATGTGAGGAGGGTGGATGGTCATAACCATTGCATAACTCCCACTAGTGTAGACAGGAGATGTGAACCTACCTTAATCACACAAATATTAATTATGAGGCTACATACTGTTGATACAAAAATCCCCCCCCCCCCCCCCCCCCCTCACTCGCCTACCCACCCACCCATCCACCTCCCACTTACCCACACATCCACCCACCCACCTCCTCACTCACTCACTCACCCACCCACCCACCCACCCACCCACTCACTCACACCAGCCCTTTTCTGTCCCTCACCATGGATTCCAGCAAAGTGCATGTCCCCCAATACTGATGCAATCCAGAGTTCTTGGCTGTCCACGTCCGCCCCCACCATGTGGTACCCAGGAGGCGCTCTCACCATGGCTTTAAGCTCAGACCCCACACGAGTCTCCTGCAAGTGGGGAAGAGAGGTGGTGTATGTGTGGGTTTGTAGGTTGTGTATAAAAGATGACTTAGTTAGCTGGCTTGTATATAATAAAACCACCTCACTGTAAACATCATAACCTGCTTGCTTACACACACACCTAGCACATTTCAGATGTCTTCAAGGTGTTCTGTACCGTGTTTTTCAGGCTGCTTAATTGCTCCGTCCAAACTCGGAATGCAAAACTGCAAAAGTATCACGTGAATTGAATCCACCAATAGAATCAAGTTGTCACGTGATAACTTGGATTCTATTGGTGGATTCAAGTCACGTGATACTTTTGCAGTTTAGCATTCCGAATTTTTTGGACAACCAATCTGAAATCTACGGTATGCACAGCTACACACATCTGCTCATGGTAGTCACATAATTATGGTAGTTACACAATTATGGTAGTCACATGATTGAGTCACACAATTATGGTAGTCACATGATTGAGTCACATAATTATGGTAGTCACATGATTATGGAGTCACATGATTGTGGCAGTCACATGCTAATGGAACTCCCAGGCACTCTGACGTATCTGGGGAGTACAGTACCAAGTTGGGGCTTCATCTAGCCTCATTCCCAGGCGAGCGCCTGGGAATAAGGCTAGGTTTGATGACGACAGTTACTCCACCTTGGCGTTGCTTGCAGTGAGCCATGTTGGTTCCACTGCTCGCCTAGTTGCTGTGCCAGCCACCCTCACCACAGGGAGAATCGACCCTAGACCCTCGCTGCAGAGGGGTTGCGAAAGTTGGGTGTGCAAGGGAGGGGGTTCACATGGCAATCCAATGGTTAATGCTGCAGGCCATATTCGGCTATATGGTCATGACTTACACTAATTTAACTCTTTACCAACCACAGACTTTGGAGGTCAGTTTTATAGCTTGTAATTTATTTTACTTGTACTATAGTGCGTATATGGTTCAAAGGCACCGTCTGTGGTTTATATTCCGAAGCCATGCAGCCATGCAACAGTTGTGGGTTATAGAAATGAGAGCATGATGACTCAGCATTTATGGAAATTAGACCATGGCTTTCACCACTGTTTTCTAGGTCAATTTTATGCTTAAAACCCAAGAAATGGCCCACCCGGCTCCAACCAAGGGCTTTTCACGGCTAAGCCCAGATGCGGCCATGCTGTTTGCTCGGGTGCACCCATCCACCTGCCCCCTGTCCCACCCTTTCTGCTCACCTAGAACCTAATTCCCAAGGGCATTGCTGGATGCGACATCATGAAAGTCTCATGACGGGTTTTGCAGTCATTGGTTGGTAAAGGGTTAACTTAAGGGCTTTCTCTGATTCAAACATGAAGCTAAGTATGTCTCCGGTTGCAACATGACCTACCCTTTGCTTCCACCAGTGTCACCTGGCTCTCTATTCGCTTCCAAGGAAACCACAAACTGATTCCTGTATGAGTGTTGAACAGAGCATACTGTTACTATATATAGCTATGACCACACCCACATGGACACATACAGTCAAAAAATTCAACTGGACATCACTTGCGGCAGCCTGGGCTACAGATTCCTAAACATGGAAGCATCCATCTAATACACAAGGAGGAGGTTTGTGTCTCTAGCTATCAATTTAAAGCAGGCATGCAGACATATAATTATGCAAATACAATTTCAAGCAAGGTCATGCGCAGGTTTAGCACCTACCGTAGCCTCGTTCCCAGGCGCTTGGTAATTGGGGAGTATAGAAGAGGGCCAGAGTGAAATGATTGAGGCAGTAAATTGAGAAGAGCAGTGCATGGGTGTACAGTTAACATACCAAGATGATCAGTTTGATTAGGCTCCATTAATGCTAATACTTCTGGCCAAATTCTGGGTCACGTTTCAGGCTGACTGTAGCTAGTCAATCATCAACGTACAGAATTCTTTTCCTGGAACTCCTCCAAAATGACATCATGGAGTTGAGCGTGAGGATTCTCTGGCCCATGTGACCAGCAGCAGAGGTCAAAATTCCATCTTCCATTTTGGGGAGGTAGTCTTTAGAGAGGGGGTTGCCACAGTTGGCACCCATACCATCCTGTGAGTGTGTGAGTGGAGGAAAGAGAGAGGAGGTGGGGGATAAGTGGAGGAATCAGAGGAGGGGAGAAAAGGGAGAGGTGCACAATTAAGGGGGGGGGGGGGGGGGGGGGGGGATGGAGGAAGAGGAGGTGGGAGAAGTAAGGCAAAGAGATAGGATTGGGAACTCCTGAACCTTGGAAGCAGCTTGGATAAAGGTGCACACACCTTGTGAGGTAGTTTGAAGAAGTAGTATTCTCTCCCATCACCCAGGGTCACCATATCATCAGTCACCCCAAATGTAGTCTTCATATGCCTTGCTTTCCACTCCTCCTCCTCCTCCCCCTCCTCTTCCTTACCATGCCACTCTCTCTCCATTGAACTAGTCTCTTCCCTCTCCTCTTTTACCTTCTTAACCAGTTTCTTTTCGGCTGCCTCACTCTGTTTTGTGGCTTTCTTTACAGTGGCATTCTTCTCTTCACTACTATGAACTCTAGCAGCTTGGCTGGCACTTCTATTTATTTCTACCTCTTCGGAGAGCTCAAGAAGATGGGGTATTAGTCGTGGAGTGTCGTCATCAAGGAGGCCGTGGTACTCATCCATCATCTCTTCCAGGTTGTGTTCCATGTTGGAGTCAGAGGCCAACTGCATACTGGAGACAACATAAACAACAAACACAGCTGCACACTGGACACAACGAAAACAAGGTGCACAACAAATACACAGCAGTGTACCAAACCAGAACCAGCATCAATTATTATACCGGATCTGGGCCGGGCTGGCTATAGCTAAGTTACCTAATGCTATAATGGGATGACAAGAATCTCAGGTCTGAATTTCGGCTAGTTCAGCAAAGGCCTATACACCCACTTACTCACTCACTCACACAAATACATGTACACACATTCACTCACACATTCACTCACTCATTCACACACACACACACACACACACACACACACACACACACACACATAAATACGTACACTCACACAAACACATTCACTCACACATTCACTCGCTCACACACACTCACACACACTTACCACCCACTCATACACACAAACACACTCACTCGTTCATACTCACACAGTACAAACACACTCTCACACGCACCCTCACCCCACATTCGCGTCATCATCCCCAAACTGAGGCTTCTCCCCCGGAGACAAGTCAGGTGATACAATGTATCCCCAGCCAAGCTTGGCATGGTGGTGCAGTGGGTGACCGTTCCACTTCATCCTCAGCAGGTAGGGGGTGGCCCTCGTCTGTGCACTCACGTTCACACACCCTGGCTGCCAGTTGTCTGCTGTGCGACGCATACACAAGCTGCGGTACCATCTGACAAAAGAAGAGTGAGGATATTATCAATTACCACTTTACATACAGAAACAAACATAGCAGGGATACATGTACCTTGACATACCAACTGTAGGTACTGCACAGCCCTAGATAGCACACAGGGCACAAATACTCTAGAATACCTCTTAATGATAAGTAGAGCAAGTTATCTTTTATGGGACAACTCACTCTGGGTACTCGGGCATGTGAATGGGGCGAGCCGACAGGCAAGGCTCCTCGGTGCTGACCATAAACTGATATCCCTCTTCCTCCTCCTCCTCCTCCTCACTTCCACTCCCACCAGCCCAGAAGGCTTTCTCTTCCTTCATCTGCCGTTCTTCTATTCTCTTCAGCAGGCCTTCCATCTTTTTCTTGGTCATTTTTTTCCCTCGGAAGCGCTTGCAACTCCAGTCAAGGTTACATAGCCAGGGGTTGCTTTCATACCTGCACCAGAGGTAAAAAAATAATAATTATGACCAAGTCAGTCCCATGTAGAAATCAAATATTATTGGTAGTGCCTAATTTGGAACTGCTACGGAGATGAAAGTATTCATCTGGTAGGAGACATAGTCTCGTTCCCAGACTTTCATACGTGCGGAGAGGGTGTGGGCGTGAGACTAGGTAGGACACTATTATAGTAGATCTATATAGTTCACAACATTTGCCATGGCAAAGTCCGGCCGAATTGCAAATAAAAGTATGCCTACCACCATCCATCGTCCAAGATCAGATTATATAGCGAGTGAAAGTCTCAACAACTTTCTTAACACATGAAAACCTGATAGGATTTCTACTGGGGCTCGCACCCATTAACACCAAAGAGGCACATCTTCAGTGTACGTATGCTAGAGCTGTGACAATGCAGGTAATCTGTATAATTACGTATGCTCACAAGAAGTTCAGTATTGAAGTAAGCTCAGTATGGAAGTGAAATGCCATCATGGTAATATATCCACATTTGCGTGCGGACGTAGGGAGGTACGCATCCCAGCATGTGATAGCAGCAGCTGCCAGGTTATTTTCACGCAGGCTTGGTCTCTGCGTTAGTGAGTATTCTATCAAGAAGGCCTACTTGGAGGGGGCGAAAGAGAAGAGAGCAGCACAAGACGATGGCGATGTGACAGTACTGCCTCCAAAGAAGCGCTGAAGGCCAGTTCTTCTGGGGGAAGATCTGGACAGGAAGGTCCAGCTGTACCTCAGGATGGTTTCCGCAAGAATTGTTATGGCTGCTGCTCGGGGTATTCTGCTGTCCTGTGACCGGTCACAGCTGGGTGAGTTTGGGGGCCATGTAGAAGTTAGCCGTCACTGGGCATACTCACTCCTGAACCGCATGAAGTTCAGGAAGAGGAAGGTCACCACAGCCAAGAGTAAGCACTCAATTTTCAACTTCACTGAGCTCAAGGAAACGTTTTTGAATGATGTTGTAGCCACAGTCGAAATGAAGGAGATCCCACCTGAGCTAATTTTGAACTGGGACCAGACGCGCATAAAGATTGTACCATCGAACACTTGGACCATGGACCAACAAGGTTCTAAGTGGGTGGAGGCAACGACAAGCGGCCCATCACAGCCATCTTTTGTGGCTCACTTGTGGGCGATTTTTCGCCAATCCAAGTCAGTTACCAAGGCAAAACAGGTAGTTGCAGAGGAAGAAACACATATCAATGCTTTAGAAATCAAGGAAAAATTTGCTCCAGCACAAAAAAATGAAGTCCAACTGAAGCTTTGGCAAACAGCCAAAAACCCTGGGAGGTGGTGTCAAAATCCTACCATGAAGTAAGAAGACAGGCCTGTTGATTTTACAGGGTGTAAATGTGCAAACTGAGTATAGAGGTGATTTCTTGACTATAGGAAGCCTACAGGAGATGACAAAAGTCATTTGGTCCAGGATGTCAGACATACATTGCAGCCACTGACAACACTGGAAAGGTAAGGCATTGATAATGTTTAGGTGTCAGTATAGCTCATTCAACATCTAAGACAATCTAAGGATTGTATGTGAACATAAAGGTAAAAGAGACATAACAGAACAGACTGCTAGCACATGTAGCAAGATGCATAATTTAATAACGTGCCAACGTTTTGAACTTATTGGGTGTTTTCTACATGTTGTTACTCCCCAGGAAGAGGAGGCTAGTCCTGAAGATCGGTTGCGGAAGCTTCGACCTTTCTTGGAACGCCCAAAATCCAATTGTCTAACATACTATCAGCCTCTCCAACATCTGAGCGTTGATGAACGCATGGTGAAAAGCAAGTCCCGCTGCCACATGCAGTACATGCGTAACAAATTAACCTGTCAAATGGGGCTTTAAGTTGTGGGTGCTGGCAGATACAACCGGGTACACTGTTGATTTCAATATCTACACCGGAAAAGAAGGAGGTGCTGAACTGGGCCTAACCTTCAAGGTGCAGGCAGCTGGCCAAGAACCAGACAGTCGTCAGGCAGATGCAGATGGCCGACAGTCCGGACAACAACTGGCAACCGAAGAGATGGAGCAAGCCCGAGAGCAGGCAGCCGGCCAGGAACCAGAAGGTCGTCAGGCAGATGCAGATGGCCGACAGGCCGGACACTGTCATCCTCACTACCAATTTCTGCCAGATTGGGACATCACCCACTCTCCGAAGCATTGGTCAAATGAAGACACCATGATTCAGTACGTGAAGAACATCATCATTGTTCCATACATCAAGTCCACTCATGGCACCTTTGAAGAGGACACCACCGTATCCAATTTGAGGTTCTTACCTAGACAAGGCGTGGCTTTGTGAGGATGGCCAAGAAGCGGATTCTATAGCTTTTGAAGCTTTTGAAGCCCCTAGAATAGAAAGCTGGTTAGGTCGCAAAACAGAGACAAATCAGTTTGCTACCTTAGAATGTCGGGGTCTTGGGAAGCGGTCCGCTCGATCAAGACAACTGTGAAAAATTTTGACCTACCTTGAAAAATAAGTTCCACGTATGTGTATGTATAATGTGCGCATGTGCAACTTGACAGAAGACATTACGCTGCGTCAAGAGTTATGAACTCTTGGCTGCGTTCA
This sequence comes from Axinella damicornis, assembly GCA_963931865.1. Lineage (NCBI taxonomy): Eukaryota > Metazoa > Porifera > Demospongiae > Axinellida > Axinellidae > Axinella > Axinella damicornis. The sequence continues at coordinate 9,512,791 of OZ007505.1, read as the reverse complement.
AACATGGATAATATAGTACGCGAGGTGGATAGGAAACGTTGGTAGTATACGGAATAGTCCACGGATAATTATTTGTCAGTCTTTGTGCCGGGTAATCTCGCAACAGAAAGAGCTATGATGGATTCACAGAGTGTAGTATTGGGTGTACTGGGTGTACTATGTAGGAGCATGCTGCTTCAAAAAAACGTCTGAAATTTCTGAATAGTGCAATTTTGCCCTTGTAACGCTGTTTAGTGCGAACTTTGTGCCGGGAAATCTCGCAACAGAAAGAGCTATCATTAAAAGCTGCATGATTCATGTAGCATAGTACCGGGTGTACTGGGTCACGGTGTGCTATGTAATAACCAGCTTGGTATTACCAGTGCTGTCCAATAGGCATCCAAAGTTTCCAAATCGGCCTTTCCGGGCCCTTGTCGAGCACCAAGTATGGCATTCAAGCATCCCATGCCTCAGACAGACACGCTGCTGCTTTCCGTCTTCCTTCTCCCAGCAGGGCCACGATATAGTAGCCTTCGTTCTCCCAGTAGGGCCACAATATAGTAGCCTTCGTTCTCCCAGTAGGGCCATGATAGTAGTACATAGTAAGAAAGCCTGGTTGTGTTTAGCTGTGGATATTTGCCAGCACAAGTAAACCTCAACACGCGGATTGCACGCAGATCCGTACATCACGTGCAATGCCTATCCACCTCGAGGCCTCACGCTCGCGGTCTGCGAACAACGAACGCGCTTGCGCTCGCTCGGTCTGCGCAAGGATAATTAAAACGGAACGTGGATTGGAAACGGCAATACAAATGATGTCACAATCCGCGCTGTGCACACTGGCGTTAGCCTCGCTTCCAGATCAGACTTCTTCCTGAAACTCAATAGCCTAATGCAGCAACCACAGAAGCATTGACAGCAAGTAGTTTCATATTGCTAGGTGCTTTCTTCGTCGAGATAACCTAACACAAGTAATCACGTGTCACAGGCCCAATTTAATGACCGAGAGGCTGCGTACCTAGCTTCCTTTCTTACGAGGGAAAAGAAACTCAATAGCCTCATGCAGTAACAACACAAGCATCGGTAGCAAGTTGTTTCATCTCTCTAGGTGCTTCCTTGGTCAAGATAACCTAACACAAAGTAAGCGCAACGCGGATTACGTAGCAATTTTATATTGCCGTTTCCAATCCACGTTCCGTTTTAATTACCGGTCTGCGAAGCGTTCGCGAACGTTCTGTCTGTGCGTTCGTGAACGCATTCGCAAACGCTTTGCAGACTGCGAACGCAGACCAAGCGTTCGTCGTTTCGCACGCTTCGTCCGCGAACTTTGGTCTGCGTTCGTTCGCACATCACGAACGCTTCGCAGATCGAACGTTCAGTTCGCGAACGCAGACCAAGAGTTCGCCATTCGCAGACCAAGCGTTCGCGAACGCTTTGCATGTGCAAACAGAACGTTCGCGAATGCGAACCGAACATCGCGAACGCTTCACACACAGAACGTTCGTGAACGCAGACCGAACGTTCGCGAACGCAAAGAGAACGCTTCGCAGACCGAGCGCGTTCGCGAACACAGACCGAGCGTTCGCCACGTTCGGTCTAAAAAGATATTGGATGAGAAAAGATACAGAACACAAAGGTGACACAAAAGAGAAAAAATGAGCACATGGGAGCATGCCCACGCGATGAACAGGCAACTCAAGATGGACTGGATCGCTGAGCGTAGAAGAGAGAAGACTACTCGACAGCGCAGCCAGCATAGCTGGCATCCTTGTACCCAGGAATCTTTCACTTTTGTTTATTCATTCTAACTGCAGATACCGTACTCTCGCGAAAGTCCGCCCATGGGCGCTGCATCGTACTTTCTCACCAAAGAGGGGGGGTGGGCGCTCTTTCGAGTGTTTCCGCATTCAACCTTGAAAGAGCGCCCACCTTTGTTTACGTACACAGCAAGTAGCGCAATAGCAGCAATCGAGCAGCAAGCGCACGTGAGGCAAAGCCCTCCCAGCACATCTACATCGCTGGAATCACTAGCAACATCACCGCTCACCACGTCGTCTTCGCTGCCGCCAAGCGCTGGCTGAGGTCCAGCGTGGAGGTCGTGGGGGTCGTCAGCACAGGAAAGCCAGGCAACACACATGGACACCATAGATATGGATACACAGACTAATAGAGACTTGCTGCAAGGAGGTTCTTACCTCAGATACGCTGGAACATCTCACTAATGCGCTCCATCGCCTGTTACACGAGGCACGAGGCTATAGCGCGAGGGTGGGCGCTCATTCGAGTAAACTTTGACCCTATAATATTATAGAAAATTGCGCCAAAAGTGGGGGGTGGGTGCTCTTTGCGGAGTGGGCGGACTTTCGCGAGAGTACAGTACTAAAGGATAGGGGAAGCATGCTTGGGTCAGAGTCTAGCCTCCTTCCCTCCTTCCCAGGCTCACACCCATTTCAGGCTCTCCCTGCTGTGCTTTTGATCCTGGAGAGCCTGGGATGAGGTGAGTGAGACACTAGGCGAGTGATACCTCTTGTTGTGTATGTAGGTACAAGCACTGTCTGCCAGTGACATCAGTTTTGCCTTCATCTCTCTCAGCATGTCTTCGTATGTGTACTCTGCATCGGCTGTAAGGAAGTGGAGGAGGGAGGAGGGGAGCGAGAGGGGGAGGGGAAGGGAGGGAGGGAGGGGGAGGGGGAAGGGAGGGGAGGGGGAAGGGAGGGAGAGGGGGAAGGGAGGGAGAGGGGGATAAACTTGGTCTTGACCTAGTTGCTCTGACCACATGCCAACAGCACACATCACAAGTCCATGATCCAGCAAAAGAGCTGAACCAGTCACCCGACCTAGTTGGTTACCAAGGCCCGGCCTATCAAATCACGGCACGCAGTAAACAAAATGCCAGCAAACTGTTACTTACGTAGTCTCGTTCCCAGACCCTCATACGGAAGGAGGGTCTGGTGAATATAGTACAAAACATTTGAATTTCGGCGGTAAGAATCCGATTAGTCAATACGTGTCAAGCGCTACTCACACCCACTATTTCCCACGCAGATATGTGAATCAGCAAGTACAAGTTACTTAGTTAGAATTCCTTTGTCGGTGCATCGTTTGTCTGCGGGTTTATAAATGCCAGGGATCTTCTTGCTTTTGGGACAATGCTCGCATCGCTGTCAGTGTGAACATCCACAGAGGGAGATCTAGGCGTGCTGGACGCTAGGGGAGTCACTCACACTTCTCTTCCTACTGGCGGTACTAACATACCAGTGTATTGCTCCCAGCTGCTGTATTGAGTCTACAGGCCTACGTACCGGAACTAACATACCAATGTACTGCTGCCAGCTACTGTGAGTCTGCTGCCTACGTACCGATACTGTACAATTAACTAACATACCAGTATACTGCTCCCAGCTACTGTATTGAGTCTACTGCCTACGTATTGATACTGTACAACTAACATACCAGTGTACTGCTCCCAGCTGCTGTTGACAGGCAGGTAGGGGATGCCCATCTCCAGCATACCAGCAAGCGTGACTGGGTGGGGGCAGCGGTGGAGGAAGAGTGGAAGAACCCTTTGGAGTATCTCATGTGTGTGTAGCACATCGTCCGCACAGTAGCGCATCAGGGTCTGTGTGCGTGTGTATATTTGTGTAAGTGTGGTACGTGTGTGATGTATGTGGTGTGTGCGTGTGTACATGTACATGTGGTGTGTGTGTGTGTGTGTGTGTGTGTGTGTGTGCATGTGTGTGTGTGTGTGCGTGTGTGTGTGTGTGTGCGTGTGTGTGTGTGTGTGCGGGGGAAAAAACCTCCTTGTGTTCCTACGTAGTTACATCATATATACTCAGATAAGGCCACAGAACTTTGTGTAGTCTATATATTGGCTTGATAAAATTCGTATGCCAAAAATATAAAGTGATACCAGTATATAGTTACACATACTATAACTTCTTCATACCTGGAACTGCTTCCGTATGTCCTGGATCCTCCCTTTCACGAACACATCCCTCTTTTCCTTACTGAGTCTCTCCCTTCCTTCCTCCACGCCCACGTAGAGCCAGTGCACATCCAGAAGAGAGTTGGGACTGCTCACTCCCATCCAGCTCCTGTTGTTCCTCCCCCTTCTTCCCCCTCCTCCCGATCCTCCCCCCTCTGCCACACTCCTCCACCCTTCCTTCTGCCACCAGAGGATCTTCTGTGTCGTGGTCTGGCCAGCAACACAAGTGTGCAGGCTCATCGTGTCAAGAAACTTGGTCTTGGGACCCTGCCAGGATGACCGATAGTAATCTCTGTAATCAGCAATCCCTAGTAATCTCCAGTAATCTCTAGTATACCAGCATTGTCACCAGTAGGCACAGGTGAAGTATGCTGGCATAACTTTGAGCGTAACAGCACCATCACACACAGCAGCATGTGGTGACATAATAAAGTGTTTTTTCCTCCAAGAACAAAGGCGAGAGTGCAAGATGACATCATCATCAACGATGATGTCATCATGCGCTCTTGACAGAGGTCATAGCTGTTGGACATGTGACAAGAGTAATCAATGCCAGAGGAGCTAGCTGTCTGCTGACTTTCAGCATCACCACATAAAGCCGCTGTGATATTGACAGAGATTATATTTCCAGGGATGTTGGTGTTCACAACCTCCAAGGAACAAAACCTTTGCTATGAAATGTCTCACTACAGTGCTATCATGTGCCATGACAGTTGAATCCACTCGATCTACTTGTGTGGAAAAATGGAAACCAACAAAAGTCATTTTCTATGCTCCCATTATGCAGCCACCAGAAACGTAGCCTCGTTCCCAGGCCATCACCCAGCTTTTCGTCGCTTACAGTACGGGAACGAGGCTACCAGAAACGTGGGACAGAATCTAGCAGCCAAAGTGATTCCCACAAAACAGGCACCTATGAAATCAACTCCTGCCAGAACCTACAAACCAAGTGTTAGAATAATGACCAACTGATCAGCAATAGCAGATCAGTGCATGCTGCTAATTTTTTAGCTGTATGCAGGCTGTAGGTTTTGCTTCATGGGTAACTGTTTCTTAAAAAAGAGGATGCCTCTTAGCTTGTCCCATACCCTTAGACAAAGAGATGGAGAGCTCTGAATGCATGTAATGTACATGGGTGGAGTGCAAATTGTACTGATTGTGAAGCCGACGTCATTGACTGCGATGATGAAGAGTTGGTTAGGAAATAGCAGCAACACGACAGCTAGTCATGTTGTCTATTGGGTAACTCAACTTGTAAAATATCCTGTTTGAAAGGACCCGTTGATCTTGAAGAGGTGTACCCAATGAGCAAAAAAAACCTACCATGATTCTCTATCAGGTACACAAAGGTCCTGAAAAACTTAAGTTTCAACAGGAGCGTATGAGCTGCTGAAGGCGGTGAGGGAGGGGCGAACTCAGCATGCGTGCCCTAGCGGAAGTAGTAGTCCTTCACACGTCCCAAACTTTTACCCTATACGGCAAGAGGCCGTTATGTAAAAGCGTGAAATACAAATTGGCGTTTGTGTGGTACCGCAAAGGTCTTCCATATAAGGTATGACCGTAAGGCATGAGGGATCACTTGTCTATACTAGTTTGATGCTCCTTCGCCGCCTTCGGCTGCTCATGCGCTCCTGGTTTAAAAGACATTTTGTAACAGATGGACAGACATACACAATTTAACCATATGTGTGCACCTGCTCACAGGGTAGCAACAGGCAGGAAAATCAAGTTATTATGGCATTGGTCTCCACTATGGCATGTCTTTTAATTGTCATGTCAGAATATTCCAACAGTGAACAGGCATAGCACAGAAGCAAGTTCTTCCTTCTGTTTGTTTCTCAGTGGTATGGTTTGCTTTTTGGCACACTGAAACTAACAAACTAGGAAGCTTCACCTCATCCAGGAGTCATGTGCATATGTCAGCCACCCGTCTTGACCTTTGATTATCAAGGCATGTGACATCCAGACTTGCACTGTACTTTCAAGTAAATGCACTTTCATAGTGTGGTTACATTCCTGGAATAGTACAAATAGGACAACAGTGAATAGTCCAAAAGTCATGTGATTTGATTGGTCTGTAGGATAACCATGCAGGCTACTGTAACAGTTACTACACTGTTGTGATAAGGACAACAGTACAAAGTACAATATCAGAATAGCTGTATTAGACAGAAATGGATGCCAAAGACAGTATTGTAGCGTTTCTGCTGCTTTCATCATTTGCTCTGTTTGGTAGTCTGACCTACTGTGTGTGGAACAAGCAATCCCAACTGACTAGTATGCTGAATGACCAACAAAACCAGCTGCACGAGTTGCGTAACCAGCTGTTTCAAGTTGCACTGAATGACAGAGTCCAGTTTCAAGCAAGTGAACACTCCCAAGTCAAACGAAATGTGCGGCAAGCTGACGGAGAAACTGACCCACTTTCCGCAAGTGAAATTCTGACCAATGCTCTGACTGAGATTATTGAAATGAAACTAGTATCTTACATGGACTGCAACAGGAATGAGTACAATTACACCAAATGTACACTCAAACCAGGACCCCAGGGTGAACCGGGTGATACTGGACCACCTGGAGGAACTGGACAAAGAGGATCACATGGACCGAAAGGTGACACTGGGCTTCTGGGACCTCAGGGACCTGCTGGTGAGAAAGGAACAAAGGGAGAACTAGGAGAAACAGGCCAGAGAGGAGAACCAGGCAGCAAGGGAATGAAGGGAAACATTGGCTACCCAGGCTACAAGGGTGAGAAAGGAAAGGAAGGGGTAGATGGTCCTCAAGGTCCACCTGGCCCAAGTGGTCCACAGGGTCCACCTGGAGTACAAGGAAAAGATGGAAGGAAAGGAGAACAAGGACTAGCTGGACCAGAAGGGGACCTCGGACTTCCCGGACCACAGGGGCCTACTGGTCAAAAAGGAGCAAAAGGTGACATTGGAGAGAGAGGCCTCAAAGGTGACATAGGAACTCCAGGCACACGAGGAGGAACAGGTGAAAAAGGAGACATGGGCCAAAAAGGTGAACCAGGAGGTAAAGGAAATGCTGGGTACCGAGGCTACAAGGGAGAGAAAGGTGGAGCTGGTCCTCAAGGCCCGCCTGGCCCACAAGGCCCACCTGCCCCAACCAGTCCATCTGATTTGCCCACAACTGCTCCAACTACCACTGCTTTCCCAATGACTCCAACCACTGATCCACCTGCAACTGTTATGACACCCACAACAGCAGATACACCTGGGCAATGTGGAGGTCCAGGATGGAGGCGAGTCGTATTTCTCAACATGACAGATCCCAGTCATGTCTGTCCTCCAGGACTTAACCTCACATCCTACTCAAGGAGGACATGTGGACGAGCTAACTCTACACAGTACTGGTACCACAGTTGTTCGTCTACTACATTCAGTGTGGGTGGCTTTCAATACAGTAGAGTATGTGGCCGGGCAAGAGCTTACCGGTTTGGTACAAACTATTGTTTCCATAACAGTCAACAAGGTATTGACAGTCGCTATGTGGATGGTCTGTCTCTGACTCATGGAGCTCCTGGTTCACGTCAGCACATCTGGACATTTGCTAGTGGCTTGTACGCAGGCGGTGGTAGCAGCGGCTCTTATGCAATGTATCGATGTCCATGTGATAATGGGAACACCTACCCCTCACCTCCTTTTGTGGGCAATGACTATTTTTGTGAGAGCGTGACAACACCCAATAATTATCCAGTTCGCTTTTATTCCGATGCTACTCTCTGGGATGGCCAGGTTTGTGAGGGTGGTGGCCGATGCTGTCTGCTCAACAATCCTCCATGGTTCACCAAGAACCTGACCACTCCTACCACAGATGGAATTGAACTACGACTATGCCTGATTCACCTTGAAGAATATGCAATATTGCACTTGAACTACTGGAACTCTACATCCAGTGAATATAATTTTAATTGGTGTGATAGCTCTTCAATTGATATGGATGGTGTGTGTGCTAGCATATTAGTAGCTAATACATGTACAAACTTGGATAGTCATGCAGTCTCATTCTGGCTACAAGACAGCCACAGCATTTGTAGTATCCGGTATACTAATAGCTGGTAATATCACTTCAGGTCTAGTGGTTAGCTGATGGAAGTAGATGCAGCCTGCAGATACCATCACCATATTGCTGCTCTCACAACTGTCCTTGAGGACATACGTACATAGCCTCACATCTTATTCGAGGATGTGTGGATGAGATGAGATATGCCCACGGGAAGAGGTTGTTCATCTACTACAGTTTGCATGACTTATGGAAATCCTAGTTCATGCCAGCATATCTGGGACATTTGTTATTAGTTTGTTCACAGGAGGTGGAACACCTACCCCTCACCTCCTTTTGTGGGCAAAGAGTACTTTTGTGAGAGTGTTGCAACACCCAACAATTAGTTATGCGGTGGTGAAAACCCCACTGCCTATATCTATAATGCCCACCTCTGAATGTGAAAGGATATCAATGACAAATTCAAATTAAAATGCTATCACTTCTGCATGGTCTCAAGGCCAAATGCGGCCCTGTATATGGAAAACGCTACCTTCATCATGGACATACATACATAAGGCCAACAGTTACGTATGTAGCTCAATGAGAGTAGTATTTTATAGGCACAATTAGTACTCCTACTTGCCATCATAACTGGTTCAACTGGGGTGAGTCTGAGTGAGCCCCACATAGACATGTAGAATGTGAGCCATGTCTGACTGTACATCTGTATGCGTACGTCAATTAATAAATACTTCTGCAAATAACTGATAGTTTCTTGTGTCGACCATGACTTTGCAAGTACCTAGGGCGTAGCTAGCAATGAGGCAAGGGAGGCAGTTGCCTCCTCGCTTTTCTGGATAATGACGCGCGTGTCCGGAGTCTCACACACTCCGCGTACGATGTGTGTTCGATCTGATGACAGAGACAGGAGCTAGGCTGACCATGAGCTGGCATATACTCTTTAACGCTGATAGTGCTGCAAGTCTGGGACAGTCAGGGCACCGGCATATTGCTGTAGCATTTCGAGAGCAACTGTTTGCGCGCACTGCGTATTAACTTATGAATAATTAATTAGCTCGAAAAATTTTCGCCATGCGCTTCGCGCGCGCACAGAACTCCACGCCTCCTCCGTCTCTAAATCATAGCTACGCCCTTGAGTACTCAACAATGAAGTCACCAATGAGTCAGAGACACAAAACATGAATAGTAAGCCCCTTGAATGGCCACACCAGGGATGGAGACGCTCTTCAATGGCTACAGCAATGGGCAATACTGCACGGTAACAAAGATAGCGAGAGTGCTTTCAGCCATCTGTACCTGGCATGGCCCCTGTGACTATTGATGTCGCTACCTCTTCAATGGTTGCCTGCAGCGATGGGAGCTACTGCATGGCAAAAGAATACAGCGAGAGTGCTTTTGTCTGTTCGGTGCGTGCAGCATGTATATAGTAGCAACTGTAGGTTGTCTGCTTCAGCCATAGTTTGTAATTCTATTGATCGAGTTACATTCCAGCAGTAATGACTGTGATGTACATGCTGCATAAACGTACATTGTATGCACTCGCTCAGGCTCACCCCACAATGTCATATATGCAGGTAGTTTAGTCTTTACCTACCATTTAACATTTACTAGGGTCAACTCTCAAATTACGAGCATACAGGATTGTGATCCTGGTTGCAGCTCCAAGTATGCACGGTGCTTACTGGAGTGACAACCCCTTGCAGAAATGCTGGATTCAAAGCGTACTTTATTTGGCATAAACGTTCTGAAATTCTAATAATTTAACTAGTGACCGGGAGTGTGACTGGGAGTGTGACCGGGAGTGTGACTGGGAGTGTGACTCTGGGAGTGTGACCGGGAGTGTGACTGGGAGTGTGACTGGGAGTGTGACCGGGAGTGTGACCGGGAGTGTGACCGGGAGTGTGACCGGGAGTGTGACCGGGAGTGTGACCGGGAGTGTGACTGGGAGTGTGACTGGGAGTGTGACTGGGAGTGTGACCGGGAGTGTGACCGGGACTGGGAGTGTGACTGGGAGTGTGACCGGGAGTGTGACCGGGAGTGTGACCGGGAGTGTGACCGGGAGTGTGACCGGGAGTGAACGTGACTGGGGACGTGACTGGGAGAGTCACTGTATGGGAGTGTGACTGATTGAGTGTGACTCCCAGTCACACTGTGTGATTGGGAGTGTGACCTACATAATATGGAAACATTATGCACGCTACATTCAACAAGTCAAGCAATCTGATTGGTAGAATAAGATGCTGTAACAAACAAGGCCTTGCCAAGAGGTCAGTACACAGTATCAGCCACTTCTCCATTTTGTCTGCTCAAAATATGGCGTAGCAAGCCATTTCCATTGGAGAGGAAGGGTGAGCACTTATATGATGGCAAATTAACATTAAATGTATGTGCTCTGTATGTTTGACTGTATATACTAGTGCATACGTGAATGCACACAGAAGAGCCTCACGGGAAGCGAGCCAGCTGAGTATTGGCATCTGAGCACTGGGTATTTGTGCAATCATAGTCCTGATCATTTATTCACAGCCTGGTACAGTGGAACCCGTCTATAGCGGTCACTGTTAAAGGCAGCCACCTGTCTACAAGGTCACTTCTGCTAGTCCCAGTTGTACTAATCCTGTATAAAAAAAACCTGCTTATAAGGCAGCGGCCTGTCTATAGCGGCCAAATATACTGGGGTCCCATGGTGACAACTACAATTTCCACTGTAAGTATATTCATGAAGCAACTGATTCGACCACCCTACAACATGATTACTTGCCTCGCTTCCCACTACGCAATTATTTCAAATTTCATTGACCCAATACCGTAGTCTCTCGAAAATACGCCCATGGGCGATGAATTTAGAATCTGCTCAAAGAGGGGGGTGGGCGTATTTTCGAGGACCCCTCTCCCGAAAATAGGCCCACCTTGACTCGAAAGTAGGCCACCCAAGTACATGCGTATACGAGTGCAATACTGCAACAGTCATTCTAGCAAAGCTTAACTACTACTAGTCCCGGAGTTTCTTGGTGAGCAGGAACAATCTCTTTGTGTGAGTAGCACAGGAACAGCGCAGCAAACAAGACACAGCCGGACTGCTTGAATGACGTAGAGTGCACAGACTATCTTCGGGACTTGCCGATTGCTGCTGCTTCCTAGAAATCCGTAGGGCGCTGGTAGGGCGCTGCTAGTGCTATTACGCTATGCGAAGACACAAACATGCAATGCACAGCGCATGCACGGTCTCATGTCATGCATTCAGTACACGGCTGATTATGCAATGGAATGAAATTCATTGCAAATAGTAGCATAGCTAGCCAGCTTTCATTTCTTAGTCCAACCTCTTTGACACTGCTTCTTCTGGAGCTATTCAAGTGCTTTCCTGTTCGAGCTAATAGGGTGGGCGTACTTTCGAGTAATAAATGACCCTTTGCAACAACTTGTCGCGAAAAAGGGGGGTGGGCGTATTTTCGAGAGACTAGGTAATGCCAATTATGTAACCACAATAAAGAGTGTTGATTCAAGGGCCAATATCACAGGTTAGTAACAAAAATGGACTGAGAGATTATCTACTCCTTTGGCCAGTGCATCTGGAGTTGAGAGACTTCAACCAGGGAGTTTAGACTACACATACTGGGCATCTAAAGATGTTTTCTCCCTTATACACTAGCTGCCTTAGTACCTAACTTAAATACCTTAATCAAGTACTGCTCTTTCACTCGAGCCCTGTCATAGTTGACGTTATGTCCCACCACAAGTCTCTGCTGCCAGCTTCCGGAAACAGAATCGAGCCCACCCTCACGTGTTTCCAGGGGAATCAGGTCATCCAATACCGCCCTCTGTTGAACATTGGTGTAGAAGTCTTCACTGGAAGCCAGTCTCCTGCTAACCCACGAATACCAGCACTTGTCTGACAGAGCCACTGCAAGAACTGGTCGCTCGCTTTCAGGCACACACACCTCAACATCAAACACCAAGGCATCATCATCCGGACAGTCCACCTTAAATGCCTCCTTCCCAACGTATTTAGTCCACCCTGGCTCAAACTTCCACCTTCGTGGCATGGCGGGGATGGTGCTTTTAGCCAGTTTGATTGCAAGTTCCAAGTAGGGCTTGCTTTGTTCCTCTGCTATCGTTCTGAAGTGTTTGTCAATGTCTTTTCCAAGCAGTGGGGGGAGCTGGACATCAACATTGGGCAGGATGGAGCCAGGTTGGCCCCAGAGTCCTTGTGATTCTAGATGCTGCTGGGCCAGATGAATCGCATCTTCAACGAGAGGCGTCTCTTCTCCAAATATCTGTTTGTGGAGGGTTTTTGAAATCATTTGAATGTTGAGGGGGTTCATTCTGATATCACGACCATCTGCTGCATTGTCTGATGAGCAACGCTGCTGCTGCTGGAGCAAATTGTAGGCAGCTGTCCTGCTGTGGTGGTCAGATGTTAACTGGGATGTGCAGCCACAGCTGGGGCACTTTATACAGACGGCATTCTTGCACATCTTCGAAGCACCTCTTCTGCTCAACCTCAGAGCCACATGTACAGCCATCACATCACCCTTGCTTCATGTGGGGATATATGCTGGACCTCGTTCCCAGACCAGCTGTTTATTTTTGTGTTGTCGTCTTGATCTCGTTCCCAGACTCCAATCACAAGGACTTGCGATTGAATTCTGGGAACGAGACTGGTAGTGTGTGGAGACTCGCGGTGCACAGTACAGTACACAGCATGGTGGAATTATGCTCTGTAACGTTACTGGTATAGCGCTGAATACAAGATTTACTGAGGCACTCTCCCGTCCGGACAACCTCCATGAATTGTAGCCAGATCCTTCCTGGGGCGGTCAACCCAGGAGCTTGCTCGCTGGCTGTGGGCTGTTACTGCGACAACCCATTCGTGGTAAGTCAAATCGTAACTGTGCAGTAGAGAGTAGTACAGCTCTGTTGGTTTAAGAGACAGAGATCTACTCTTAGTGAAGTTTTGACTAAATACGTTGTTGGGGTCAAAGGTCATATTTTATGCATGTGACAACGTGGGAGGACCATGCACCAGTTCAGGGGTGGTCAGTATCCACTACAGTCACAGCTGCGACCACCCATAGACTATGAGGGTACCCCCTTTGCAACTGTCTCTTAGGACCAGATATTTCCCCCCGGACAAGTGATATGTGCTGTCACCCCTTTCGAGGTGGTGGAGGTTTGGGATGGTCAGAGATTGTATAGACCGTGTGCCTAAATGGTGTGGTTACAAGAGAACTTGCCACGAGCGCTGGCGTCAACATTCTGATGATGTCATATACGGCAAAAAATGGTGCTGTGAACGGCTAATTGTACAGCGACGGGATTGTGAGCTGGCTGTTGAACGCTACCATGGGCCGCATCTAACAGTATGACATGTATTGCTACTAGCTTTACAAAATACATGTACGTGAACCACTGAGTGATCCAGCTGGTAGTACTGCTGGTAAGGAGTCAACTAGAGGTCCACGTGTACATTACTGCCCTACAAAATGGTGGCAAGTATGCGGAAATTTGATACTTTCCCGCATAGTATACAGAGCTACGCCCACGCAGGTACAAGGTCTATACAGTCACCTTAATTTATGACATTCTGCATCTTTCAGTTGATACACACCCATAGCCCAGTGCCACATTAGTCCATCAAGCACTTAGGTGATGTTCTACAGAGTGTATTGCTGCTGTTGGGATGGGGGGCAGAACAGCCACAGATGATAGCATCACTACACTATGATATCTGCCTCATTGTACAAGGTTGGGGGACAGCTGTCCTAAAGGGGACATGTCACCCTAGGACCAGATGTCCTAGGGGGACGCTTGGTCCGAGGACCAGCGGTCTGGGGGGGGAATCCTGCGTGGACGTCTGGGCACGAGACGAGGGCTCAGTGGAGAAATGTGGGGATCCCAACATGTGCGCATGAATCATATGTTCTAAGTAATAATATTAACTACGTGCTGCAGATTGATTTTGCAGATGCCTTCTACTGCTATTTGTTGCTGTGGGAAGGTAGCCTCATTCCCATTCCTGCTCAGAAAATAGCCGGGTCACACTGGTTTTCCCAGTATATGCTGAGTCAGCATATCGTGTATATCCTTACTGGATGCATTCACATTCGCACAGTAGCTAGGTAGCGGTTGACGATGGCTAAGTTGAACGTCCTTGCCAAGGTGCGACCAGAGGTGAATCTGGGAGGCTAGAGTAGCAGCTTTATCAACAGACAGTATCACTGATCTTGTCTCATACCGATGTCACTCATACTGGACTAGTAGCACTGATCTTGTCTCATACCGATGTCACTTACACTGGTCTAGTATCACTGATCTTGTCTCATACCGATGTCACTCATACTGGACTAGTAGCACTGATCTTGTTTCATACCCGTGTCATTCTAGTATCTATAGCAGTGTGGTGGAAGTGCTCCAGTTTAATCAGGAGCCCGGCCATTATGAGAAGGAGCGTCCAACTAGATTGACAGTGCTGGTCTAAACCTGGGAGGCTAGAGCAACAGCATTATCAATCAGTTGTAGTCTTTCACATGTATGTGGTAATTGGTAAAGGACCAACTAGTCTCGGTCCCTGACCCAACGAGGATCACTCTTAGTTCCTTTTTCAAGCAGGCCTGGTATGAGGCTAGTAGGTAGGCATCACATGCACACCTTTGCTTCTAAACAACAAGATGTACTATTGTTTTAGAAGAGCTTGCAACACGAAACAAAGAGCAGTAAAACTACAAAGCAAGTTGTTTGTATAGCAGCAAAACTACAAAGCAAGTTGTGGTTGTTGTCTTATGAGCATCTAGAAGCCAGCCTCAAACTTTGTAGTGATTCCTAGTGGTGCTTATGTATTAACACATCACTCATACTGGTCTAGTAACTGATCTTGTCTCATACCTGCGTCACTCGTCCAGAATAACTGGTCTTGTTTCATACTGATGTCACTTGTATTGTTCTAGTTTCACTGATGTTGTCTCATACTGGTGTTACTCGTACTGGTCTAGTATCACTGATCATGCCTCATACCGATGTCACTCGTACCAGGAGCCCGTTATATGGGCTCCTGCTAGTCCTGGTCTAGTATCACTGATCTTGTCTCATACCCACGTCATTCTAGTATCTATAGCAGTGTGGTGGCAACAACGGTGGAAGTGCTCCAGTTCAATGTTGTGTACCAGAAGCCCATGATGAGAAGGAGTGTCCAACTACGATGACAATGCTGGTCAAGGCTAACAGTGCTTGTGCTTGACCGATGGGGAAATTGTACTGCGGTCACACAAAAATGTTACTCACGAACCAGCATGCGGCCAACACCTACTTAGACTGCTACAGGAAGCCCCCCCCCCCCCCCCCCCCCCCCCCCCCCCCCCGCTCTTGTTACATAACGAGGTTCCAAACAAGAGCACATTTTAGGTTGCTGTAGTTAGACCAGCGATGTTCTAATTCTTGTTATGGGCTCCTGTGTGTATGAACTATACTAGCCTCATTTCTCCTCACCGTCTCGGGCCTGGGACTATACATGTAGCTCCTTACTCCTGAGCTACTTCTTGATGGTGTGTTCGGATGCCTACAATGGCTGCAAATGTGCTTATCCTGTTTATTAATTACACTCCAATTTCCCTCTCTCCCCTTCCACTCTTACTCCCCCTCCACCTCTTTCATCTCCTCCTTCCCTCCTGTCCTTCTCACATGCCTCCGCTTTTCATTTCTTCCACCTCCTCAACTCCTTCCTTCCCTCCCACTCCCTCTCCCCTCTACTTTTCCCTCCTCCCTTCCAATCCCTTGTCCTTCCCCACTTCCCATTTTCTCCACCTTTTCCACTCTCCCTTCCACCCATCACCTCATTCAATCTCCCATTCTTCTCCATCCCCACCTCTCTCCCCCCCCCCCCCCCCCCCCCCTCCCCCACCCCCTCTCCTCCCCCACTCCCTTCCACCCCTTCTCCCATTCCGCCACTGCCATCTCCCCACCCTCAACTCTCCACCAGGCCTATGCCTCAGGCAAGGACTTGGTCATCCTAGATGGCCGAATGAAGCACCTTCAGACGGTGCTCGGCAGTGATTGTGGCTATGGCGACACCCAGATCAGCTGCATCCACTGCGCGGAGTTGGTGGGCAGGATCGCAGTGGCGTGGGACTCTGATGTTGTGATTTTTGAACCTGAACCAAATGACGACTCATCCGTCAGTTCCAACAGCAATGAGGTATGTACATGTGCTTTTGCTCTCTCAACCAGCGCTCTGATCATTTAACTTTGTTCCCAGGCCTTCTATACCATCACTTACAGCTAGAGATGTTACAGTAGAAGCCCTGGGAACGATGCTGCCTGACATTTTGTCTCACACAACCAATCTCCGATTATTACAGTTTCCAGGGCAGTGGCGCTCTACGCAGACTGTCACACTAGACTATCCTGTGCTCAGCCTCTGCTGGAACCAGCTTGGATCACACCTCATCGTCGGTGGGAAGTTTCTCACTATGTGGAACTTTGATATGTCTTCCGAGCTTGCTCCTCCTACGGCAGACAGAGAGGGGCCGGGGGGAGGAGGGAGTGGGAGGTGGAAGGAGGTGTGGAGGTGTAAGGTGGCACTGCCTGTTGTCCACCTGAAGTTCTCCCCGGATGGAGCCATGTTTGCATCTGCGTCTGAGGTTGGTCGATTATGTCACCTCACATTAATTCTATTACAGGAAATTACATACCGTAAAGTCTGGTTATGCGTTATTGAGCACACCTTGCTATTAGTTGTGTAACATTAATTGAGCGTGCTTGATCCTTCCCAGCAGATGGCATGGTTTATTTGGCGCCTGTGAGTAGTTTCACTTGTGTCAAGACCACCCAGTGCCCAACACCCCCCCCCCCCCCCCCCCCCCCTCGCAATAGTCTGTATGAAACCCTGCCTGGCCTTCAATCTATGATTTGATCTTTCTAAGAACTCAACCCAGATCCTAGCTCTCACAGTGTGGCAGCCATCCTAGCTGACCTTCAATACACTACCGTTATAGGCACATAGGTGTGGGTTCTACTCTCATCCTAGCTACTCTTTATTAAGCACTGCAGTCTTCTTCCAGAAACTCTGCCATTTTCGATCCTACGGAGTGGAAAAATTCAAAATGAAGCGCACTTCCTATTTGAGGAATGTCATTCAAAATTGATAGGCGTATATTTCCTTCCTGTTGAGATATGGGCACATGCGCCTAATAACGAGCGACCATTGTATCTGTTGTAAGGATTGGATGGCTGTAGCTCCCTGGTTATAGTGTTGTTGGTATGGGCGGTACCAAATACAGTTGCTTGGTGACATCTGCCAGCATTCTTGTCAATGCTGAGTCAGCAGTCTTGATGTTAGCAGACAAACCCAAATCACTACTGCATATGTGAATATGTATGCAGCTACAGAATGCATATGCTGGATACCTGGCGTGCAAGTGGATGCAAAAATAATGCTAGACCTGGTATTGGCACTCAAGCCGTGTTCACACTGTGCATGTGAATAATCAGAGCTATTTGGTTCAAAGAAGCAAAAGAACAACTCTGCGCCTCGAATAGGATTCAAAGCCATGGATACCTAGCTGGCACACATTCACACTCCATGAGCACACCTGATGGGTTGGCATGGATACCTAGCTGGCACACATTCACACACAGAGTATTGCACTAAACCTGATCCATGAGCACGCCTGATTGGTTGGCATGGATACCTAGCTGGCACACATTCACAGCAGAATGTTGCACTAAACCTGATCCATGAGCACACCTGATGGGTTGCCATGGATACCTATCTGGCACACCTTCATTAACATGAAACGGGAACCTCTGATACTCAAGCCACAAGCCAGGCCAAAAAGTTACCTAATGGAATAGGTATGGGTTGTGGAGGTGGGTGGAGGCAACTCGGTGCAGTGACTGCAGGCCTACTCCTGCCGTACACCCTGCTTTAATGGTCTACTTCCCCTACACTTGGGTTTCAGACTTGTCCCTGAGTAGTTTGCTGGGCCACTTGCCCAAACAGCTCTGCCCAAGCACAGACTGCTCACCCACCTCTCAGTGACACCCTCTCCTTCTCACAAAAACACAACAACTGATGACAACAAGACAACAATAACAGCAAAAGAACAACAAAAAAAAACAAGTACAGTAAGCAACTGATTATCGGACGCGCTAGCGCCGAACGAGTATATTACCGGAAGTGGGTGGGACCTTCAGTCGATACTACGGACGACATGTAAAATCGGACGCGCTAGCGCCGAACGAGTATATTACCGGAAGTGGGTGGGACCTTCAGTCGATACTACAGACCCATCACACTTTGAGTTGAAAGTTTTGTGGTTCTCTGTTGCTTGGTTCTGGAACTACAGCCAGCTAAAGCTAGATCCGAAACAAGGTATGATCGGACAAAATTGATGTATTATCGGATGACGCTCCCTGCTTCTCTGAAGGAACTTTCTCTGAGATTTTTACATTTTCGGGAAGCCTCATGATCCCTCTGCCGCAGGCTCACTTTTTGTCACCGTGGCTGATTCGAATACTAGAGAATATCACCAAGTGTTGACCAGGGTCTCCGTGTCTAATATCGGACTGTGAAATTTCGTTTAGTTTGGCGATGACACTCTCAGGTACATTCTAGTGCTGCAATACGGATATCATTGGAATGTGCAGGTCCTCAGCAACATAATGGTATAAGTCCCATGTTTATACGTTGCACCGTTCCTGAGATACAGTCGTTTACCCCAGAACTCTCCCGAAATGCTGTCATTGCTATCTTGGACCACCCATACAGGAGCAAACTGGGGAAAGCAGCTGTATCTCAGGTGCGGTGCAACGTATAAACACGGGATTTGCACCATTATGTTGCTTCGCACTTTGAGTTGAAAGTTTGGTGGTTCTCTGTTGCTAGGTTCTGGAACTACAGCCAGCCAAAGCTAGATCCGAAACAAGGTATGATCGGACAAAATTGATGTATTATCGGATGACGCTCCCTCCTTCTTCTGAAGGAACTTTCTCTGAGATTTTTGGGAAGCCTCATGATCCCTCTGCTGCAGGCTCACTTTTTGTCACCGTGGCTGATTCGAATACTAGACAATATCACCGAATGTTGACCAGGGTCTCCGTGTCTAATATCGGACTGTGAAATTTCGTTGTAATTTGGCGATGCATGGGTCTGTAGTATCGACTGAAGGTCCCACCCACTTCCGGTAATATACTCGTTCGGCGCTAGCACGTCCGATGATACATGTCGTCCGATAATCAGTTGCTTACTCTAGCACAAGTAATAAAACAGAACAACAACAAGGAACGAGCGGAATGGCAGAAACTGGGGAGATTACGTATTCTTGACCAGGGCCCGCGAGACACCAGCTAGTTGGTTGCTGGGAGTTCTGATGTAAAGTTGGTATGCAGAACTCTGCCATCTCCCTAACATCTTGATAGTTGCACCACTGACTCCTTGCCGAGCAGCCGTAGTGGCTGCTCCGATCCGGAAGCTGTGGCCAGCATAAAGCGAGCAGTCTATACCCCCAGCTGTCAGAGCTTCTTGTACTTCGGAAACGAATCTGTCCCGTGTCAGAAAACGGCCATCTGTGAATCGCAACAAGGGGCCGCTGCCCAAACCTCGCACTGCCATATGCTAGAACCGCCGCAATGGGGCACAGGGGACTGCCAGTTCTTCCCAGGAAGACGTCTACCCCTTGCCAGAATGGGTCCGTTTTAGAGGCTTTGATCCTCACCCTCATGACTTGGGGGTGGGACTTGCTATCGACTGCAATGTCGTCTGCATTCACATGAGCCCCTGCATCATAGGAGCTGTCAGAGGGGACAGTGATCTTGCCAGCTCTCAAGAAACCAAAGAAACACAGGCAAACAGCTGCCCACAGCATAATGCAGTCCCTTCGACCTGGCTCAGCATTCCACACCCTCCTGAGTACCAGTAGGATATCCGGTAGGCGTTGTCTTGGCTGTTGCCCCCTCTTGGCCCGCTGGGATTTGACCTGTCAAGCAAAATTTGGTCCTGGTAAAAATCGGTCCAGGGGACTGAAATTTGCAGCCAAAAATGTTCCCCCTGGACCCAAATTTTGCTGCAAAAAACAGTCCTACCCTGCAAAAAATGGTCCTACTTGAGTAGGACCATATTTTGCCACAAAAACGGTCTGAGACCACCTTTTTGCTGCAAAAAACGGTCCTAGTATTATTTTAGGCAAATTGATAATGAAATGGTGATCAGTTGAATATATGGATATATGAATACTATGTTGGATCTATCAAGAGACAAAAAAAACATATACCTAGCTGCATGAACGGCAGAACCAGTTCCGATGTGGTAATCTCGCCTCTCTTGGGACGTCTATGCAAAGTCAGCATGAAACCAGTTTTTACATTGCGAACACTCTATCATTGTCACCTTTGGTAACTGTGTCATTCTGCAGGTGCAATAGACTGGTATCGTTTCCGTGACCTTGACCTTCCGCTTTGTTTCTTCTTATTTCATCCTTCATAGTCTTCTTATAGAAGAGTTCCCCGTCACGAACCTCAGACTTGGCTGCCTTTCTTCGGATAGTGCGCTTCTGTCCAACAGTTGCACCTTCAGGGTATCGATTCTCTGCCACGAATGTGTAGATGTTGTCTCTAGACCATTGAGCTCCTTTTCAGCAGCCATTCCGGATTCGAAAGAGGGAACTGAGACACGAGACTCAAAGCTAGAAACTTTGAAGAGAAGTGGCAAAAGTTTTTTACACGTCACATCCAAGAAAGTGCCAATAAACGCACATGCGGACAGATTTTTGCGAGCGGGATCAAATTTTTCAGCAATAATTGGTCCCCCCGTACCAAATTTTGCCCTGGACCGGATTTTTCGTGACAGACCCCCCTTAGCACTTGCTCAACACTCATGCTGCCGACATTGGCTATGTGCAAATGGTGAATTGCCGATAGATTGTTTTGTGAGCTAAACCTTGATCGGCCACAAACGACACAAAACGACATAGCTGATGTTCAGATGCTGGGATAGGTGTCAAGCCTGATCGCTGGCAGAACTCTAAATACCGTTTCTTAGCAGAAGTGTAGGTTCGCTGAGTGGAGGCGGCTAGGCCGTGGTGAAAATAGAAGTCCACAGCTTGGTCCGATGATTGGAGGTCCAGTCGGCCTTTGCTACAATGAGAAGGTCCCTTAGCTCTTGGGGAAGTGCGGTTGGGATGGTGGATGCCTGCGAATATCGGGAGAAGAAGTAACCTAGGTTATTTCTGGAAATGGCATCAGCCAGATCATTTTCGGTCCCTTTAATGTGGGAAGCTACCATGTTGAAGCTGATCTGAGCAGCGATGAAAGACAAGCAACACATGAGATGCATGCACTCTGGCTCCTTGCTATATTACCCTGATTGATGATCGCCACCACGGCTGCGTTGTCACACCTTGCCAGGATCGTCATACCGACCCAGAGCCTTCCCCAAACTGCTTCTGCGAGGACAATAGGCACCAGCTCCTTGACAGTGATATGCGACTCGGCAATAGGGCCTACCCAACGGAGCTGGAACCAGCGTGGACCACAAAAGGCACCACAGCCCATTTCCCTGATGCATCCGAGGTTACTGTGCAGTGGGGATTGGCTTTGTTGACCACCGTCATCATAGGCGTACCATTCCATCTTGAGGCAAACTGAAACCACCACTCGATGTCTGACCGCGCTGAACTGCTTAGCCGAACGTAGTGGTCCAAATGCTTTACCACTGTGGACAGATCAAAAGCCTTCTCAAGAAGGTTCTCTGCATGAGATAGCAAGCCAATGAGCGAAAGCAGCTCCCTTTTCCAGCATGCTTTTCTACCTCCATGACTGCAACAAGGTCAGCAGTTGGCCCAGCTTCTCCTGGGGGAGTCTGACCTCCTGTGCTTCGGAATCAAGCTCCAGGCCTAGAAAGGGGATCAGGGTGGCTGGGCCTTCAGATTTGTCTGGCTCGATGGGCATCCCCGTATCCGGATTGTTCGACCGATTTTCTCTCTCTTTCATTTCTAGCAGTTTTTGCTGGTTCTGCAGTGATACTGTCACTTGTTCCAGTTGGGTTTTCAAGCGTAAGCCAAACGGAAGGGTTTTGTCAACGAACATTCAGTCCCGCCACCTCATGCCCAGCAGAGGGCGATCATCGGGGTGGACGGGGATGTTGCGGTATGCACTCTTGATATCCATCTTTGCAAGGATATGTAACCAGCGAATTGCTGGTCTGGGTGGAACTTCAGTTCCTCACGCCATGTGCCCAGTTTTAGGGGTGTGGTTATTTGCAGTAGGTAGGGTGGGAGTTGCCTGGCCTGCCCTGGTCTGCAGTTATCCAGCGCTAGCAGCAGGGAAGTGGGAGTTGCCTGGCCTGCCCTGGTCTGCAGTTATCCAGCGCTAGCAGCAGGGAAGTGTAGGCATAGCACCGCTCAGGCTTCTGGCCTTGCTCTGCAAAATAATGCACAAGGGTGTAGTCGATAACTATTTCAGCATGATAGAACCAGGTGCAGGCGTACTCTTAATGCAGGCTACTACCGGGGCCTATGACTTGTCCGGTTCATGCAGGAGTACCCATGCACGCGAGAGAGGAGAGGTGAGACAGGAAAGACTGGGACAGAGAACAACAGGGAATCAGCAGAACTATGATGAGAACTTGGCAGGATATGATACTGTGAGACTACGTATATACGCTGCTGTGTGAAACAATGAAGTCTGGCTGGCTTAGCCTGGCTAGCTGCTTGGAGTCCATCTTCTCACCCCTGTCACACTTGCTGATGGGATGCTGCCCCTTGCTTGCACTGGCTGCACACCGTGACACGTGGGGGAAGCGACAGGCAATCCCCATTGAACCGGTTGAATTTTATACAAAAATCTGGTGGCCCTGACGGGGTGGCCTCTTTGCTGCCATGGTCTCTTGCAGACACTTGCACCTCTACTTTGGCCTGGAGGGGGCACGACGTCCAGTGGTGGTGCATCCGGGCATCTGTCCGAGGGGTGCTCGATCGATTGGCATCACTTGCACCATCCATCCGGGTTTGCTGCCATTCTGGTGAAGCACTGGGCGTAGATGCTTGGGTCTACTTTAGCCCATGGCATGCCTGGCGTGTTGGCTGCCTCCTGCCGGAAGTTTTGGTCGTATACAACGCAAGACGGCCAAACAAACTTTTGGTTCACCTTTGCAATGGTACACATGTAGGCCATGAGGTCTGGCTGTCGAGCTGAGTGCTTGGACGCGATTGCGGTGGCATACAGCGCAAAGCACTGTACCCTGGTGGCCAAGTTCGGGATCACCTTGCGTGCTTGCATGAGGTCGGATGCCTGGACAATCAGAATCTGGGGTCAGACCCCCTTCAAAGAAGCTTCTCACAGCAAGACACTTGGATTTTGACGACTGTAAGTTAGTATAGACACACTGAAATTGAGTTTACAAAGAAGTGACATTAGTATTACATCCTTGACACGTTGAATACAGTATAACTAAACACTTGTTATTTTCGCTTGTATTTTTCACATAGCTCCATCACTCTCTCCTCTGCTCTCATGTGCTGTGCCTCAGTCACCTCTAACAGTCACAGAACTCAGTTCACCTAATGTGCGACAATACAAATACTGTGGATAACACATGTATATAATATGCATAAACTAGTCATGTCTGCAGCAAATCAAGGGGTCGTTTAAAGTACTCACAAGGGAAGGATCAAAGTATTCTAGAAGCAACTGCCCACGACACAATGACTCATTCTCTAAATAGTCTCTGACAGCAGCTACTTCCTTGTCCCGCAAACTCAACACTTTCTTCGGCCTTTTACAATCCACTGGCTGCCAATACACAACAGATCGTGCTTGCTCCCCTGACCTACCACCTCTCCCACTCTCCTGGAAGTAATCTTCAATGCTGTGTGGTGCTCCATAGTGGATGATGGTATTAACATCTCTCAAATTGATGCCCATTCCTAATGTAACCGTGGCGAACACTACTCTAACCACACCATCAGACTTAGCAAGACTACACAAAATGACATCTTTGTTGTGCTGGGGGTGTTTACATGGAACATTCCAAAGAGACGATGGTCGCTCAGTTTCTCAGAACCAGGAGGATAGTATGAATTGTCACCCAATTCATAATGAAAGTGAGCATACAAGTTCGCACACATATCAATGACACGAGGGGTTGTATTCTTGTGTTGTTGTAGAGATGATACAATATCTGCCATATCACTCTCAATGTCCGTACGAGAATGAACTTCATAATAAATGTTTGGGCGATCAGGAGAAGTGCTTACTAATGCACAATCAAACATCTCTAAACTCTGGATAATCTCTTCCCGAATGCCGTGGGTCACAGTAGCATGCGCAGTGCATGCTAAAAACGGGGTACCTTTGGGAACAAGTGATCTCAGCTCGTTCAAACGTCCATATGATGGTCAAAAGTCATGGCTCCTATAGCAGAAAAATGTAAATAAAAAAAATCATGTATTACCAGGATGATTGCTGGTTAACGTTACTCTTATGATGGGTTTTATTTAGAACCCGAAAGGGCACACATAAACAAAGGACACTTACCACTTACGTAGATACACAGTGGGCCTCATCCATAACCACCGCCACTACTCTTGATGAGAAATCATGTTTAGAAATTGCCTCTCTCCACTTAGATACGTACCTCCAAAGCTTCTGGTGCACAAAACAACAAACTACACCTGCTGAAATCTTCATAAGTTCTCTGTCCACATTACCAGATGACATTATTGTAGCGTTCACTGATCTTTGTCTTAGGCTTTTTACCTGATCAACCATCAGAGAAACAAGAGGAGATATGACGATCACGACGCTTCCATGTCTTCCTAGCTTGTCATCCAATACAAAGGGTAGAACCTCGTCCATGGATACCTAGCTGGCACACATTCACACACAGAGTATTGCTGATCCATGAGCACACCTGATGGGTTGCCATGGATACCTAGCTGGCACACATTCACACACAGAGTGTTGCTGATGGATACCTAGCTGGCACACATTCACACTCCATGAGCACACCTGATGGGTTGCCATGGATCCCTAGGTGGCACACATTCACACACAGAGTATTGCTGATCCATGAGCACACCTGATGGGTTGCCATGGATACCTAGCTGGCACACATTCACACACAGAGTGTTGCTGATGGATACCTAGCTGGCACTCATTCACACTCCATGAGCACACCTGATGGGTTGCCATGGATCCCTAGCTGGCACACATTCACACACAGAGTGTTGCTGATCCATGAGCACACCTGATGGGTTGCCATGGATACCTAGCTGGCACACATTCACACTCCATGAGCACACCTGATGGGTTGGCATGCATGGATATACCTAGCTGGCGCACATTCATACACAGAGTATTGCAATAAACCTGATCCATGAGCACATGCAGATGACAAATGTCTAGTACATGTATGTAGAAGTTGTGATGCATTGGAAGACACTTATTTACGTAGTACGAATGTGTAGAATTACATCATCGGCATTTGTTATGCACTGTAGCACCAGCGTGGGTATTACATCATCATGTGGTCCAGTATAGCAATTGGGTTTAAATGGGAGAATAAGCAAAAGAATAGCAAGGGAATGTGAATAAGCCTGCTGCTGCACCAGTGTGTAGCATTACATCATCATGATTGTGCTCTAGCTCTGACCTGTTGTGTAACATTACATCATCATGTTGTGCTCTAGCTCTGACCCAGAGGAGGTAGGACACGCTTACGGAGGTACGCGAAATTCCGTATCACGTTGAGTTTCAAGAGATCGCGAACGGAGTAATGTGACGGACGCTACCCACGTGGAAACCATTAAAGATCACCTTCAAGTCGGCAAGTTGGCTTCGTCTGCTCTCTCGTTGTGAATTCGCTGTCGGCTGGAGGTAGCTACAGTTCAAAGCGGCGATCGATGCCTTCAAGAAAATCTACCTCTCCCCTCCCAAGGCCCCAGACTTTTTGTGCTATAAACCTCTGAAATAGGGGCGGGCTAAGCAGGTTAATTATTGGTGATGTTTGAGCGAAGATATCCGGAGAACGGGAGCAGCTAATAATACCGGACCTGCATCACAGGATTGGCCGTTCTCTGTGGATTCTTGTGATACCTACATGTGGGGGTGACATCCCCATCAGGTTTGGAGCTACTGGCCTCTGAATCCAACCATGTTTTGAGGATTTTGATGCATATGGTGTGTTTGTGCAGTCGTTGCGCACAAACCGTACATGCTATGGACATGGAAATTATGCCACTGGATAGAGCAAAGATCAATGTTGCCAATGTGGTCCCTGTATTGGGTGACAACCCTGTTGTGCTTGGAGCTATGGATGCCTCAAATGAACAATTTTTCAAGATTTGATGTCTATACAGTGACTTCATCCATCACGAAACCTAACACCTATGGACAGGAGATTTGCAGTAGCTGCTAGAACAAGGATTGACCTTTCAAGTGGTCCTTGAAGCACCATATTCATGGATTTGTTTCATGACGTTCTCTTGCCCTGTGCTTCCAATGCACACACGTTCATAACCTATGATTGATCATCAGACGATGAGCTTAACAGCGGAGACTTTCTGCATATTTGTGGGGATTACCTGTAGTTTGGAGATGGTGAACTAAATGTAGTGGACTGCTCGACTTGGGGATTAGAGCTGGGACTGCCTGCCAGTTGATGCATACCAGATGCCCTTCCACTGGAGTGTCAAATTTATCCACATGCAGTTATCCACATTTACAATGTAATGCATCGTTCCCAGGCCATCGCCCAGCTTTTCATCGCCTAGCTATTTCTAGCCTCGTTCCCAGACCGCGTGGGAGGAGAGAAGACGTGGCCTGGGAACGAGGCTAAGCTATTTCTGAAACAAGAATTTCAAGTTCCTAGGAATATAATACCAATTTGATGTCCCACCCAATTATCTCATGAGTCACATGCTGGAACACATGCGGATCCAGTTCCGTCACTTTCTCCCTGTCTTGCATGCATGCCAGAGGGGTAACTAAAGTGCTTGGACATAGCTACAACAAGTCCTTTGTCTGGCTGTTGTTGTGACCCTGTGGTCAGGAAGTATGGATCAATGTGTGGTCAATGTTTACCTATTATTTTTAGCACAATGTGCAAACGTCATGGCTTATTATCCACAATAATTGGTATACCATGCTAAATCTGGTGTCCATACTCCAGGTGGAACGTGGTTCGTACACTTCAAAACTGAAGCTTCAGACAGCTGCAGCTTCAGGATTATCACCCAACGCAAGAGCGCATGATGAAAAAACAATGATGTCATCATGCGCTCTTGCCCAACACAAATGAAAGATCAAGTATTTTTGCATTTGCAAATCCCAGGTTTACTGGTGAATTAGCCTTGTTCCCAGGCTATCGCCCAGCTTTTGCACGGGAACGAGCCTACTGGTGAATAGGGTTCATGAGTTGGACGAAGTCACTGTATAGACATCAAATGTTGAAAAATTGTTCGTTTGAGGCATCCATAGCTCCAAGCACAACAGGGTTGTCACCCAATACAGGGACCACATTGGCAACATTGATCTTTGCTCTATCCAGTGGCATAATTTCCATGTCCATAGCATGTACGGTTTGTGCACAACGACTGCACAAACACACCATATGCATCAAAATCCTCAAAACATGGTTGGATTCAGAGGCCAGTAGCTCCAAACCTGATGGGGATGTCACCCCCACATGTAGGTATCACAAGAATCCACAGAGAACGGCCAATCCTGTGATGCAGGTCCGGTATTTTTAGCTGCTCCCGTTCTCCGGATATCTTCGCTCAAACATCACCAATAATTAACCCGCTTAGCCTGCCTCTATTTCAGAGGTTTATAGCGCAAAAAGTCTGGGGCCTTGGGAGGGGAGAGGTAGATTTTCTTGAAGGCATCGATCGCTGCTTTGAACTGTAGCTACCTCCAGCCGACAACGAATTCACAACGAGAGAGCAAACGAATCCAACTTGCCGACTTGAAGGTGATCTTTAATGGTTTCCACGTGGGTAGCGTCCGTCACATTACTCCGTTCACGATCTCTTGAAACTCAACGTGATACGGAGATTCGCGTACCTCCGTAAGCGTGTCCTACCTCCTCTGGCTCTGACCTGTTGTGTAGCATTACATCATCATGATTGTGCTCTAGCTCTGACCTGTTGTGTAGCATTACATCATCATGATTGTGCTCTAGCTCTGGCCTGTTGTGTAGCATTACATCATCATGATTGTGCTCTAGCTCTGACCTGTTGTGTAGCATTACATCATCCTCTAGCATAGTATCAGTGTAATCATGTTCTAGTACAAGTGTGTAGCATTACTAGCCTCGTTCCCAAGCCATTCCCGCCGCCTGTATTTGATCGCTTGGTATGCAAAATTTGCAAATATGGTGGGAGGAGGCCTGTGAGATCTGGTCACATGCAATGATGTCAGGTAGACAGAGGGTAGACACATGGGGAGCAGTGCCCAACCATTATAATACCTGTTTTCCGCTGATCTGTCCTGGCATTGTGAACAACAAACGGTTTTGATTACCTAGCTTGCGACACTCTGACATCCAGCCTTTGGATGGGACAGTACAAGAAAGGGCATTGAGTGTTGGGCAGCGCCCCCCATGTGTCTACTATAGATCTGTCTACCTGATGGCACCGCATGTGACCAGCTCTCCCAGGCCTTTCCCTGCCGTATTTGCATACTGCAAGTGATCAAATGCTGGCGGTGAGAACAGCCTGGGAACGAGACTGTAGCATTACATCTATCGATCTGCATTGGTTGGTATTACAAAATGTACGTCATCATCATCCTCATTGTGCCCTCTGTTGGTTCAGTATTCATTACATCACTATGAATTATGCTTTCTATTGTAGCAGACGGACTGTCTGGTGAAGATCTGGTACCACTCTAATCCAGGTGAGTGCATTCCTGCATAAGATCCATCACATGTTCTTTATGGAGGGAAATTTCACTGCTATGGATAGAATTTAGTTGTCTCAATCCATTGAAATTTACGCAGTCTCTACCAACAGTGTGCTCACAAAACTCTCCATCAATGTTCTCCATGGTCTTGCGGTCTCTCTCCCAGTGTACGTAGCTTGCTAGCTATGTGGGCTTATATGCTTACATATTGGCTTTGGTCCCTGGCCTAGGCAATGACACCGAGCGTAATGAAACTTCCGCTGTAATGCTCCAAAGCTTACCGTGATGTGGAGCCTGGTCATTACCTAGTCATTCTACACAGACAACCATGCAGGTAAGGTTCTGGGCAGAGTTAGTGAGCATCTCTGTGCATCGTGTGGGCAGTGAATTGGTTGCTGAGTGGGGAAGAAATTTGGATCACGTGGAGACTAATTCAATTACCTCACATGCAAACATTTCGGTGGCAAAAATCACTGCAAAATGTTGATGTACTTTGCTTGCGATTGTGGTTGTGCATTAGCCCCACCACCATATAATTGTTAGGAAGGTTGTCCTGTAGCTTCCTGCTGTCCGTTCGGTTGCAATTTGCCACTGCACCGACTACGCAACTTCCCAGCGAGGAGGAAGTATCTACCACCTTCACTCTTGTTGTGATACACAAGGCCACGGAATGTCCATTACTGCTGCGGGGACAGCTAGCTACATGTAACATTCATTGGATCGACATCATCATTTATCAACACACCCACTAAGAGCCTATTGTGATCCTTTGCTGTAAGCACACTCACAAAGTCTGCAAATTTAAAGCAAAGTACATGAATATTCCGGTAGGGGGAGAGTTCTTTGCCACTCAGTGTCTTGGTTGTGAAAGGGCACACATGATCAGTCAACTCTCCTTTAGCTCGGAGTTCAATTACGGTGCAACCTCTTACTGAAGTATGGCCCATTCTCTTAATGCTAATACGTACATGTAGGTTGAGCTTTGACCAATCAATGGGGGCCACATTTGGCTCATAGACAGGAAGCATAGGCACTTAATTGCATGTGTGGTGTTCCCTTTCTCCAGTGATGGGTGGCATAGGCAGTGGGCAGCAGTACTCCTTTGTGTACATTGCCCACCCGAGGGCGGTGACTGGCTTCGTTTGGAGAAATACCAGTCCATTCATGCCAAGGTTTGTGTTTGTGTGTGTGTTTGTGTGTGTTTGTGTGTGTGTGTGTGTGGATATGTGCGTGTGTGTGTGTGAGTGGATGTGTGTGTGTTTGTGGATGTGTGTGTGTGTGTGTGCTGTGTGTGTGTGTGTGTGTGTGTGTGTGTGTGTGTGTGTGTGTGTGTGTGTGTGTGTGTGAGTGGATGTGTGTGTGTGTGCACTGTGTGTGTGTGTCTGTGTGTGTGCGTGTGTTTGAGGGTATATGTGTGTGATGGGTGAACACTGGTGTCGGTGTCACAAAGATGCTAGAAGTTGTAGTGCTTGTACATTTCACATCTTAAGGTTTAGCGACAGTGCTGGAGGTGTGCTGAATAAGTCTTTCATGTGTGTATTCACCTCTGCCTGTACAGGGGCTGTGTTGCCAATGTCCTTCTAACCTACTGCCAGGACAACATCTGCAGACTGTGGAGCCACTCCCTCTCAGCTGAAAAGCAGCAGAGGCTTCGTTTCTTCATCACTGCTTCGATCGATCCAATCGCAGACATCCCGTTTCGGTCCACCATGCCAATGCAAAATATGCCCTTTATCGTCCATTGGCTGAACAACAAGGAGACCACCTTCACAAGCAAAGCGGACAAGACTCACAGGGGGACCTTTCAGCCACTCTCCCGATACAGTTCCCTCGCCAGCTTTGCTTCCAGCTTAAACGAGGAGATGCTCCAGAGTTGGGTCTGCATTGAGGAGGATGAAGAGCACGGCTCTGATCCCCATTCTACTGATGCCAGCAGCTCGATACGAAAACCCCCACACGTCTACTCCTTCTCCAGCTTTCTTAGTATGACATTCCAGAAGACTGGCGCTCGTGTGCCGCAATCGAGCCCACAGCAACAAGACAGCCGAGTAACGGTGCAGATGAGACAATTTGCACAGCTGTTACACGAGTGGTATTCCTCTCCTGACCTTCTCCTTTGCATCCACCCCAAAGTGGGTTCCCTCATGGTATGGACCGTCGAAGGTCTCGATGCTCCACACGACACAGCTCGACTGGTCCACGTGAGCTTCAGTTCATGTCTTCCCCACATCTTTCCGCCTCACTTGGCCCAAACCCTGCGCCAGGAGCTGCTCCAGTTTCTCATCAAGGAGCCAGACGTTGTCCAAACACGTGAAATGGCTACAGCTGGTAGCATCACTGATATCAGTCTCCCGGTACCCCAGATTAGGATCACCAGTAGTGGAAGCATGTCGGATGTAGTAGGCAAGGAAGACGTGCCAAAAACCAAAGCTGATTCGGCGCTCATCCTAGTCTCGAGCCATCTCAATGGGTCTCTCAACACCTGGTCAGTAGAGCTGACTGTGCAGTCAAATTCTTGTACCTCCATTGCTGGGTTTATTCATTGCGGGGGAACAGGGGGCCACCATTCGGAGGTGAAGGCCATCCACCGCCACCCTTGGCTTCCAGTCTTGATGACAGTTTCCTCAGAAGAGAACGGCTGTGAAAGAAAGAGCAGCAATGGCGTTGAAAGCGAGCTAATAATCTGGAATGCCGACCTTCCAGGTCCACTTGAACACAAGAGCCGGTTGAATGAGCTGTCAAGAATGTTCTCCCCGGATCCACACGCGTTTCGGTATGTCACGTGGGTCCCACCAATTTCTGTGGGTGGTTCCACCAAGGGTGCTTTTTCCAGGTGTCCATCTTCTGGTCTCTTTGTAGCCAATGTCGGGAACGAACTCCGTCTGTACCAGACGTCGCTGTACTGCGTCACCCAGCCCCAACCTGCCAGCCTACGGGAGGGCTTCTCTCCTCCCCCTACCACCCAAACTGTCACAAGTTCCATTTCGGGTTCCATTTCGGGTTCCAGTGTCTCACAAGATGTAACTGTCACATCTCACCTGGGAAAGGAAGGAATTAGTGTCGTCACTACCATTGAGAAAGATCTCTCAGCCTTCGACCAAATTGTCTCTCTCAATGCCTTCAGAATGTGCTCCCTTGTCACATCATTTGACATCAAGAAATCCCTTGATTCGAAATTCTGTCGAGACGTTGTGATAGCGTTAGTTGAGAATCAAACAGTCGGAGCTTCTAGTCCCACTTCCAGGGGGACAAGGAGTTTCCTTCACCTGTGGAGGGTAACGGTTTGTAGTAAGTTACCTGCCAAACCTGCCAGTCCTCAAGGATGGAGACTGCCTCCGACGACCCACGGATTGCCTGACTCTTCGCTCAAATTGCAGCCTGTCACGTACACAGCAACAGTGCAGAAGGCCTTCTCTGCCCCCTTTCCCCTTCCGAGTAGCACCCACATTGTCCAGTCCACCCCGGCGTGTGACATAGCTAGCTCCCTCCAACTCCAACTTCCCACCCTCTCGGCTCCTTACCTCTTCACTACGGCTTGCTCTGATGGCACAGTTCGCTGCTGGCAGATTGCATTGAAATCCCTGGCTGATGGTAGCGTTGAAGTTGCCACTTCTTCAACTGAGCAACCAGCCTGCATGTGCAATGAAGAGAAACAGGAAAATCTCGAATTCAGATTGTATGAGGTTTTTGGAGCGTCTTCAGCCAAAGAATCAGAATCATGTCCTGGCACCACAAAATGCTTGGACTGTTACGAAGAGGGAGCTTTGAAAGACCTCCCAGCTCTTTCATATGTGCCATGTGCCATTTCCAGTGCCTATCCTGGCAGGTTTGCGATGGCTCACCAACTTGCGAAGTCAGCTCAAACTGTCGGCAGTCCTCTCAAGAGATCCAGGAAGCCATCTGCTGCAAACCCCTTGGACCAGCATGCTGTAGTGTCTGTGTGGGAGTGTGAGTCCTCCGGAGGGCTCAAGTGGTCTTGTGAGGCAACTCTCCCACTTAGCGGCCTCACGGGGGTTGTGAAAACAAAGTCATCCTCCACGAACGTCCTCTTAGAGTGGTTGCCCATGGAGAACGGAGCTTACCTCCTGGCAACCTGCTTTGCCTCCATCATTTCCATATATGGCATGGCTCTTCCACAAGCCGAGGCCCAGTCAACAACCTCAAATTCTTCAAGTCTAAACAGTTTCCGTTCCATAACCGAAACAACCACCGCCACTCTGAGTACCAGGAAATCCCAAGCATTGTGTGTCTGTCTTCTACAGTTCCCTTGCTCCAAACCCTATCCCGGCCTTTCGATCACCTGTTTCTCCTACACGGGGAGCAACAGCCTTCTCTTGAGCATCGGCAGCGAAATGCATCTGTACTCGTGCTGGGTGAAGGGAAGCAGGCTACAGGCCTTCACCCCTTCCAAAGAGGATCGAAAACTGGTCTCCAAAAGCCCGAGTAGAGTGTTCCGTGAAGGCAGTCCCGGAGAAATCTCCTCGAAACTCACCGACACCGACATCATAAACTTGTTGGATTATGCTCATGCGAGAAATACGCCTCTACCCCAGTACCACCCGAAAATCCTCACGGAGCTGATGAACTCTGGGAAGCTGCACGCAGTGAAGTCCATTCTGATCAATCTAGTGAAATATCTGTTGCTCTACAAGACAAACAAAACAAAGCAGAGAAACTACTTTGAAGAGGGAGGGTTTGAAGCCTTCTATGACGATGCTTCAGAGGAAGACACCAAAAGAACACGTCTTCTGTCTGTCTCTGCGGATGGATATCTCAGACGGAGCAAGAAAGTGACACCAAAAGTCATGGTTGATTGTATCCCACAACTTCCACTTTCAAAGCTAGGGATTTTCAAACGGAAAGACTCCATGGAGCCACAAGAAGAGAAAGAGGCGACTGCTCAGGAAGACGAGGATTATGACGATCTTTTCACGAGCACTCTGACTCCCGTTGAGGACTTGGCATATGGCTTTGAGGCCGAGGCTAAAGAAGTCACATTCAGTGACTTGGATCCAGAAACGTCCGAATTCGTGCCAAGAATTGCTCAAAAACTTTCCTCTATCCTCAAGTATGCTCAGCTGGCCAATTTGAGTGACTTGGAGCAAGTACGCTTGCTTGCAATAGCAGAAACCGTCGCCAATACAAAAACCAGTACCAGTGATCAACAAGGAAGTGCTGTATCCGCGAGCTATGATATTGGACTGGGACTGTCAAATCCAATGGGAGCAGGCTATGCCTCAACTGGCCTGTCCCACGGCGTGAGAGGGGGTGAGGCAATGGACGACTGTGGGCTACGTTACCTGCTAGCACTAGAGAACTATGTCACTCTTTCCCAGTCCCTGCCGAAGGGTGTAACCCCTGGAAAAGTCTCCCCTGCCGATTTTATCTGGGCGTTTCACTCAGATGCGGAAATGGAGCTTCTTTCAGCTGTGCCGTGTGTCCAGACAGACGACCTCTTGTGGGCTGAGTTAAGGAATGCTGGTGTTGGATGGTGGCTGCGCAGCAGTGACACTCTTCGAAGGGTCATGGAAAAGGTGAGAACTGTGCAGGTGGAATACTGCCAAACAGAGAATAGGATGAAAATTGCCATACTATTATTGCTTGTACCTTCCCCTAACTTCTTTCCCTCCTCTCCTACCATCTGTCCCTCCACCCCCCCCCCCCCCCCCCCCCCCCATATCTCCCTTCCATCCCTCCCCCTTCCTCCACTCATTTCCTCTACCCTCAACCTTTCCCTCCCTCCCCCTCCTCCCTCCCTTTCTTCTCTCCTCTCTTCCTTCCCCCCCCCCCCCCCCCCCCCCCCCTCCCTCTTCCTATCTTCCCTACCTTTCCTCCCTCCTCCTTGCCTCTTCCACTCCTTTCCCTCCCCCCCCCCCCCCCCCCCCCCCCCCCCCCCTTCCCTTCCTCGCCTCCACCCTCTCAGCTGGCAAAGACACAGTTCATGGAGAAACAGGACCCTCTGGATGCTAGCCTCTTCTACCTTGCTATGAAGAAGAAGACTCTGCTCAAAGGGCTGTTCAGGTTTGTCTTATTCTTGTTTAGGTTGTGTTTAACCTGGTTCTAACAAAGACTTAACTGGTCGAAGTCGTGGACTATGGACTTAATTAAAACGCTTGAAGTTAAGGGCCTCAAAGCCCCCGTGGTTTGGAAACATAGGCTTAAACTGACCTCCATAGAAAACAATTTAGCCATTAACCACTTGGCCGCCGGACAATCCAGCTGCATTAAGTGAGGACATTAGAATGCCCCACTTTATATCTATTCTGCGGTATGTGTAGCGCCACTCTCATTTGTCTCCTTTCAGTATTTCATGACAGATAGTGCACTCTTATTTGTTAAAACTTGTTTAAGGTTACGGGATACTCGTGCGCGCGCCGTGCGAAATGTATTGGGAAATCTATACTTAAGCTCGCTAACCAAAAATCTCTGGTACGAAGAGCCTGAGCAACTTGATTCTGGCGGTGGAGGTGCGCAGTCGCAAGGTGCAGGGCATGACGGAAGCTTTTTTTGATAGCATAATCCCTGGCAAATTTATCTGCTGTCTCGCTCAAGAAAAGCGATAAATATGGTTTTTTGGTGAACTGAACTGCTCATTTTTGCACGGCTATACAGCGTATCGGTAAAAGCTTCCGTCATGCCCTGCACCTTGTGACAGCGTACCTGCACCTCAAGAATCAAGTTGCTCGCGCTCTTCGTACCAGAGATTCTTGGTTAGAGAGCTTAAGTATACATTTCCCAATACATTTCGCACGGCGCGCGCACGAGTATCCCATAACCTTAATGAGTACCGGTACTGCTGAGAGTGGTTTTACTGATTGACAGGGTAAATTGACCCTTCTCCATCTCCCTCCCCCCATCCCTTCTTCTCCTCTCCCCTCCATCTCCTCTCTCCCCTCCATCTCCTCTCTCCTCCCATCCCTCTTCTCCTCCTCTTTCCATTCCTCAGAACTGTGCACGACAGTAGAATGATGGCATTCTTCACCAACAACTTCACAGAAGAGAGATGGAAGAAAGCTGCCCTCAAAAATGCTTTTGCCCTTCTCGCAAAGCAGCGATTCGAACACGCAGCTGCCTTCTTCCTCCTCTCAGGCAAGCTCTGGGATGCAGTCGAGGTCTGCATCACTCGTCTTGGAGACCCACAGTTAGCATTTGTTGTCACACGCCTGTATGAAGGGGATAACGGCCCAGTGTATGAACGTCTGCTGAAAGAGTCCATTCTTGGCATCTTTGTTGAGCAGTCAAGATCAGCCACTCGTTCCCGACAACTCGAAGCTAACCCTGACCCCTTCATGCGCAGCATCGCTCACTGGCTTCTGCTAGACTACTCAGGAGCTCTGGAGACCCTGCTAGTCACACCCGCTGAGAGAGTGCCCGGTGGAAGGGGAAAGGAGGCCAGAATGGAGCAGCAGCATGCCCCTGATCCGGCCATTTTCAATTTCTACTTTTTTCTCCGCTCTCACCCACTGCTTCTGAGGAGGGGCTATGGCTCCTGTGCAGCCAAATCTCTCTTCCAGACTCAACCCCACCACTCAAAATCCCACTGGGCATATGGCCATCCTCTGAGCGGAGTTGGTGATGAACCGTTGACCCCTATGGAGCGAGGCCTACTCTTTAGCACTGCCTACCACCACCTCACCCACGGCTGTCCCCTCCTGGCCCTTGATGTTCTCTCAAAGCTACCCAAATCATGCAACCTTGGGTCAGAAGTCTGCCAACCCTATGTGAACAATGCTGATACTAAGGGTGAGGACAGTTTTCTGACGAGCAGAAGTGATGTAGAATCGCATGGAAAGACTTCTGCCGATGACTCAATGACGGGTATGATACAAACCGGAACACTGGGAGACGATTTTGATTGGTCGCAGCCAGTTTCCACCCACCTCGGTAGTGTTGATGATGACTTTGACTGGGGTCAGCCTGTCTCGGGTCAGCTGGAAGATGACAGTGTGCATGGTGAAGATGACCAGGATGATGAAATCGATTGGAGCAAGCCAGTATCTTCACAGAAATTGCAGCTGGATTTATCGGATCTCAGTCCGCCCAGCATCCATCACCAACCCAGCCCAGAAAAGGGGGAGCAAGACGGTGATATCACAGAAGGAGATGAAGAAACTGATGGCGCAAGCACCACCCTGTCAACATGGGGCCTGTTTATTTTGAGTCTGGCAGAACAGCTGCAGTACAATGCCTGTCTCAGCATCTTGACCGAAGATCTTAACACGATTTACATCCCTGCTTGCTGCAAGTACCTGTGGAAGACCAAAGGGAAGGCCTCGCTCCCCCTCCTGCCACTCAAGGTGCGGACAACGGACCAAACCCTAACTGCTTATTACAGTGGCAATGCATTTGAGAAGACTGTGCTAAGCCTCCGGGGGATGTTGGTTGACTGGCTGAGAAGGGAGACAAAAATCGTGAAGGAGGTCTGCCGATTTGAACTTGTCGAAGAAGAACAAGAAGACATCCCGGAAAATGCTGCCCCGGCTGGATATGACCTGCTCACAACATTGATGAACTACACTGCTCTGCATGCGGCTACCACCCCCAGCCTACTCACTGTGAAGCTAGAACTGATGCACCTCATGAACACTCTTCTGCCGTGGGGTACAGGCCTTGCCCAGGCTGTACATGATTTGGATGCCGACCCTTCGAGTGTCATCCCAACTTGTGCTGTCGATCCTGCCCAGCTCCCCATCCTCACCTCCTGCTCATTACCTGCTAAGCACCTCACCAACCTAGCCCTCCACTTGAGGCTGATGTCTGCCAGTATTGTGGAGATACTTTCCACCCACACCTGTCCCCCGGTCTCTTCCAAGACACTTCCCCACATCAGTGAGGTCTTTGACCTCTGCTGTGCCATATCTCACTGCATCACAGTGTGTCTTAGCCCAATGCGCCTCTCAGATGTTTCCATGGCGACAACAACTGGAACTCCGAGCCCATCTCTATCTCAGAGTTACATGATGGAAAGGCAGCATCAGTTGCTGGAAGGAAGATCACCAAAAAGCTCCCCGTTCCTCTCGTCAGTGGAAGGGAGATCACCAAAAGGTTCCCCCTTCCTAAGACCCAAACTGGAGACACCCGGAAGCCCCTTCGATTTCTTCCACAATCTAGGTAATCCAAATTCAAAACCCTCGAAGTGGCCAGGTGTCGACAAGTGGCCGAACACACTGAGCTCCGACGAGGGAAAGGACCCAACTCCCCTCAGTCTCGTCCTGGTTGAGTGCTCCATTGCAGTCTATTTGGGTCTTCTTGCAGCTGCCTGGTCTTGGCACTCTCCAAGAGATTTGCTAACCCTGTTGAAGAATGCCCCCACACAAGACATCTGGTACAGTGCATTCGGCGGAGGAGTGGACATGAAGAAGGGGGACGAGAAAGAAAAGCGCACCAAGAGTGTTCTGATGCAGAAGGTGGATGCTATGACGAAACGGATCAAGATGATGCGGAAAGGGAGTGGTGATTCACTGGAGGAGGAGGGGTCTGCCACCATTGGGCTGTTCATCTCTCCGAAGAGGACTCTCCTGGATCATTACCTTGCTCTTGTGAGTTCGCCAATAGTGGGTAATCTCATGAATGGGCAATGCATGTCTGTGTAGTGTATAACAAGAATATATAGACCATGGCCCCACTCAGATGGCTTGCATGTTGCAAACAGAGCCCACCATCTTTACATCATCACTTGCCGCCCGGCCAGTGTAGCAAACTTCATATACTTGGTGATATTTTACCTGGCAAATAGGTTTCAACCAATTAGACAGCTGTGTTACAGCTTGTAAACACGATAGATTGAAAACGAGGTTGTTTGTGTTGCTGGTACTGACCAAGAAAGGCAATCCTGGTACATGTACCTTCAACATGAACCTGATACCACAGTCGCCCTCTCCACTTCTCTCCCCTTCCCCCTTTCGCCTCCCCTTCCCCCTTTCGCCTCCCCTCCCTCCATTCTCTCCTCCTACTCTCCTCTCCTCCCTCTCTCTCTTGACCACTCCCCCCCTCCCTCTCCACACAGCCTACTCAGGACAGATGGAAGGAGGACCTTCATGAACCGGAAGCAGGAGTGGGAGATGACTTGGAGCTGGAGCTGGATGACAGTGGTAGGAGACCAGTAATCTGTTCAGTTTTTTTCCCTCTCACACAAGTCACATGATTATCCTATGTCAAGTCATGTGACTGTCCTATTCAATCAGATAAGTCATGTTGTTGTGCTACCCGCATGAAACTCGAAAGTTCATATCCAAGTCATCGCTATAATAAATGTTTCTTTCATACAACTCCGCGAGTTTCAGTAAGTCACGTGAAAGAAATGACACATCCCCTCCCCCTCCTTCTAGATGGTGGGTTGTATATGGAAACTGGTCCATCTTTCCACCTGGGATCCAAGGAGGAGGAGAACGATGACCATGACAACCCGGACTCCTTTCCGTGGTGCCTCATGAACCTCTGTGTCACCAAGATGGTGCAAGACGCGGTCAGGAAGGTCCTCTCCACTGCTGGACTGGAGGTGTTAGGTGAGATCGAGCTGTTGGCTGGGAAGGCACAGAGAGTAGACTTGGGTGACGGAGGTTGTAGCTAGGACACTGTTGGGTCTTGAAAGGGATTGCGTCAAAAACTTCAGTTGAGGTTGTGGTCCAGTCAACCCATTGAAGTTTGACCGTAACCTTGCCCTGTACCACTCCATCACATCTCTTGCTCCCTTCATTTCATCCATTCCCACCTTCTCCCTCCCCTCCCTTTCCACCTCCCTCCTTCCCCTTTTCCCCTTCCCTGATCCCCTTTCCCTGATCCCGTTTCCCTGATCCCCCTTTCCCTGCTTCCTTCCACTCCCCACCCTCTTCTTTGCCCTCCTTCTTGCCCTCCTCCCTCACCCAGAGCTGGTGACTGCCTCCCCCCTCCTCTACTCTGCGCTGAAAGTAATGGATGAGTGGGAGTCGATCTTCACTCGCCGGTTGGATGCCCTGGGGGGAGCCCCCGATGATCTCTTTGATAACAAGGGGGAGGAGTCCCCTATGTTTGGAGGAATCGGCCCTGCTCTCATGAAACACAAATTCATTCTCGAAGCTGGGAACTCCCCCTTCAGGTCTGTGTCTGTGTGTGTGTGTGTGTGTGTGTGTGTGTGTGTGTGTGTGTGTGTGTGTGTGTGTGTGTGTGTGTGTGTGTGTGTGTGTGTGTGTGTGTGCGTGCGTGCGTGTGTGATGTGTGTGTGCGTGCGTGTGTGATGTGTGTGTGTGTGCGTGCGTGTGTGCGTGCGTGTGTGATGTGTGTGTGTGTGTGTGCGTGCGTGTGTGCATGCGTGCATGTGTGTGTGTATGCATGCACATCTGTGTACAGTGTGCGTGCTTGCTGTGCTATATTCTCCATGTCATTATTGAGGGGGGCATGTGCTTGTAAACTCGTTGCTACGTACACAGAGGGTGTTCTGGTATTTACTGTTACAACTCTGGTATATTTGTTGTTATTCACCAGAGAGATAAGACGGAACGAGGGACAAGGGAGGGAGTTACAAAGGTGGAGAAGGGAATAGGGGGAGGGGGAGGGATGGTGGTGAGAGAGAGAGAGAGAAAAAGAAGGGAAGTGTAGTTATAGACAGTTTTTCTTCCTTCTCTCCCTCCCACTGACGTACCCCAGGTCTCACTCCAATTTAGCCAAAGACGCAAAACAGCTGTGGGAATACCTGGTTCACCAGGAGGAAGTCCGAGAAACCTTCATACACTACATTTTCACCACCAAGGTATATGCAGTGATGCGAAGTCAGTTGCCGAATGTGCACAACCTGTGCTGTTTGCCCTGCGTGTGCATGCTGAAAGCGGGGTTCCATCCGCCTATCATCCAAAACTATTGCAAACAGAAAAATTATGTGGTTTATGTGATAGACAATACGACTGTTTTTGTTCCTGGCTATTTGGCTCCAAATCTTCACAATCGCAGTCATTGACGTCAGCTTCGCCACCCGTACGAAGTGCACTCCACCCACGTGAATCACATGCAATTTAGTGATGCGATTTAATACCAGCAGGAGCTTATGAGCACTGTGAAGCGGTGCTCATAAGCTCCTGTATTAAATCGCATCACTAAAATGGGCTCCTGTTAATACTCAGAGAAGCAGCTGTGGTGGTTGTTCTAATTATCCATACACTTGTAAATTTTTTCCCCCTTCAGAGAATTGGCAGTGTGGAGGATGAAGAGCCAGAGTGTAGAGTAGTCCACAAGGATTCAGACAGTGCCGTGTCCTCCTTCTGTGTCAACTCAGTAAGCAAGGAAAGTTGTGTAACATGCAGACAGAAACATATGAGCAGTGTTGCCTGTACGACCAGGCCTAACCTGGCATTTTCCAGGCATATCTGCATACTGTCTATCATGTGATCACTGAGTATGACTGATGGACGTATCTCTTATCTGAAATGGAGCACTAATTCATGCAAAATCATCTAAGTAGCTAAACTAGCTTGTTGTCTTATGACTCACCAGACTT
Organism: Axinella damicornis; assembly: GCA_963931865.1. Lineage (NCBI taxonomy): Eukaryota > Metazoa > Porifera > Demospongiae > Axinellida > Axinellidae > Axinella > Axinella damicornis. Next base: position 9,471,443 of record OZ007505.1, on the reverse strand, counting down.
GGATGATCAAGTGCTTTTTGAAACCTCTAATGTGTGTGTTGTCTTATATGTCTGAGCTATGCAGCCCTCCCTATTTAGTGCCCTCCCTATACTTAGTGCCCATAGATGAGCCCCTCCTTTCCCTTTCCTTCGCTTTCCTTCCCTCCCTCCCTCCCTCCCTCCCTCCCTCCCTCCCTCCCTCCCTCCCTACCTCCCTCCCTGCCTCCCTCCCTCCATCCCTCCCTCCCCCCTCCCTCCCTCCCTCCCTCCATCCCTCCCTCCCTCCCCCCTCCCTCCCTCCCTCCCTCCCTCCCTCCCTCCCTCCCTCCCTCCCTCCCTCCCTCCCTCCTTCCCACCCTCCCGCTTCCGCAGTGCAACACTTCAGTGCTAGCCCTTGCTCTTCCAAGAGAAGTGATTGAAATTGAGATACCTGATGTCAGTGCCCTGGACTCTGCACCCTATGGAGACGATGCCTCAGAAGGAAGCACTCCCCCAACTATGAGTAGCAAGAGACACAGGTTGGTGTAACTTCCTTCGTACCTTTCATGTAGTGGAATAATGAAGTGATCTCTTTTTCTGTGTCTCTTCATCCTGCTTCTCCGTCTCATATATATGCATGCACACACACACACATACACGCACACGCACACATGCACGCACACTCCACAACACACACACATCCCACAACACACACACACGTGCGCACACACACACACACACACACACACACACACACACACACACACACACACACACACATGCATGCACCCACCACACACATGCACACACACACACATGCACACACACACACACACATGCACACACACACACACCCACAACACGCACACACACACATGCACGCACACACACACATGCACGCACACTCCACAACACACACACATCCCACAACACACACACACACAGTGTAGGCTTTGCTGAGGATGAGTTTGTTTTGGTGCAGTCTGCCTCCTTCCGGCAGAGCCAGCGGCACTCCATCATCCATCCTTCCATCACCTACGCCCATGGGATGCATGCCCAGACTGGTGGCTCTTCAAGCATGGTGAGTCACATGACAGTCCCATGACACTTACATCATGTGTAGGAGGTCACATAACAACACAGTGTAGTATGTCCGTATTGAGGCCAAGACCACTTTCCTACTGAACTAACTACCACCCTCTGATTGGTCATTCGCCGTCAGTTAATACCCTCTTTACCCAATCTGTTTTCCTCACGCAGCTGATAAGACGTCCTACACCTGGTGTTAGGCGAATGGCATCCCATCCGAACCTGACCTATTGTAAGCATTGTGACGTGACTGTGAAATACACTAGAGCATACGTGTACATGTATGATGCCTCGCAGGAAGTGAGGTTGAACAATGTTGATCAAAGTAGCAAGATTGTTGACTTCTTGCTGTATAACTTCCTTCATTGTGGTGACTAGTGCTCCGGTGAGGTATTTACTCATAACCCCATGCTGAATTGATCAAATTCACACATGGCTCACGTCCCCATTGGATTACAGACGTCTGCATTGAGAATGTGTACTGGGAGCCACAAGTGATATGGGCAAATGTATAACATTAATTGCTTCACTTCTCCCCCCCCCCCCCCCCCCCCCCCATCCACTCCCTCCTCTCTCCTCCTCCCTCTTCCCTCTCTTACCCCCGTCCCCTTTCCTTCCCCTTCCCTTCTCCTCCCTCTCCTTCCTCCTCCCTCCTCTTCCCTTCTCCTCCCTCTCCTTCCTCCTCCCTCCTCTTCCCTTCTCCTCCCTCTCCTTCCTCTTCTTCCCTGCCTCCGTCTTCCCTCTCCTCTGCCATCCCTTCCCCTTCTCTTCCCTTCCATTCTCTTCCCTCACCCTCCTCCCCCTCCTTCCTCCTCCCATCCACTAATTCCTCTTTCCATCCTCTCATTCCTCCCTCCCAGACCTGACTGGCTCGCTGGATGGGTCAGTGACCATGTGGGAATTTAGTACCCCTCGTCCAGTCACCATCCAGCGCTCTCCTGGCACAGGGGCTATCACCAGGATCAGATTCACCCCACAAGGGAACAAGGTATGAGCAGCATCCTTATGGCCTTTACTACTTTTTGCCTCCACTGTGAATTGTTGAACTACCTGTTCTTTTGGTTGGGAGGATGGGGGAGCAAGCATATGGCTGGTGTGGAGGCAGGGGTTTATTGGGGCGAGCCTGAGCGAGCCCCACAGTGACACTAGCGTGACTTCATTGCGCAGTGCGTGTGTATGCTTGTTTGCTTGGATCTTGCACTTACCGTAAATTTTAAATCAGCAGATTTCACTTGCACGTGCACAATAATATTCAAATTCCAACGAACTCTACGCGATTCCTCAAGGCAAGGTGAACCGTACTGTCTACCTGTTCAGTGGACGATGGCGACAACAAACCATGCACTCGTGAACCTACCTATTCATTGGCTAGAGCACTGTGAACTTCTGCCTCCTCGGTGGCGACAACAAAGACGGAGACAGCTCGTCTACCGCCATTGCCGGTGACGTACCTGCTTGACTGCTTCAGCTAACGCTAACCTGACTCACAGTTGCTGTGATGTGCACGAGTGTATGTTTAGTGTCATAATTTCTGTGGCTCATTGCCCAGTCACATAATTGAGTCTGATGACCGTCATATGAATGTGTTCATTCATGTGTGGTGTGTGTATAGTGTGTGTGGGTGTGTGTGTGTGTGCGTGTGAGTCTGTAAGAGTAGCTACAGCACAGAACCCAGAGGGATAATTATTACACTCCTGGTACGGGAAAATTTGTGCCGCATAAATAATGTTTGACTACTTAGGATTGACAAACAAAGATTCTGACTACACCGCTGTGATTGCTATCATGCACTGACATGAATGCAAAACTTTGGCGTTGAAACTCACCTTGGTGGTGGAGATACAAGCGCTTTAGTCGTACCGTCGGCCGCAATTGCTCGATTGCTCTCCTCGACTTTCGTTGCCAGTACAGCTCTTACCAAGGGCCCACAAAGATTCTGACCACACAGCCGTGATCGCTGTCCTTCACTGACGCTTGCATGCTGAAACTCACCGTGGTAGCGAAGTTGTGAGCGCTGTAATAATTTCTTGTCTTCCCTTTGGCCGCCATTGCTGACTCGATCGACCAAGCATGGTCCTCACATGTCATGTGGAATAAGCTGCAATGCACCTAGCTTGCACTACCAGTGAGTTGCAAACCAGTTGCAATGCAGCTACCAGGAGTGTGGCTGCCCCTCGAAATGCACAGGGAATAATATTACTAGTGGAATGCAGGACATTGGAGGGTGAGCCTGAGCGAAGTGCACATGCAGGACATGCATGGAGCAGTTGCCACACGCACACAGTACACACATTCATGTACGACACCCACGTACACATACACACACCTCACACACGCACCCACACACACGCACCCACACACACACCTCACCCACACACACACACATACACACACACACACACACACGCATACCTCACCCACACACACACACCTCACCCATACACACACACACCTCACCCACACACACACACACACACGCACAGTATGGCATCACTGATGCAGTTGGGAAGCTGCAGCTATGGCAGGGCATCCACACCTCAACCAGGACCCCCTACCAGACCCTCGTCTCAGGGATGCGCCATCTGACGGACTTCCTCTTCCTTGGCTCCTCCAGCTACCTAGCAGCGTGTGGAGATGCTGCTGACAATAAGTGAGTGCCTCTCTGCTGATGGAGAATAATTGTGCCACTTAGGCATCAGGCATAGTGTGTGAGAGTTTACAGGAATGTTTTAACTGCGCATGCCTAATGATCTGCAGTGGAGTTCATTGCAACACTAGTATGGAGGCTTCCCTGTAAAATGAATATTTGGGTAATCATTCAACCCAGGATATTCGGCAATATTCAACCTCCAATAATCAGTATTGATTCCAGGAGCAATATCACAGCACTACTGTCAACATTGTCACTGCTGCCAATTTTGCCCTAGAATCCACCGGGCCCAGAAGTGACTTCAGAATGTCCAGCCAGACCTTCTCGCTTTGCACCAAAAGCACTCTTCCATCAAAATTTCACCTCGGCTGTGAATCACTATTACTCCGTGCCCCTCGTGCATCCTAGATCCTAACCTCGTACCCAGTAACCTGGGAATGAGGCTACCTAGATCCATCCTACTAGATCCTAACCTCGTACCCAGTAACCTGGGAATGAGGCTACCTAGATCCATCCTAGATGCATCCTAGATCCTAACCTCGTACCCAGTAACCTGGGAATGAGGCTACCTAGATCTATCCTAGATCCATCCTAGATCCCTTGTATTCCTGTTGTGCACGAGTCATGTGCATTTGTTAACCACCTAGAGAGTGCTCTTTAAAATGTACTTTTATGGCATGATAATTAATTAACCCTTTCCTCAACAATGACATTATGAGACTTCAGCTTTGTGATGTCACTTCTGGCAGTGTTTTTGGGAGCTACTCCCGCCAGCAGAAAGGGTGGGGGCAAGGGGAGGTGGTTGGGTGTCACACAGAGGTGACGGCACAGCATCATCTCTGCTTGGCTGTGGAAAGCCTTTACCCAGCACTGGGTCAGCCATTTCTGTCCTATTTGGGCACCTAGAAAACAACCTTCTCTCCTTGTGGAGTCCCTATTTCCAGCATTAAGCCTGTTTTCATCTGGGATGGGTTGGCATTGCCTGATTTTATTGAAAGTGTGGGTGTCGTTAGAGTAATGGATCTGCTTGGGGTAGGCTGAAATTACCTCAGTTTGAGTCCAACAACCCGAGGGAGCTGGATATGTTTAGGGATGTCCAGGCTGAAAATGATCTCATGTACGTTGTAAAACCAGTACTAGTTATGACCAGGACCGTAGCTAGCCTCGTTCCTAGGATTTTTCTTTACCATGCGCACAGGGGGGAACCTGGGAACGAGGCTAGACTGTAGCCTCGTTCCCAGGCCCCGCCCAGCTTTTCGTCGCTTGAAGTAGTTCTTTCGTGCAACTGAAAGCGGCGCACGGGCCTGGGAATGAGGCAAAGTTATCCACATGTGACCACAATACTGTATCAGATTAGCACTACTACACTGTTGTGATAAGGACAACATTAGGAAGCCCTAACCAGACACTGTATTTAGCTGTGATTGCCTACTAAATGAAAATGGATGCCAAAGACAGTATTGTTGTGTTACTGCTACTGTCATCACTTGGTCTGTTTGGTAGTCTGACCTACTGTGTGTGGAGCAAGCAGTCACAACTGACTAGTGAGCTGAATGACCAACGAAACCAGCTGCTTGAGTTGCGTAACCAGCTGTTTCAAGTTGCACCGAATGACAGAGTGTAGTTTCAAGCAAGTCACTCCACCAAGGTCGACGGACAACTCAAGCAAAACGTGCGACAGGCTGATGGAGAAACAGAGACGTTTTCCACTGCTGAAATGTTGACCAATGCTCTGACTGAGTTTATTGAAATGAAACTAATATCTTACATGGACTGCAACAGGAATGAGTACAATTACACCAAATGTACACTCAAACCAGGACCCAAGGGTGAACCGGGTGATACTGGACCACCTGGGATGCAGGGTGGAACTGGACAAAGAGGACAACGTGGACCCAAAGGTGACACTGGGCTTCTCGGTCCAAAGGGACCTACTGGTGAGAAGGGAGAACTAGGAGACATTGGCCAAAGAGGTGAAACAGGCAGTAAAGGAATGAAGGGAAACGCTGGATACCTGGGCTACAAGGGTGAGCAAGGAAAGGATGGGATAGATGGTCCTCAAGGTCTAATTGGTCCACAGGGCCCTCCTGGAGTACAAGGATGGAAAGGAGAACAAGGACTGGCTGGACAAAATGGTGACCTCGGACTTCCCGGACCACAGGGGCCTGCTGGTGAAAAGGGAGCAAAAGGTGGCATTGGAGAGAGAGGGCTCAAAGGTGACATAGGAACTCCAGGCACACGAGGAGGAACAGGTGAAAAAGGAGACATGGGCCAAAAAGGTGAACCAGGAAGTAAAGGAACGAAAGGAAATGCTGGCTACCCAGGCTACAAGGGTGAGAAAGGTGTAGCTGGTCCTCAAGGCCCACCTGGCCCAACTGGTCCTCAAGGCCCACCTGGCCCAACCAGTCCACCTGATTTGCCCACAACTGCTCCAACTGCTGCTGTTCTCACAACAGTTATGTCTACTGATACACCCACAATTGCTCCAACTACTGATGCACCCACAACTGCTCCAACTACTGATGCGCCAACAATGACACCTGGGCAATGTGGAGGTCCAGGATGGAGACAAGTCGTATTTCTCAACATGACAGATCCCAGCCATGTCTGTCCTCCAGGCCTTAACCTCACATCCTACTCAAGGAGGACATGTGGACGAGCTATCTCTGCCCTGACAACTTGTTCTTCTACTACATTCAGTGTGGGTGGCTTTCAATACAGTAGAGTGTGTGGCCGGGCAAGAGCTTACCGGTTTGGTATAAATGTTGCCTTTTATCTATCAGAGCGAGCAATTGACAGTTACTATGTGGATGGTCTGTCTCTGACTCATGGAGCTCCTGGTTCACGTCAGCACATCTGGACATTTGCTAGTGGCTTGTTCACAGGAAATGATAGCCAATTTCAGCAATCTCAATGTCCATGTGATAATGGGAATACCTACCCCTCACCTCATTTTGTGGGCAATGACTATTTTTGTGAGAGTGTTGTGGCACCCAGTAGTTCAAATATCAGTCCGTTTCGCCTCTATGCCGATGCTACTCTCTGGGATGGCCAGGTTTGTGAGGGTGGTGGCCGATGCTGTCAGCTCAACAATCCTCCGTGGTTCACCAAGAACCTAACCGCTCCTACCGCAGATGGAGTTGAGTTGCGACTCTGCCTGGCTAACACTGTAACATATGGTGATATTGCGCTTGAACTTCTCGAACTCTACATCCAGTGAACACTAGGAATTTAAGTTTCAATGACTCTCATTGTAGGTGTGGATCCGATGGTGTATGCTATAGTAATAATTGACAAGTGCAGCAAGCCAAATAATCCGGTATTGGCTTGGGATCTCACCCAGCATTATATTTGTACACCATATTTCCGCGATCAAACGCCGCACTTGATTAGTGGCCGCCCTCGAATAATAGCCACACCTCCAGAAGGACTGAACGAAATAAACGCCACCCTTGTTTAGTATCCACGGCTAGTATTTGAATGGTCGGCGGTCAATCGAAGAACGCTTTGTCTAGCCCTCGAGGACTGTGACTGTTTCGCTGTGAGCATGAAGAGAAGAGAAGATATTGTTGGTCATATTCCCTGAGAGCTGTCTAAGAACGTTTGGCGTTTTCTGAGGTCGAGTCATGGGGGGGGGGGGGAGTTGAGCAACGTGTGACCAGTGAAACCTTTCGTGACAGTAATGCGTTGGCGTTTCCTACTGTTTTATTGAGTTGAGCAACGTGTGACCGGTGAAACCTTTCGTGACAGTAATGCGTTGGCGTTTCCTACTGTTTTGTTGGGATGATTATGGTGGTACCACACGGCCCAGGGCTGAAACAAAACTTCTTGTTTGTGCATACACGGTGCTCAAATCCGTTTCCTCGCTTCCTTGTTTATTCTGATTTAATAAACGCCACCTTTGATTAGTGGCCACCCTTGAATAGTAGCCACAGTAAATCATGTGATGAAATAAATAGTAGCTGCGGCGTTTGATCCCGGAAATACGTACGGTACAAGTACAAGAGAAGTTGTGGAAATGTCTATGCCTGGTGATATTACTCTGAGCCCCAAAATCTGTCTGTTCCTTAATCAGTTCGGTTGTTGCGCATACGTCACACTTCTGAGCATGCACAGCAGTATCATAGACCACACCCCTTTATGTTGCCGTTAATGTTCTGCAGTGATATGCAAGTTCCATAGTGTGTGCATCTGCACTGCTCGCGGTTGCCATAGCGCCATGGGTTGCAACACTACACTCTGAAGAGCTGAAGGAGGTGGGGTGCAGGGCTGGTTGGTCGGTGGGGTGTTGTAGGCCAGGTTGGACCTTTACAAGATACTGCCCATAGGGCGGGGTCCGGCTATTGTTGTTAATTTGTTGAGTGGATCACTTCAAGTGTTGGACGTGTAGCTGGTTGAACAGCACATGAAACATTAACCTTTTCATAGCTCGTTCTGCATGGCAATTCTGGAGAATCAATCTTGGACGTTTGCCAGTACAGCTATGTGTATTCAAACCAGCTATAAAAGCCACAAAATAGTCTCACAAAAATAGTCTCACAGTAGCTAGTCTCAAAGCCACACCTTGCATGTGAAGGGTGTGGCTTCGAGACATGTGATTTAAGACAATGGACTTTTGTGACATGTTATGACAAGCACAATGGTCCAATTGGTCATGCATGTGACAACTGTGTAGGCAGCTGCAGTACTATAAATACACTGTTGTGATAAGAACTAACAACCAGGGACTGTATCAGATATCAGACTAGAAATGGATGCCAAAGACAGTATTGTGGTGTTTTTGCTGTTGTCATCAATTGGTTTGTTCGGTAGCTATAGTCTGACATACTGTGTGTGGAACAAGCAGTCACAATTGGGCAGTGAGCTGAATGACTTGCATAGCCAGCTGCATGAGTTGCGTAACCAGCTGTTTCAAGTTGCACTGAATGACAGGGTCAAGTTACATGGAAGTGAACACTCTCAGGTGAAAGGACAATTCAAACGAAATGTGCGACAAGCTGATGGAGAAACTGACCCACTTTCTGCAAGTGAAATTCTGACCAATGCTCTGACTGAGATTATTGAAATGAAACTAATATCTTACATGGACTGCAACAGGGATGAGTACAATTACACCAAATGTACACTCAAACCAGGACCCAAGGGTGAACCGGGTGATACTGGACCATCTGGGATGCAGGGAGGAACTGGACAAAGAGGACCACGTGGACCAAGAGGTGACACTGGGCTTCTGGGACCGCAGGGACCTGCTGGTGAGAAGGGAACAATGGGAGAACTAGGAGAAACAGGCCAGAGAGGAGAACCAGGCAGTAAAGGAATGAAGGGAAACGTTGGCTACCCAGGCTACAAGGGTGAGAAAGGAAAGGAAGGAGTAGATGGTCCTGTAGGTCCAACTGGTCCACAGGGCCCACCTGGAGTACAAGGTTGGAAAGGAGAACAAGGACTAGCTGGACCAAAAGGTGACCTTGGACTTCCCGGACCACAAGGGCCTACTGGTGAGAAAGGAACAAAAGGTGGCATTGGAGAGAGAGGCCTCAAAGGTGATATAGGACCTCTGGGCCCACGAGGAGGAATAGGTGAAAAAGGTGACGTGGGCCAAAGTGGTAAACCAGGGAGTAAAGGAATGAAGGGGAATGTTGGGTACCCAGGCTACAAGGGTGACAAAGGAAAGGAAGGGGTAGATGGTCCTCAAGGTCCACTTGGTCCACCTGGTCCAAATGGCCCACCTGGAGTTCAAGGAAAACATGGAATGAAAGGAGAACAAGGACTAACTGGACCAACTGGTGACCCTGGATTTTCAGGACCACAGGGGCCAACAGGTGAGAAAGGAGCAAAAGGTGACATTGGAGAGAGAGGCCTCAAAGGTGATCTGGGCCCACGAGGAGGAACAGGTGAAAAAGGTGACATGGGCCAAAGTGGTGGACCAGGAAGTAAAGGAATGAAGGGAAACCCTGGCTACAAGGGACAGAAAGGTACTGATGGTGTATCAGGGGAGGATGGTCTACCTGGAAATCCAGGTGAACGTGGACTTAGAGGCGCCCCCGGCTACAAAGGTGACAAGGGGATAAATGGTACTCATGGACCACCTGGTCCAAATGGTCCACCAGGAGTTCAAGGAAAAGATGGAAGGAAAGGAGAACAAGGACTAACTGGACCAAATGGTGACCCTGGACATCGAGGACCACAGGGGCCTACTGGTGAGAAAGGAGCAAAAGGTGACATTGGAGAGAGAGGCCTCAAAGGTGATATGGGACCTCTGGGCCCACAAGGAGGAACAGGTGAAAAAGGAGACATGGGCCAAAGAGGTGGACCAGGAAGTAAAGGAATGAAGGGAAACCCTGGCTACAAGGGACAGAAAGGGATAAATGGTACTGATGGTTTACCAGGGGAGGATGGTCTACCTGGAAATCCAGGTGAACGTGGACTTAGAGGCGCCCCCGGCTACAAAGGTGACAAGGGGATAAACGGTACTCATGGACCACCTGGTCCAAATGGTCCACCTGGAGTTCAAGGAAAAGATGGAATGAAAGGAGAACAAGGACTAACTGGACCAAATGGTGACCCTGGACATCGAGGACCACAGGGGCCTACTGGTGAGAAAGGAGCAAAAGGTGACATTGGAGAGAGAGGCCTCCAAGGTGATATGGGACCTCTGGGCCCACGAGGAGGAACAGGTGAAAAAGGTGACATTGGCCAAAGAGGTGAACCAGGAAGTAAAGGAATGAAGGGAAACCCTGGTTACAAGGGACAGAAAGGTACTGGTTCACCAGGGGAGGATGGTCTACCTGGAAATCCAGGTGAACGTGGACTTAGAGGCGCCCCAGGCTACAAAGGTGACAAGGGGATAAATGGTACTCATGGACCACCTGGTCCAAATGGCCCACCTGGAGTTCAAGGATGGAAAGGAGAACAAGGACTAGCTGGACCAAAAGGTGACCTCGGACTTCCAGGACCACAGGGGCGTACCGGTCTGAAAGGAGCAAAAGGTTACCCTGGACCTCCAGGACCAGTTGGATCTGTTGGAGCTCCGGGACGACGGGGGCCTATCGGAGCTGCAGGACCATATGGGCCTAATGGTCCGCAAGGAGCAAAAGGTGATCCCGGACCTCCAGGACTATTAGGGCGTACTGGTATGAAAGGACCTAAAGGTATGAAAGGAGCAAAAGGTGAACCCGGACGTACAGGGCTTAAAGGAGTGAATGGTGACCGCGGACCTCCAGGACCTCCTGGACATGCAACAGGAGGGCAATTACTTCGGAGGGAACGTGAACATATCCCCCAAACGTAGTTATTTTGGTGGATTATACGTATGCTCCTATTATGTATGAACTTTTATGTTAGAGATTTTGTGAACAGTCATCAACAACTCCAGTGATTTTATAGTTCACATTGAACATTGCAACTTATGTGGATATGATAAAGACGAACACGCTGGTAGACCAACCTATGCATTGACCTGTACATGAAATGTCCTGCAGAACACATGGTGTGCTGGACCAGTGTGCAACATGCATATAGGTTTTGTGTTACATGTACCTGCCATATTGCCGCTAGACTGCTTCAGCTAGGCTAAGCCTGACTCGCAGTTCCTGTGTTGTGCATCAGGAGCCGCATGCTCATGCAGTCACATTCTGATGACAGTCTTGTACATAGAACTGTTCAACATTCTGCACATGCACTCGCTCACGCGATAAGATCCGATAGCATGGATTATATACAGGATGGTACAGCAATACAGCACTGTACAAAAGCAGTTTATGTACTTTTCATACTGCCTGTTCTATAATTGTTGGCCACCTCTCATGTGGAATACATTCTCTGTACATCTGCTCTAAGTGGTTTAATTTTTTGTGCTTAGTTCATGACAAGAGCCCAGTTGTATGTAGGTATCTTCTTGCTTCGGAATAGCATCGTCAGTCGATTCACTTCCTCTGGTCAGTTTCATTTCACTGTTTCTGAATGATCGCAGAATTTCCAAAATCATAGAATAACATCTCCAGATGTATATAGGATGCATTACAATTACCAAATCGTGTAATGAACAAATTCCTTGGAGTTTCGTATACTTCTCTATCTTATCTCTCCAGTGTCGAACTATTGAACCATCAGTAAAAGCATAAGCTATCATAAACAATAGATGTACAAACTGAAATTGAACCTGTTCCTGACAGTACCCTTTTGAGTAGAAATTGTTTGTTGATCCAGAGCACGAACAAATGGATTCTCTTACCCATGTGGATGCAGAAGGACTAGTTAGGAAGTGAGTTAAGTATGGCGGACAAGGGTCACACACTCACTCATACATGTTATGATGATGTTGGTACGTAGCCCTCGAGGACTGTGACTGTTTCGCTGTGAGCATGAAGAGAAGAGAACAGATTGTTGGTCATATTCACTGAGAGCTGTCTAAGAATGGTTGGTGTTTTCTGAGGTCGAGTCATGGGGGGAGGGTGAGCAACGTGTGACCGGCGAAACCTTTCGTGACAGTAATGGCTTTGGCATTTCGTACTGTTTTGTCGGGATGATTATGATGGTACCGCACGGCCCAGGGCTGAAACAAAACTTCTTCTTTGTGCATACACGGTGCTCCAATCTGTTTCCTCGCTTCCTTGTTTATTCTGAGTTTAATAAACGCCGCGTTTGATTAGTGGCCGCCCTCGAATAGAAGCCGCGGTAAATTGCACGATGAATGAATAGTAGCCGCGGCATTTGATCGCGGAAATACAGTGTCTGTGGGTCACTCTTCCCGGTTCCAACGGTCTACCAAATGGGTTTTAATTGTGTCACAGAAAAATTGATGCTCATATGGTGCTCAGAATCTCAGCAACATGGACAAGCCTATTGCAGGTTTACCAACATTACAGTGCTCTGTTTGTGTAGCGTCTCTGTAAGCAGATATGCTAATACTAGCATGTCATGCGAATGGAAACTGGAGCAATTTTTTGATGATCCATGACCTGCTCCACTTCAGCTACTTCCTCCCCAGTCTTGTCATGCCATCTTCAAACTAATGAGCTATTGATGTGGACAAGTCTATTGCTCAGAATTAACTGTACCCAACCTGTTGCAGATTTAGCTGAGCATTATATACGTATGTTCCGGTCAATTTAGGAATTTGCGCAATCTTGAGATTGCGTTGCACGTACTTTGAAAATTGCGTGCCAGTCTCAAGATTGCGCAGTGTATCTCTAGATTGCGATGTCCTGTGCAATCTCGAGATTGTGGGGCCCAGCGAAATCTCAAGATTGCACGTGGAGAATCTGCAAACTTTATCAGCGCTTTGTCTTCCCATTGACTGCCATTGCTTGCGTGCCCTTTGCTGTCTTTGGCAGTAGGGCTCCCACGAAAGACCTACAAAGATTCTGACCAAGCCGTCGTGCACTGGCTCTTATGTACCGAAACTTACCATCAGGACGAAGTTGTAAGCGCTGTAATAATTTCTTCGCAGGCCGTTATTGCATGGACTAACCATTAGCCTAAGAAGATGTCCAGAAGGTAATCTGAAGACCATAGAATGCCATCAAGCAGTTCCTGGAATCTCGAGATTGCGCACTTGTGCCACGCAATCTCGAGACTACACATTATGTTTGTGCACTCTCAAGGTTGGCACACAATTTCCAGATTCCTAGAATGTGCAATGCAATCTTGAGAGTGCACAAATTCTTAGATTGCGCGGAACATATATACCAGTAGCTTCACTCACTTACCTCACTCAGCTTCTTTCTCCTCATTCACCAACGCAAGCAGTCTGGCGCTGGGCAGCTCTCTGCACAGAGAAAATTTACTTCCTTTGACGTTAGTGCAACGCAGCCCACAAAAGGTCTTCTTTGATATGCTTCTGAGGTCTTGCCTCCCTCACAGCGTCTGTGTGAGTCCGGTGTAGCTCCTTACTCTAACACACCAACAGCCTTGTACAATGGCATCTCTGGTGATAATTGGGTCCATATATGTTTGCCAATAAGAAAGGTTGCTGTGTCACGAGTCTAGTCCCCCCCCCCCCCCCCCCCCCCCAATCCCCCCACTTCCACTGAGTACAAAGTAAGTACGAAGGTCACATGCCAATGCCCCCCTATAAGGCTATAATCCCGCCCACTTCTGTTCTGAGACACAACCTTAAAATTGATACACTGTTGTGTTAAAGACAACTGTCACAACCAAGGTACTGTATCAAATTAACTAGCCTCATACCCAGGCCTTCTCACCACAACATTTGTTGCTTGCACATTAAATTTGGTGGAATGTCTAGTAAAACTCATCACGTGCAGTGACATATACCTATAGACATTGGGTGGACGTGTGCCACATTCCCTCTTGACAGCTGTGGGCAGACCACAAGAAATGTCGCCAACTGCCTGATGTCGACCGTTCAGTTGCTCTGTGGTTCGTGATCACAATCAGTAATGTACTCACTAGCTTGTAGTTTTCCGAGAATGTGCCACTCCTCCACACGTCCACTCAACGTCCAGGTATGCCACTGCATGTGATGAGTTTTACCAGGCCTTCCCCCGTGGTGGTACTGCAAGCAACAAATGCTGGGTGCGAAGGCCTGGGTACATGGCTACAGATTAGCACCTGCCTACTAGACAAATGTATGCAAAAGACAGTATGACATCATGCAGGAGTCATGTGCATATGTAGCCACACTTGCAGATGGACAGTCATGTAGCCACACAGATTGACCAGCTGTCAGACTTGCACTGTACACTGTACTTTGTAAATGGTTAACAATGCTGGAATTAGTACTGTTATGACAAGGATCAAATGTCAGCATTATCCAATTCTTCTGCATGTGACAACTGTTGTGATAAAGAGTCACTATCTATGACTATCAGATTAGCTAGGCCAAAATGGATGCCAAAGACAGTATTGTAGTGTTTCTGCTGCTCTCATCATTTGCTCTGTTTGGTAGTTTGACCTACTGTGTGTGGAACAAGCAGTCACAACTCGCCAGTGAGCTGAATGACCAACAAAACCAGCTGCATGAGTTGCGTAACCAGCTGTTTCAAGTTGCGCTGAATGACAGATTGCAGTTTCAAGCAAGTCAGCACTCCACCAAGGTCAACGGACAACTCAAGCGAAACGTGCGACAAGCTGATGGAGAAACTGAGACATTTTCCACTGCTGAAATTCTGACCAATGCTCTGACCGAGTTTATTGAAATGAAACTAGTATCTTACATGGACTGCAAGAAGAATGAGTACAATTACACCAAATGTACACTCAAACCAGGACCGCAGGGTGAACCGGGTGATACTGGACCACCTGGGATGCGGGGAGGAACTGGGCAAAGAGGACCACGTGGACCAAAAGGTGACACTGGGCTTCTGGGACTGCAGGGGCCTACTGGTGAGATAGGAACAAAGGGAGAACTGGGAGACATGGGCCAAAGAGGTGAACCAGGCAGCAAAGGAATGAAGGGAAATGCTGGATACCCAGGCTACAAAGGCGAGAAAGGGGTAGATGGTATTGAAGGTCCACCTGGCCCAAGTGGTCTAATGGGATATCCAGGGCAAGTTGGACAACCAGGGTTAGATGGACGAGAAGGGCATATTGGTGAACCTGGACCTCCAGGTACCCCAGGCTACAAGGGTGAGAAAGGTGTGAATGGTACTCAAGGTCCACCTGGACAACATGGTTTTAACGGTCAACCTGGACTTCCTGGAGAAGATGGGTATAGCGGTGAACCTGGACCTCCAGGTACCCCAGGCTACAAGGGTGAGAAAGGTACTCAAGGTCCACCTGGACAACGTGGTGACCACGGAATACATGGTGGTCCTGGAGCTCCAGGACCACGTGGGCTTAGTGGTCATCATGGCGTCCCTGGAGCTCCAGGTGACCCTGGTACTCCAGGTAGTAAAGGAATGAAGGGAAACACTGGCTACCCAGGCTACAAGGGTGAGAAAGGTGTAGAAGGTATTCAAGGTCTACCCGGTCACCCTGGACCTGAAGGACCAAGTGGGCGTGATGGTGAACCAGGATCTCAGGGTATGATTGGTCACTTTGGACCTGAAGGACCAAGTGGGCGTGATGGTGAACCAGGATCTCGGGGTATCATTGGTCACCCTGGACCTGAAGGACCAAGTGGGCGTGATGGTGAACCAGGATCTCGGGGTATCATTGGTCCCCGTGGTGTCCCTGGACTTCCAGGACCTCCAGGACCGGTGAGGAGGTCCACCTCGTCCAACTGAACATGATACGCAAGGCTGACGTGACACAACTCCTGCTAGGGAATGCGTTAGGGCCCAGAAAATTCATATCAACATGCACTGTAATACTTGCTACAGAATTTCCTACCGTATGTACGTATTTTCAATTATGCTATTGTATGAAAATTAATATTGTACCTTGTAATGTTGTGTGTTTACTGCAATGTAGATGTGCTTTGCAGCTTGTATCAATGATCTGTCAATTATTCAGTTCCCAGTGTTCATCCTAATACCAAGATCACATCTCTGTGCTAGCCTCCTTCACAGGCCCCGCCCAGCGTTCTTTCACGCGGACCTGGGAATGAGGCTATCTCTGTGCACCCACAACTGTTATGACTGATACACCCACAATACCAGCTATGGTACACGTCTATAAAAATGACGCCCATTTGCAGAACCCTTTCCATTACTGCACCACATTTCCACCGAATAAACTTCGTAAGCAAAGCTCCTGGAACTTTTCAGAAACTTGTATATGTGCAAACCTAACACTTTGCAAGAAGCCTTCCACTTCTTTGAAAGTAACCTTCCAGTTCTTGGGGAAGCCTTGTGATTCTTGGAAGAAGCCTGCTGGTTTGTGGCGAAAATGCCCACAAATGCAAGTTAGAAATCATTCCGAAGGATGGCATCATTTTAAAGATGTATAGTCGGTCGATGTGGAGGTCCAGCATGGAGGTGAATCGTATGCTGGATATGACAACTCCCAGCCATGTCTGTCCTTCAAGGCTTAAAATTAGCCGGTCCAGTTGCTACGGGTGACTCTCAGTACAGTAGAGTGTGTGGCAGGACACAAGCTTATGACAGGGTGTAAACTATTATGGAATTCCAAAGTGGAAATAAAGTGTGTTACAGAAATAAAGAACGTGCTGTATTCAAGTGCACAAAAGCACTAAAATGCTGAAACAACGTACAAAAATGCAAGAACTTTATATGCTCAATAGTGGAGGCGGTTTGTGCAATTCTGTGATTGAGAATTTTGAACTGAAATATGTTACAGCGATCTGGACATATCTGTTATACCGCCTTATCAGCCTTATCAAATAAGGCTTAATTAGCTCCGATGTGAGCTCCCTTAACTCTTTACCAAATGTAGACATAGTAGGTCAGTCTTTTAGCTTGGAGTTGAGTGTGGTGTTTGGAGGATGAAAACCCAAGAGAACCGGGGGGGTTTCATCCTCACAACCATCCTATTACATTCATGCTATAGTGATGCACGTGCACCCCCGCACTTGGGATATATAATACATGGCAGTTGTGTGCCATATGACAGATACAGCCTCTCAGGTTCGGTACGCCCCTCAGGTTCGGTACGCCCCTCAGGTTCGGTATGCCCCTCTGGTTTGGTACGCCCCTCAGGTTCGGTACGCCCCTCAGGTTCGGTATGCCCCTCTGGTTTGGTACGCCCCTCAGGTTCGGTATGCCCCTCAGGTTCGGTACGCCCCTCAGGTTTGGTACGCCCCTCAGGTTCGGTATGCCCCTCAGGTTCGGTACGCCCCTCAGGTTCGGTATGCCCCTCAGGTTCATTACGCCCCTCAGGTTCGGTATGCCCCTCAGGTTCGTTACGCCCCTCAGGTTTGGTACGCCCCTCAGGTTCGGTATGCCCCTCAGGTTCGGTACACCATACAGCATCGACTGCCATGCTATATCTATTCAGGCCGTCTCCTGCTCGGATTTTAGCCGCATACGTGACTTTTGAACCCCCTGTCAGTTTTTCTGACAGGGGGTTCAAAGGTCTTATATGTGGCTAAAAACCAAGCGGGAGATAGCCTGGGAATAAGGTCATCTATCCCATACATGACATGTATGTTTGGACTAACCACATTGCTGCTTTTTTTTCTCAGGAATCTTTATATGTGGGATACTCTCCTACCTCCAAAGAGAAGCATTGTGAAAGGTATACTGAATGATGTAATGATGATGTAATGGCAGTGCCTTATGACATCATGATGTAATAGATGCATTGTGGGGCGAGCCTGAGCAAGCTTGGTACATGCACAAGCACACACGACCTGCACAGAATGAGCAATGTATGTGACTGACCTCAGACTAGTCATATCATGAAGGACACACATGATATACCTGCTGCACAGTGATCTACATACGTAGAACACCATGTGGTCAGCAAGAGAGATGACAGTATACATGCACAGTGGTAAAATCAATAACAGAGCATGCATGGCCAGGCTGTCAGTTAGACAGCATGACAGTATCATGTTGATGATGTTGATGCCGGCTTGTCCTCATCCGTTGACGAAAAGATGGCATGGACACTCTCGCTGTCTTTGCTGCCATGTGGTAGCCCCCATCACTGTAGCCATTGAACTGGTCAGTGGTGGGTCCATGAGTAATCTCCATGTTTGTTGTAGCCATTGAAGAGGTGGACTGTTTTCAGAGTGATGTATTTACCCATGATGCAAGAAATGTTATTTGTGGAAGAGTGTGTACGAACGTACAGACATTCAAGCATACAGACAGACAGACAGACATGGCTGACGTATCAATGTGGGTCTCACCCCATTACATGTACCGGTATACATGACTGTACTAATTGTGTGCTATATATTTCAACAGAGTACATATGCCATGAGTCAGGAGCAACATCTCTTGGATACTCGCAGTCGAAGAGGAGGTTGCTCTGCGGAGGAAAGAAAGGAGAAGTCTGTATCCTCTTTCCCATTCACTGTAGCCATACATACGAGACCGACTTCAATGGGCTAGTATACTCATGACAGGTATACCCTTGTTCCCGACTCAATCACCAATGTTTAGTCGTACTGCGGACAGCTAGGGAATGAGTCTAGCGTTAATAGCTAGCTTTTCTATAAATGTTCATAATGTATCTCAGTTTAGTGTACAGTGGTTACTGTGACACACTTGGAGCTGCAGTAGTACTAGCTAGCCTCGTTCCCTGGCCCCTGCCCAGTGTTTTGTCGCTTAGAGCACTGATTTTTGTTTGCGTGTGGGAGAGCCTGGGATTGAGGCTAAGTACTAGCCTGGTTAGTTGCAATGATCAATTGGTGTTGTTTTGTTATGGCAGATGTCCTTTTAGATTGGTGGATAGGTTCAGACTCACCATTCTCACCTCACAGTTTGGTTGCTTTGGAATACTACTTTATTTATGATCTTCATGCACATTTGTTCAGAACAAAGTGAAAGTATGCCGTCAGAAGAATGTAAGATGAATACATTTAAGCAATTTATACGACAACTAACAACTTCTTCAAACCCAGAGATGTGGTCTCACATAATATTATATTGTGAGATGAGTCTATACAACCACCTCCTTTCACATTATCTTTAAGCTATTTTATTTGAAAAATAGTGCTCTGGATAGAACAGCTGGAGGTGAAAATGGCCTGAGATTGAGGCTGAATCTCCTCCTCCCAGTTTCCAGCAACTTGGCTCTGTCTTACTGGCCTTGACTGACCCAGGTATCTTTGACATTCGTCAGCATGCTCTTCTCCAGTGCCTCCCGCTGCACAATGCTGCTGTGAACTGCATTGCAGTCAACGATGTGGATGGCTACTTTGTCACTGGCTCAGCTGATGGAGATATCAAGGTGAATTCACTGCATGACATGTAGTCTCGGCCCTCGACCCAAAACAACCCCAGCTTGCAGTACATGATACTGGAAGCGATCTGAGCTGGGGTTGGTTTGGGCCCGGGGCCAAGACTAATAACAGGATGCACTTTGCACTGCATGTTTTCATGACTCGACCTTTACAATCTCCTTGTTTCACACATACCCATGAGCCCTTTGTGTAGCCTCATTCCCAGTCTCATGGGGCCTGGAAAAAAGGCCATCCTTTGTTAACAAGAAGGTTACTCTACATATTTTGTCATTCTTTCCCAGGTGCTTGATTTGAACACCATTACTGAACTGGCATCATTCACAGGCGAGCATGCCAAGTCCCGCCTTTTCCGCTCAGAAGGGGGTGTGACAGACTTGTCTATCATGCCCCATGGGAAATTGTACTCCTGTGGGGCTGATGGCACAATTAAAAGTAGAACACTGAATTTTCGATGATAGATTTTGTTCAAGAATGAGTCGATATTGATGTTGCATAATATAAATAATTCAGTTTTGTTGTCAGTTCAATTCACCTGCCTCAGTGTGTATTCATGCAGGCCATGGCTATTTCATGGAACACTCAGAAAAAAATAGACAGTTACAGAAGTCCTCGCTACAATGCCTAATCTCCACAATGTATGTCGGTGACCCCTCCCTTCATGCTGGCACTGGATCCTTGTTGCATAATATTCATGGCCTAATTGTGTATATGTCTGTAATGCCTAACGGGGTTCAACATCATGCACCTCCTGCACTATAGCTAATTGGCATGCACTTACTATTGCTGATAATAATATTATAATCTTGATCAGGTACCAGCAGCTAGTCTCACATGGCCCACATGCACTTTCCCTCTGGTTCGGAACAGGATCACAAAATGGTGTTTCATTTGTTGGTCAAGCAAACATTTTCAACTGCATGGGTAGTCTCAATACAAAACTAACCCCAGCATGGCTCACTTCCAGTAAACTGGAAGGTAGCCTCGTTCCCAGGCCTGGGAACGAGGCTAACTGGAAGCGATCCGCACTGTGGTTGGTTTGGGTCTGGGGCCGAGACTTTTTGTAGTGTGCATGGTCCAGCAGCATAACGAATGGTTGATCTGTATGTGCATGGCCATGGCAGCCATGCAGTTTAACTTCTAGATCATGCACTCCCATGGCTGCAAGCTTGTAGAAAGAGCTACACATGACTGTATAGTTATGTCTCAGAATCACATGCCATTAGGGACGTTCGGTACATTAGCTTTAGCATACAGAGGCTAACTAGCCTCGTTCCCAGGCTGCAGCCTGGGAACGAGGCTAAGAGCTAACATACAGTCACTATTGAACAGAAACTCCAGCATCAGGTTTGTACATCACGTGCAGTATATTAGCGTACTGCTATAGTATACAGAGGCTACATAATACTATACTGTACTGTCACTACAAACAAATACAAACTCCAGGATCAGGTTCGTACTACATAGAGATACGTACCAGATTAGATGCACTGATTTGATATACAAACCAGCAACAGACTCTAGTGAAGCAGATGGGCTACATACGCACAGTGAACAGGTGGTCAGCTTCTTGCCGGTTCTGGCCTGTGCATGTTCAGTTTCTCAGTCATGCAGGCATCAAACGCTTTCTGCGTCTTCCTACAAGCGGGATATTCTTGGTTTTTATAATCCAAACAGGTCCAGTGTTCTGTGAAAGCTTCGTTGCAGCCGCCTTTAACCTTCTTGAAGAACTCGATCGCGCACTTGGTGACCTCCGCACCCTCCTGAAGGCACTTTCTTGGGTCCTTGCTCTCGATTCGACACTCCATGAACGCCTCATTCACTTTCTTGCAGTGGTTTCCATAGTGGTGTGCCGCTCCCATGAGTACAGCAGAAGTTACGTCCAGCTCTTCCACATCCAAATCTTGAGAAGAAACCTGCGACGCCATGACCCCGAGTTCTGCAGAGGTTAGATTTCAAAATTACTTCAGCTTGTTAATTGGAACAACTGCGGCGCACGCATCTGGAGACAGATGTTTTGCCGGAAATGAAAACCTTTGGACTCGCTTTGCAACGTTCCCCGATCTGGCAACTTCTTCAGATTTATTTGTTGCAGGATTTGACTGTACCAGTTTGGAATATGTAGCATCTTTCGGAATGCATTGTTTGGAGTTCTGAAATGTCTGCAATGCAACACATAGCTAAACATCAGAGGAGGGAGGACATGACGTCATGTCTTGACAAAATCACGTGGTTAGTTATCATTCCTAGCATTCTTGAATGCATATAAAATGTGTACTCAGTCATAGCAGTGGACTACATGAGGGCGTTCGATCTGTAAATGCTCTACTGAGTATCAGTGTACTGCGAAAGCAAATTAAAAGTGCATCACGTGATTGTGTCCTCCCTCCTCTGGCTATAAACATGATCACTACTTTATTGGCTGCGTACCAAAGGTGTTTTGATTCAGGAACACAGTTGGGATATGGGAGTTCAGCTCTAATAACAGATGTAGTAGCTGTCCTCCACACAGTGTAGCATCAGATCAACTGTTGCCCCTATTGTGAACACGTCGATGAGGAGGTTTGTAAGTTAGGCTGTTTACCACCACCTCAGATACAAGAGAGCCGTACCAACTGCATGAATTCAACATGCACCTGTAACTTTGTTTAGTGCAGAATTGGGTAAGGGATTGAGGAAACCAAACAGAGTGTCCCGGAGGGCCGGACCGGAACAAGCATGCAGTTAATGGCCACTTATGTATTACAGTAGAGAAAGCTACAACTGTTAGCGTCACAGAGGCCGAGGAGGTTGGACATGGTCATGTGATACACATGTGTAGGCAAATTTTTACGGAGGCTTCTTACTGATGAATTTTGTTAGTCTTTATCATTTGAAAGTTCTGGTGGAGTAGATTCCATTCCAGTCCATGTTGACGTGGGAACAAGGCTCGTTGTAGTTAGGAATGCAATTATTCCGCTCAAGTGCAGTGCATAGTAACGTGTGCTGAAAATGTGTCCAACCTCCTCTGTTAGCGTCACTGGAGTATGCATCGGTCATGCAACTTACAGTTATGTGGCTGGCATGATAAATATCGTGTGATGCCAAAATATTAAGTGTTGCTCTAATAGCAATTGCAAGTGCCCTTTTAAAGGGTTTAATTGCTGAGCATGTGCTGACAGGAGGCATGGAATGTTCGTTTTCATGAACCTTGCAAATTGGAGACGGTAAACGGAAAACATCAGGTACGTCCATACAGGACTGGAGTTGCTGGTCATTGTGCAGAGAAATATAGAACATTGATTTTATTATTTTGTTTGTGTTACACTACCACACATGAACTTTAGATTCGTTCATGCTTTGTCTCAATTCCATTCAAGCAACTTTACTGCTGCCACAGATGTGGTTGCATACTTTCTAAACCATAATTAATACATTTTAAGTTTCAGAGGCAAAAGGTGGTGTACACCATGTGACACCATAGGAAATGTCAACTAATCATGCAGTGTACTGTAGTCACGTCGCGTCTGTATATATATATATATATATATATATATATATATCCATCACACATAAATTTCCGTCACACTTGCGTGGGGGCGGTTTCTGCGGTCTCGTCCCCAGACTACTGGTATGCGTTTTGGAGGCGCATGCACACGTCTCAGTGTGGACTTTTGCTGGCACTATATGATGGAGCCGGAGCTAGCTGTCCCCGCTCGAACACTCCGCGGTGTGAACTAGGTGAGGTCTGCCAATAGTATGATGCATATTACGAAAATGCCTTGCTGCTAAGAACCGAGCTAACTCAGCAGTGATCTTCGCATTAGGCAGAACCTCACTAACGCGTTCATCCTCCTCGAGGGGATGCTTTCCATCTTCTCAGTCACTTGCAACTGAACTTCGCACCTTACAGCATGCACTGGTCCACGAAACCATGCCTATTTATATGGAATGCGTATTGCAAGCATGCGTGTGAGGCGAAGACACTGCACATGCATATTCCTAGTTTACAAATATCATGCTCCAAACTACACATAGGATGGCACTCAGCCATCCTAAGTACATTTGCAACTCTAACTACATCCAGTTGGGCAATGCTAACCCACTATAATTGGAGGCCCAATGTCCTGTTTTTGTCTCGGCGCCGAAGCGCCGAGACATAGTGCTGGGTACATATACTACGTCCACATAGCTGGAGCGCATGCACGACGGATTTACTAACTAATAATGTGCATGTGGCCGCACCCTACTCT
This sequence comes from Axinella damicornis, assembly GCA_963931865.1. NCBI lineage: Eukaryota > Metazoa > Porifera > Demospongiae > Axinellida > Axinellidae > Axinella > Axinella damicornis. The sequence continues at coordinate 9,447,739 of OZ007505.1, read as the reverse complement.
ACTACACAACTGAAGAGACACTCATGTGAAATTTCAGCAAGAGAGGCTAAAACAGCAAGAAGTCGGATTACAAGGTATATGCAAGAATGATCGTCTGAGGAGCGCCAAGAACGCAGACTATACAAGCTGACTGAGAAAGGCAACGGCAAAGAAGGCCAGGCTGAACAAGAGAGTCCGGAACAGAGAAAGCAACGACTACAAGCTGACCGAGAGAGGAGACGACTAAGAAGGCAACGAGAAACCACTGACCATCATAGGCAACGTGTAGCTAGCTAGACACTCGTAGACTACATCAGTATATTCCTCCATTGACTAAGTCTTCTCTTCAGTTAAGCCACTTTGTCTGTGTGGTCAGGCGCGTATACTTTTTTGAACGTTGCTATCATGTTACGAAGGCCGGGTGGTTCAGGTTGACTCAGCACTGAGGAAGACCTTTCCATCCTGAAGTAGTCGTGACTAGCTGAGTAAGTGATACGTAATCGATCTGCATGGATCATGCTAACCTGGAGTCAGATATCTGACTAGCCTCATTCCCAGGCCGCGTGGGAGGAGAGAAGACTTCTCTCCTCCCCCACAGCCTGGAAACGAGGCTAATATCTGACATGACCCCATGGCACTTGTATCAATGTGATGTGAATAGCAGTTCTGAAAGTGATGATGATGTCATCTTCATTGGTGCAATGAATGCTGCCAACAACGGTATGCCATGCACATACACACACAAAAAAGAGCTCTCTTAGGATTGTGTTGTTCCTGTTCCACCCCGTTCCCAGTTCCCTGCATTTCCAGTTGCCCATGCACCAGTGGCCACTTTCAATGCAGACCTGTGTGCAATAACACCTACGTACCTTGCATGGAGAGTTGGTACATTCCTCTACAGCATCTGGGAGTACCACCGGCTGCTAATGTGGGATGGAGGACCATGGCGGCCAGCATCTGAGCTCTGCATGGAGAAGAGGAATTGCTCTCTGAGAGCTACATGTACATATTGTACAGTAGAGTAGGATAATGCAAGAGAGCACTATGTATGATCACAATCACCCATTCCCCACATCTCCCCCTCTCCTCCCCTTATAAACAATTTGCACTGTGAACACATCTTCATACCGCTGCAACACACACACACACACACACACAACTGAGGGGATAGTAGGAAAATGGTTGATTATGTGATCTGAGGGCATCTGGCCACCCAGGCTGCTTTCACTGGTCATGTTAATTGTGGGAGTACCATTGAAAACTCTGAGTGTCTTCTATATAAACTAGTTCTTTTCGTCTCTCTCTCTCTCTCTCTCTCTCTCTCCTGTATACAGTTTGTAGCCAACCACTCTCATCTCATTGACTATGGTGTAGATTCCAAGGGCGTAGCTAGGATTTGGAGACTGAGGAGGCATGGAATTCTCTGCGCGTGTGCGAAGCGTGCGGCGAACATTTTTGAGATAATTAATTATTCGTGAGTTAATTCATTACTTCCACAGTGCGCGCAAACAGTTGCTCTCGAAATGCTACAGCAATATGCCGGTGCCCTGACTGTCCCAGACTTGCAGCACTATCCGCGTTAAGAGTATAAAGCCAGCTCATGGTCAGTCTAGCTCCTGTCTCTGTCATCAGATCGAATGCACATCGTACGCGGCGTGTATGGAGGATCTACGACTCAGGACACGCGTGTCATTATACAGAAAAGCGAGGAGGCAACGGCCTCCTCTGCCTCAATGCTAGCTACGCCCATGGATTCATTAGTCAAAACAATGTCACACAATAATAGAAATTCAGTCACACAAATAGTGACATGAATTTAATAACAGAACACACCTAGCTGTCATTGTAAAGGTGTAACGAAGGCTTATATTTACAGTGGTTGTGTTGATTTCCCAGTTCTCGGACTATTGTGGTTATTTCTCCGACAAGGGGGCGTCCATATTATGGTATCATGGAAAACACTAGCCTCGTTCCCAGGCCTCCATGCCCAGCTTTGGTCACCGCAAGTGACGAAAGCTGGCCATAGAGGCCTCTGATAACACCAAGCCCAGAACAATGAATCTCATTACAATTAGAATCTCGGATTGAGGTCAGATACTGAACAATGAATCTCAATATAACTGGGGCCTTGTAGCCCAACAACAACCACTAATAGTTTTGAATTTGGGAATCATCTATGCAGTACGTGTATGGGCCCATAGGTAGGTAAACACTAAGCACTATTCAAACCACTAAGGATGATGTGGCTCGTGATTTGATGACATAGCGATTAAATTTAGCACAGTCCGTTATTCAAATTTGTTCATCTCCTCCCATGCTTTGCATTGATACCTTAGTCATAACTGTCAGGTAAACAGCGTGGCCGCTAGAGCGGTAACAGACAGACACACACATACACACTATGACTACCATAACCCACCCCTGTAGGGCAAGGGTTAACTACATACACTGCAGCCTACTCACCTTGGAGTATGACATTGTAATGTTCATGTGTAAGTTATGATAGAAACACAATTCAAAAATTTGAATCTTGACAACAGGAGTGAGGTCAGATACTGAATAGCTCCTGATATGAATCTCATTATAACTCATGCCATGTAGCCAACCTCTTCAAGGCATTTGTAGTATTAGGGAATCTCTGTTTGAAATAATTAATATTATTACAGAGTCCCATGTGTAAACACTAAACAGTATTCAAAGCCTCCTCCACTAAGGATGATGTTGCAAAATAACTCGTGATTAATGGTTAGCAATGAATCTCACTGCAGAGGCCTATACCTGACCTCCCTCACAGCAGGTTCTATAGTTAGCTTAATTAGTGTTGCAATGCAGGATAGTAGCTAGAAAGATAGTGATGGCCGAAAACATTTCTGTGGTCCAAAATCTGGAACCACGGAATATTTCTGAAGATGGATTGATAACTAGTCTTCCTTTCATGTCTGATTCAGAATGGGAAGTAAATCGCACTAAAGGAAACTTTGATTATGTCATCATCGGTTCATCATTTTGTGCCACTGGTTTCACTTGCCAACTACTGAAGAATAATCCCAATGCCAAGATACTTATCATTGAAGGTGGTGATTATGTCCATCCACAGCATTTCCAGGACCGCCCTCCTCCTGATTTGGGCAAGATGGCAATAGAAACTGAGAGCTTCCCTTGGAAAATTGCACATGAAGGTGTGTATATCAAACATGTACGTGGAATTAACAGTTTGTTTGGTGGACGGTCTTCCCTCTGGAAAGCTTGGTGCCCCGAGCCCTCAGACGCTGAGATGGCTGAATGGCCAGATGAAGCGATCAAGAAAGTGCATGAATACTTCCCTGCTGCAAAGAAACTCCTGGGTGTTCGACCAGTAAATGAGATTGGGAAAGAGGAGAATGAAGGAAACAAACCATTCAAGAAATTACAAGACATGATTTTAAAAAAATTGGAATCTACCCCTTCAGATATTGAAGCAATTACAAAAGTTCAACATGCTCCACTTGCTGTTGTAAAGAAGAAATGCAGGTAGCTATGTAATAGTACTGTACCGTACTACTATAAGTGTTCTGTGTCCCTCGAGGCTGTGTAGCAACGTACGTGATTCAACCCCCCCCCCCCCCCCCCCCCCCCCCCCCCCCGTCATGTCACTGAAAGCTCTACAAGTGCGAACAACTTAGACGCGCTTCACTTTGCGAACGACCAGCAGCATGCAGTCCAGTATTTCAGTTACATGCCAGTGCTTCACAATACGACGTTGACAAGCTCATTGCTGAACTAGAGGAGCCTAGCACCTCAACACGTATTCTACTGTTATGTGTAGCTATGAACAGTGGCCATGCAGTAAAAACAGCCAGGTATGGCATGATTGTAGAGTAGTCACTATACAGTACACCTGCCAGCCCTCTGGGGGCGCGGGGAGGTGCATGTCTCTCTATAGGTTCTTGAATAAAGACGGTGCAATGCAATCAGGCTGGACTGGCACTATAGGCCCTATGAGTTTAGTCTCCCAACAATGCTAGCAGTGGCATAACTATTATCGGAACCAGACCTTTCGTGCAAAGGGGCTGGTTCTGAGACTATGGCATAACTTCACAGCCAAGCGGGCGTCTCGACTAGATTCTAGAAAGACATGCACCTCCCCTATGGCATGCCGTTTGTGTCAATACTCGGATTTTAAGGCGTCTTTTGTGAAACCATGTAAACATCAATTGATCTTTACTAAACATCGGCAAATAGCAAACTAGCAAATAGCTACCTATCGATGTTTAACACAGACCGTTGTTTAGTAAAGATTGATCACTGTTTAGCAAATGTTGATCAATGTTTAGTAAATGTCGATCGACATTTAGCAAAGATCAGTCGATGTTTAGTAATAGTAGTACATATCACATGGTTTCACTGTTACATGTAGCTATGGGCAACACTATCACTATGCATGCACTGTTTCTTCAACCATTGGTTCGTAGCTATCACCCGGGGGAGGGAATTATTTCCCTACAAGTACCCTGAGGGAGGGAGTTACGGCTCATAACCACCCTCTGCTTGTATGGGATTTAGACACAAGTGGGATAATTGTTATAGCAGACTACATACAGTATTAAAAAAAGTTGATCGATTAATAGCGAAGCAAAGTTTTAACTAGGAGAAATGGGAGTGCATGATCCATCAGGAAGCACAAATACCATGCTCACTGGTTTTGTTCGGCACTGGTTTCTATGTTGCTTTTACAACCTGTTAGTTTAGTGCATGCTCTTCACGTTGTACTGTCAAGCCTTCTCCTAGATACGGTTGTGGTGGATCTAGCGCTGGAATCCCAGTTCATTAATCATTCTTAGACAACACAGTACGGTCGATTCAAACAACCTTGCAAAATTATTATCATTGACAGACTCACCGTACAGAAAGACATGGCGCATGGTACAAGTACAAATCACGTGCTTATAACTACATACACTGCTGCATTCTCCTACTCACCTTGGAGTATGACGTTGTATATATAGTAATGTTCATGTGTAAAGTTATGATAGAAACACAATTCAAAAATTTGAATCTTGACAACAGGAGTGAGGTCAGATACTGAATAAGGCTTGTGACTAGCTCCTGATTGAACAGTGAATCTCATGCCATGTAGCCCAAAAACAACCCCTTCAAGTTGCTTGGCATTTGTACATATTAGGGAATCCCTGTTTGAAATAATTAAGAACTATGATATCATTACAGAGTTCTGGCTCAAACTGTGGATGAACTAACCTTAAAAGAATGTCAGAAATACTCGAGTGAGGTCCCATGTGTAAACACTAAACAGTATTCAAAGCCTCCTCCAATAAGGACGATGTGGGAAAACACCTCGTGATTAATGGTTAGCAATGAATCTCATTACAAAGTCTATCTATACCTGACCTCCCTCACAGCAGGTTCGTTAAGCAGCTTAATTAGTGTTGCAACGCACGCTAGTAGCTAGAAAGATAGTGATGGCTGATAACATTTCGGTGGTCCAAAATCTGGAACCACGGAATATTTCTGAAGATGGATTGATAACTAGTCATCCTTTCATGTCTGATTCAGAATGGGAAGCAAATCGCACTAAAGGAAACTTTGATTATGTCATCATCGGTTCGTCATTTTGTGCCACTGGTTTCACTCGCCAACTACTGAAGAATAATCCCAATGCCAAGATATTTATCATTGAAGGTGGTGATTATGTCCATCCACAGCATTTCCAGGACCTCCCTCCTCCTGATTTGGGCAAGATGGCAAAAGAAACTGAGAGCTTCCCTTGGAAAATTGCACATGAAGGTGTGTATATCAAACATGTACGTGGAATTAACAGTTTGTTTGGTGGACGGTCTTCCCTCTGGAAAGCTTGGTGCCCCGAGCCCTCAGACGCTGAGATGGCTGAATGGCCAGATGAAGCGATCAAGAAAGTGCATGAGTACTTCCCTGCTGCAAAGAAACTCCTGGGTGTTCGACCAGTAAATGAGATTGGGAAAGAGGAGAATGAAGGAAACAAACCATTCAAGAAATTACAAGACATGATTTTAACAAGTGAGTCTTTAAAAGACTTGATGTGTCTCGGCACGACTTGGTATCAGCTAGAATCATGCAGAGGACATGGCAGCTGCTTAACCCTTTATTATGACTGCAAAACCTGTTAGCTACGAGACTTTCAGCTCAAGTGAGTGTCAATATCCTTGGAGGTTCTGTGTGAGCAAGGGGTGGGTCGGAATGTTCACCCAAAGGGTGAAAGCAGTATGGTCGTGTCTGGGCTTGATGTAAGTTAGTCAACACCTCGGCCAATTCTTTCAGCACTTATCTATAGGCCTATAGCTAGCTAGCTAGAGCTGAGTGAGCTTTAGTATGCACTTGGGATGGCTGAGTGCAGCACACTGGATGGGCCGGTGAGTATTCATTGTCCTGAATTAAGTATTAGAGCTACGTAGCAGCAGTCTTGGTAAGAGGATTCATGAGCAGCCATTCAAACCCATAATCAATTTTGAAGATCTACTTGCAGGCTATAAATACGTTTGACACCCTATTAAGGGTGTAGAGCATGCATGCAGCACTTGCGCGGGCGCATTGCGAAAAGCGACGTACCACGTACGTACGTACGTACGTACGTACGTACGTACCTACGCATCCAGCACTGTGTCTCGGCACTTCGGTGCCGAGACAAAAAAATTGGAATCTACCCCTTCAGATATTGAAGCAATTACAAAAGTTCAACATGCTCCACTTGCTGTTGTAAAGAAGAAATGCAGGTAGCTATGTAATAGTACTGTCAATACATTAAGATTTTAACGTGTGTGTGTGTGTCTGTCAGTGCGTGACGGAAGTGGGATGTTCGTGGGGTGGGATTAGACTAGTGACGAACGATTTCGTACTTCAACCTCGAACTCCGCGATGAATGTGAGAACATTGGGCATGGCAGCTGGTGCTACAAGCGGATGTAATCGGGGAGGCAGTCGAAACGGAAGCAATCGGGGAGCAGCAGTTGAAGCGGATCGATGCAATCAGGGTGAACAATCTGGGAGCAGCAACTGAAGCTGACGCGATTGGGGAGCAGCAGCTGAAGTGGACGCAATCAGGGCCAGGGAGCAGCTGTATACCTGCTAATAGGCGAATTAGGAAGTACGTAGCTGAGCGAGCGAAGCTACGTACTTGTACCGTATTACTATAAGCGTTATATATCTTATATTATCTCTCGAGGCTGTGTAGCAACATACCCGATTCGTCCCCAGCATTTCCTTGATACAAGTAAGGTACATACGTAGCTTCATTCCCAGGCTCCCCCTGGCAGCAACGAAAAGCAAGTAACATTGAACCCCACCCCCCGTCATGTCACTGAAAGCTCTACAAGTGTGAACAACTTAGACGCGCTTCACTTTGCGAACGACCAGCAGCATGCAGTCCAGTATTCCAGTTACATGCCAGTGCTTCACAATATGACGTTGACAAGCTCATTGCTGAACTAGAGGAGCCTAGCACCTCAACACGTATTCTACTGTTATGGTTATGTGTAGCTATGAACAGTGGCCATGCAGTAAAAATAGCCAGGTATGGCATGATTGTAGAGTGGTTACTATACAGTAGACCTGCCAGCCTCTGGGGGCGAGGAGGTGCATGTCTCTCTATAGGTTCTCGAATAAAGACGGTGCAATGCAATCAGGCTGGACTGGCACTATAGGCCCTATGAGTTTAGTCTTCCAACAATGCTAGCAGTGGCATAGCTAGTCTGGAGCCAGACCTTTCATACAAAGGGGCTGGTCTGAGACTATGGCATAACTTCACAGCCAAGCGGGCGTCTCGGCGATTCTAGAAAGACATGCACCTCCCCTATGGTGTGCCGTTTGTGTCAATACTCAGATTTTAAGGCGTCTTTTATGAACATCAGTTGACACATCGGCAAATAGCAAACTAGCAAATAGCTACCTATCAATGTTTGGCAAACACCGGTTGATGCAGACCGATGTTTAGTAAAGATTGATCCCTGTTTAGCAAAGGTTTATCGATGTTTAGCAAATGTCAATCGACATCTAGCAAAGATCAGTAAAGGTCGAGCAATATAGTAGTACACATCACGTGGTTTCACTGTTACATGTAGCTATGGACAACACTATCACTGTGCATGCACTGTTTCTTCAACTGTTGGTTCGTAGCTATCACACAGGGAGGGAATTATGAGCCATAATTTCCCTACAAGTACCCTGAGGGAGGGAGTTACGGCTCATAACGACCCTCTGCTTGTATGGGATTTAGACACATGTAAGTGGGATAATTGTTATAGCAGACTACATACAGCATTCAAAAACGTTGATTGATTAATAGTGAAGCAAATTTTAAACTAGGAGAAATGGGTGTGCATGAGCCATCAGGAAGTACAAATACCATACTCACTGGTTTTGCTAGGCACAGGTTTATATGTTGTTTTACAACCTGTTAGTTTAGTGCATGCGCTTCGCGTTGTACTGTCAAGCCTTCTCCTAGATATATACGGTTGTAGTGGATCTAGTGTTGGAATCCAAATTCATTAATCATCATTCATTCTTAGACAACACAGTACGGTCGATTCAAACGATCTTGCAAAAATTATTATCATTGACAGACTCATCATACAGAAAGACATGGCGCATGGTACAAGTACAAATCACGTGCTTGTCACAAGAAATTATTATAAAATAATAACCATAACTCACACACTCCCCCGTTGGGAAGTGAAACTGTTCAACATTCTAATGCATGCATGCAAATCAACTTGAGTCCATGTTCATGTCACCAATCCACGCCGCTTTCATGTTCATCCGAGCATGGAGAAAGGTCCTACGTACGTCATGGCCACAAGTTCGCCAAATGGGCTGACTCGTTATTCGATGTCCTTTGTAAAGGGTCAGATTGGGGTGCGTTGATTTCGTTATCAGAGTCTGTGTCGTTGCTTATCATTGGATCGGGTACTCTGTATCCGATGTGCAGGAGTGAGGGTGTTAATTAATTAAGGGTTCTTCAACATCATCTGATGATACCTATGACAACAGTCTTGAACCATCTTGACTTCAGTGGCTGAAGTTGGCAATTCGTTATACACGAGTCGTACATTTCCTACTGTCCATTTCAGGGACCACTTCATAGTCTGAACTCAAACTCTCCGAAAGCGACACGAGCAAACCTCAACATAATCATCTCAGGTGTCTCCCCTTCGACATTGCGAGTCCACAAATTATCAGATCCTTCTCATCCATAGAGACCATCAGTAAGGCCTTCTCGATATCTCCCGCGAGTCCTATACTCGGTGAAGGCGGAATTGTAACAGGATGTCAAAGATTGACTGCCCGAAACTTGGTCCCGTGTAAAGGCAGTCGTTCAGGAAAGGACCATTCGTTCTGGCTAAGGCATACTATCCTGAGTTTGGAGGTTGTCTTGTCCTGTCAGATCACCCCATGGTGATGTAAGTAATGAGTTTGGTCACTGTTAGTAGTCTGTTACTCGATGATGGATCTGTGACGACATCAACTATTCCTCTGTCAAGCTGATCTTTGATGACCGAGTCATGCTCAACAAGAAGTTGGGGATTTTGCTTCAGCCTCTTGAGCAGACCAATCAACCATTTGTGGCACAGTTCAAAGTTGTCTGGCAATGGTGGGTGATTCTCCTTCCGTGGCAAATTCACTTGGTATCTCTGATCATTGAACGAAACTTGCCGAACAAACTTCTCGTAGACTGATGACTCATCCCTCATAATACCGAGTGACTCCAACTCCCAGAATCATCTCAGTTGATCAAAAGGTGACCCATTTGACTCCACTGATGTAGAGAGCTTGGGGAGTTTCACATGGGGTGTGGCCAGTAAGGTGGCGTCAAAGAGGGAGTGACCAAGGTGGCAGCTCCAGTCGTGGGAGTGGTGGATCCAGTTGAGGGAGTGGTTGTCACAATAGCAGTAGTGGTTGGGGCATCAGGTTAGCCTCGTTCCCTGGCCCAAGACGGGGAGGAGAAAAGGGCATGTTTGCACATGCGCTAAATCACGGTGGAATTCCACCAGCACCGCAGACGTTTGATTATGTCTGTACGTTCATGACGTCAGGAGCACATGAGCCGCCAAAGGCTCATGCGCTCCTGATGACTCAGTAAGCAAATATGACCAGTGGCGAGCGCTACAACAGCTCTCGATCATGCTCTCTCACGTATGCTTTGTTGAGCACATACTTTCTTGTTGCGCATACATGCAGTGAGTACAGTATTAAACTGATGCTTGTACACGGTCTAGTATTGAACTGCCTCTCTGTATGCATGGCAGGGTTGTTGTAATGGTAGTTTGTAATTGTAATCGATTACAATTAATTACAAATTCCTATGTAATCGTAATTTTAATTGTAATTGATGATAATTTTGTCTGAGTAGTTGCAATTGTAGTTGATTACCTTGTGGTTGAAGCTCAACTACTCAATGAATTCCAAATTCATGTGAAATGTTTTTTTCCTATCAAATTTATTTCTCCAGTGAGGATGGATACACAGGAGGTCAATATCTATAAGTATGCTCCCCAACATAAAACACATACTGGTTACAAAAATTTGAGTAGCTAGTTATAAATATCCAACGAAACATACAAGGTTTTGCTCCACCTATAATGGATTGCATGTTGCAAATGTATAGTGTGTAATTGTAATCGTAATTGTAATTGTGTGGAATTAATTGAAATTGTAATGCTAATTGGCTTCTGGAAAGAGCTAGTAATTGTAATCATAATTGATTACTGGAAAGCAGTAATTGCAACAACCCTGATGCATGGAGAACTGCCAATGCTGATGGTAAAATGTAAATTTAGAACTAGAATGCATGCAGTAACATGTGTGTCAAGTTTATTTATGCCTCAGTTGGTATTTTGCAATTCGCCCTCTATGTAGTTACGTACGTAGTAACTCTTCCTTATGGGTTGATAAGCCCTTAATTAATTCATGGTATTAATTCTATTGTTTCAGATATGGAGACTATCAAAAATATTCAGTTTTAGGCCCTCTACTGAATATGCCGATGAAGGCTATTACAAACTGCCTGGTCAAAAAGATTCACCATGAAAATGGTAGAGCAACATCCCTTGAGACCAGTAAGGGAGATTTTGCCCTTGGACATGCTCAGCTTATTCTGGCAATGAGTACTCTGCCTTCTACCACGCTCATGCTTAACTCTTTCCCATCTTCTTCTGTTAATCAGCTGGGTAGCATTGGAAAACGCTTCACTGCTCACTTTGTCAGTGATATTCGTGCACGTATTCCTTTCAAAACTGAGATGTACGCTACACAAGCCCAAGAAAACCTGGAGATGGCAGCTGTATATGTTGCTGGTGAAAATAAGGAATCAAAGCACCAATTTCACATCCAACTGACAGCAGTAGCTGTTACCAATGAAATGCCAATAGATGACTATGACAATATGCGCCTTCTAATTAAAACGCCATCAAATGAACAACTAAAGTCCTCCAAGGGTCACATAGTCTTTGTCTGTGCTTCTCTTGGTCAACTCGATCACCACAACCCCGATAATTGGCTTCGCATCAACGAGGATCCAGATATTACTTCCAATACTACTCTCCAGGTCATAGCCAATGACAAAGACAATGCACTCTGGGACACCATGGACAAGTCCACTTTTGAAATACTGGAACACTTGACTCCTACTGGAGAAACAATTGAGTATTGGGACGAAAATACAAATGACTGGCAGAGACATCGCCCTTCTGCAAAGCAAATTCGACAAGAAGGTGTGGTCCACCCTGCATCCACAATGTGGTTAGGTGAAGACTCTGAGTCCCCTGTGAACCTTGATTACCAGTTTCGTGGAGTTTCCAATGTGTATCTCACTGGTGGTGCTCTCTGGCCAACGGGTGGTTCTTGGAATCCCACCTGTGCCATGACTGCCATGGCCATGGATCTTGCTGACAAGTTTAAACCAAGAAGTAAATTATAGTGATTATGTGTATTATCATAGCTAGTTGCATTTTTGTGGATTCTTTGACTTTGTGGTTAGTTTTTAATTTTACAACTATTATGAATACAAAACTTTGATTGCTATTCTTGTATGGCCGCATCATGAAATGAATAACGGATTGTGCTAAAAAGTTTCGGTCGAGAGTTAGCTCACCACGAAATGTTTTGTTGGCGCAGAAACTCAATACCAGCAGATCACTAGTTTTCAAGGTTACTGGTAGCTCAAGCGCTGCTTTCACCTCTAAAACGAGCTGACCATAATTATTGTACTTTGACCATTGATAGTTCATGTGCGAAGTCTTGCAAGCCACACCCCTCAACCTTTCTAATTATGGGTGAGAAGGGCAGGTGCAGGATGAATAACTAACCGTTAGGCCATATTTAATTTAATGTTGTCGGCCAGATGACCTTTCCAATAGGGTTGGTAAGTAGGCTTATTACACTCCTGGTAGGGGAAAATTGTGCCGCGTAATGTAAATAATGTAAATAAATAATCAAACCTCATAGCTCGCAGGAAAGGCCTACAAAGATTCTGACTACACCGTCGTGATCGCTATCATGCAGTTGGACGAACACATAATAATTGTGCTGAAAATCACCTTGGTGGTGGAGATACAAGCGCTTTTGTCGTGCCGTCGGCGGCCATTGCTCGATCGTTCTCTTCGACGTTGGTTGCCAGTACAGTCATACGAAGGGCCCACAAAGATTCTGACCATACAGCCGTAATCGCTGTTGTTCACTAACGCTTACATACCAAACTCACAGTGCTGGCAAGGTTGTAAGTGCTGTTATATTTTCGTGTCTTCCCTTTGGTCGCCATTGCTAGCGATCGACTGCTGCTAAAATCCCATATCAGTGCAGATGCGACCAACCACTGGATTACCTTGCTGGCCTACAGGTCTGATCCTAAAGAGTGGACTAGTACCAGAGAGCTGTTGAAAAGCGTGACTCAGAACAGGAAAACATTGTATGGGAGAGCGGAGGGGGAGAATAGCTTTGCTTTACTTTGACCCCAACAATGTTCCGGTGTTGGGAGCTTCAGATGCCGATATTCTGGCACACATGCACAAGAAAGAGAAAGATGGTGTGCAGAGGAAAGGAAAAGGGTGGTCAAAGTGGAAGTGGGGTGTGATTCTTCAAGCCTTTGTGGACCAACGGCAACTGGAGTGGATGTTGGCAGAATGCTTGTGTGGGAAGGCAGACCTGAGGGAGGAGCTGCTGGGTTCAAGCTGGTGCCGGGTGCTGGACAGCTATGAACAGAGTGTTGTTACTTCGCTGGACAGCAATGAGGATGGTGGGCTATACGTATGTAGCACTGCTGCTGCAGTGGCTTGAGGCACACTACTGCCCACAGATCCACTTAGGGACGCATAGGCATGCTACATATGGGCCGGAGGCGAGAGAGAGCGGTTGAATTATGCTACCCTACTGGATCATTGTGCAGAGAAACATAGAACATTGATTTGATTGTTTTGTTTGTGTTACACTACCACACATGAACTTTAGACTCGTTCATGCTTTGCCTCAATTCCATTCAAGCAACTTTACTGCTGCCATAGATGTGATTGCATACTTTCTTCCCCCCCCCCCGACACACACACACTATAGCTATTTGATATTATTTTGTAATAAAGGGCCTAAAATTTCCGTGAGCTGGGTTGTGGTGGTGGTGGTGGTGGTTTCCGTGAGCTGGGTTGTGGTGGTGGTGGTGGTGGTGGTGGGGGGGGGGGGGGGGGGGGGGGGGGGGGGGGTAAACTCAGACCGTATTCAAGCTAATTGCTTGTTGCTACTAACCCAAGAATGATTCAGTGGAAAACTAGTAGCTTTTTGGACACCAATAATATTAGGCCCTGCAAGTGCAGTACCAGTATGGCCAACCAGTGAATGCCCACCCCCCTCCTACACGCAGTCTCACCTACGTATACCTCCCACTTCCTCTCCCTCCACACAATTCCCCCTCAATCCCACACACCTTCTCATCTGTCTGCAAGAGCACACCAACACGCCTGCTGACTCCCTGGCTGATGAGACATTTCGGAGAGTTCCTGGGAGGAAGAGTTAATTAAGAACTGAACAGCCAAAACATGCACAATTGGAGTCTATTATTGGAACCTAATGCAGCTCAGACTTGGGATCAGACTGAAACATTGACTACCTATAATACCGAATCATCCCTAATTCCTGGTATCATCCTGTCTAGCAAACATCTAGTCTCGTGCTCAGACGTCCACACCCCCCGGCAGAGAATGTCTGGTGGTTTCAGTTACATTTCTTGTCACATAACCCACATTAATTACATGTGTGCTCATTGGCCATATCAAACTCCATATAGGAAAGGTGTTAGTATGTTACAAGAAATCTCTCTCAAACCACCAGACCTTCTCTGTGGAGGAAAGCGTAAACAGCTGGGCATGGACTTGCAATCATCATTTCTAGCTGGGGGGAGCATGAGCCAGCCCAGCATTAATTGTAGCTAGCATGGACGACTGGCAAATGACGTCAGTCCATATCAGAATACAATCCCGAGGACAAAGCCCAGGCATCACTAAGTGTACTTCAATAAACATTGAGAAACACGCACACATGGTCTAAATACGTAGCTTGTACCCTGGGGACAGCTTCAATGGTAGTGGGTATCTCAGCCATTTTGGCACTCTGTTCAGACAAGCTGACATTAATAAGTATTCTGAGCTAATTACATTGGGGGTCTGTCTTTCAGCTTGTATGCTCCAAACAGGGTGGCACTCTAAGTACATTTGCTTTGTTTGGTGGACGGTCTTCCCTCTGGAAAGCTTGGTGCCCTGAGCCCTCAGATGCGGAGATGGCTGAATGGCCAGATGAAGCGATCAAGAAAGTGTATGAGTACTTCCCTGCTGCAAAGAAACTCCTGGGTGTTCGACCAGTAAATGAGATTGGGAAAGAGGAGAATGAAGGAAACAAACCATTAGAAATTACAAGACATGATTTTTAAAAAAATTGGAATCTACCCTTTCAGATATTGAAGCAATTACAAAAGTTCAACATGCTCCACTTGCTGTTGTAAAGAAGAGATGCAGGTAGCTATGTAATAGTACTGTACCATACTACTATGTAAGTGTTCTGTATCCCTCCCCCCCCCCCCCCCCCCCCGTAATGTCTCTACAAGTGCGAACAACTTAGACGCGCTTCACTTTGCGAACAACCAGCAGCAGTCCAGTATTCCAATTACATGCCAGTGCTTCACGATATGACATTGACATTGCTGAACTGCAGGAGCCTAGCGCCTCAACACGTATTATACTGTTACATGTAGCTATGAACAGTGGCCATGCAGTAAAAACAGCCAGGTATGGCATGATTGTAGAGTGGTTACTATACAGTACACCTGCCAGCCTCTGGGGGCGGGGAGGTGCATGTCTCTCTATAGGTTCTCGAATAAAGGCAGTGCAATGCAATCAGGCTGGACTGGCACTATAGGCCCTATGAGTTTAGTCTCCCAACAATGCTAGCAGTGGCATAGCTAGTCTCGGAACCAGACCTTTCGTGCAAAGGTGCTGGTTCTGAGACTATGGCATAACTTCACAGCCAAGCGGGCGTCTCGACCAGATTCTAGAAAGACATGCACCTCCCGTATGGCATGCCGTTTGTGTCAATACTCAGATTTTAAGGCGTCTTTTGTGAAACTATGTAAACATCAATTGATCTTTACTAAACATCAGCAAATAGCAAATTAGCAAATATACCTATCAATGTTTGGCAAACACCGGTTGATGTTTAATAAAGAATGATCATTGTTTAGCTAATGTTGATCAATGTTTAGCAAATGTCGATCGACATTTAGAAAAGATCAGTCGATGTTTAGTACATATCACATGGTTTCACTGTTACATGTAGCTATGGGCAACACTATCACTGTGCATGCACTGTTTATTCAACCATTGGTTCGTAGCTATCACCCGGGGGAGGGAATTATGCCATAATTTCCCTACAAGTACCTTGAGGGAGGGAGTTACAGCTCATAACCACCCTCTGCTTGTATGGGATTTAGACACACAAGTGGGATAATTGTTATAGCAGACTACATTCAAAAAAAGTTGATCGATTAATAGTGAAGCAAAGTTTTAACTAGGAGAAATGGGAGTGCATGAGCCATCAGGAAGCACAAATACCATACTCACTGGTTTTGTTAGGCACAGGTTTATATGTCGTTTTACAATCTGTTAGCTTATAGTGCATGCGCTTCCCGTTGTACTGTCAAGCCTTCGTGGATCTACACATGTAGCGCTGGAATCCCAGTTCATTAATCATTCTTAGACAACACAGTACGGTCGATTCAAACGATCTTGCAAAATTATTATCATTGACAGACTCACCGTACAGAAAGACATGGCGCATGGTACAAGTACAAATCACGTGCTTAACTACATACACTGCAGCATTCTCCTACTCACCTTGGAGTATGACGTTGTATATATAGTAATGTTCATGTGTAAAGTTATGATAGAAACACAATTCAAAAATTTGAATCTTGACAACAGGAGTGAGGTCAGATACTGAATAAGGCTTGTGACTAGCTCCAGTGAATCTCATTATAACTCATGCCATGTAGCCCAAAAACAACCCCTTCAAGTTGCTTGGCATTTGTACATATTAGGGAATCCCTGTTTGAAATAATTAAGAACTATGATATTATTACAGAGTTCTGGCTCAAACTGAAACCTTAGACTATAGTTAGTAGTAATCCTGCATTTTGATTGGCTAAATTCCAGCTATTTTACATAGAGACTGCTGAGTCTGCCTTGGAGCACTTAGAATACTCTGTTTGTGTATCCTGGAGAACTTAGAATACTCCCCACAAGCACTTAGAATACTCGAAATGTAGAACATGCTTGTTTTCATGTATTGTAGACATGTAAAAATATGTTCTCATGTATTTCTAACATAAACACTCCAGATAGGGGTTAAAATTTAATTTGGTGGTTGCTATGCACGATACATAGATACGGGAGTAACACATGAGCAATGCACATACAAAGCTTACTGAATGTGAACGTTAATGTTGACGTCAGAACAACTGTTGAAAGTAAACATGTGCTGGAGGTTGTCTGGATGAAATGCAAGTTGCTGGTGACTGT
This sequence comes from Axinella damicornis, assembly GCA_963931865.1. Classification (NCBI taxonomy): domain Eukaryota; kingdom Metazoa; phylum Porifera; class Demospongiae; order Axinellida; family Axinellidae; genus Axinella; species Axinella damicornis. The sequence goes on along the minus strand of OZ007505.1, from coordinate 9,430,686 downwards.
TCTGTGTATGAGTTGACTCCTTAACCGGGGCGGCGGCTGTAACAGATCGTGAAGAGCACGGTTGAGAGTAGTCACATCTTGGCTTCTTACTTAGTGCAAGGATATCTGACATGTTCTCAAGCTGTTCTGCACTGGTTCGCTTAAAGCTTCCAACTCCGTCAACACTGTGATGCCCTGTTCTCTCCATTATGAGTTGCTCGTCAACGCCAGCTTGATACAGACGTGTGGCTGTTGTCGCTCTCAGGGAGTGATTCGTTCTGTAGCCTGCATGTGATCCCTGCTGCTTTACACAGTCTTGCCACTGTTCCTGCCAGCGTGCAGTACCCCATCGGTTGTGAGCTGTACCAGCAAGTGTCGTTAGTCGGAGCCCTGAGTGGCTTGAGGTAGAATGCCTCCTTTGGACGAAGTTGAGGGCATTTGCTAATGTAGAGTTTGTATAATCTCACAAAGCATCGGCTGGGGTTGTCTGAGCTCTCGTGGTGAGTTACGACCTTAGGCTTCCTTGTTCTCCCCTTTAGTCCTCCTGGATTGTTCTTGGACAGGTCTTCGGTGTAACGAAGGAATGCTCTCTGATCAGGACGCTCCACAAGCTCAATCTGAGAATGGTGGAAGCGAAGCGCTCTGTGTTCATGCCCACTCCACAGTGCGATATAGATGCCACACATGAAGAAGACAGTGTCCACAAGGGCTTGCGGGGTGTGGTGTCCAAGCTGTCCTGTGCTCCACAGTAGCTCCTCCTCCTTCTCGGTGAGTGGCTCTGCTTGTCGATGTTTCGATCCTACACCAGCAGACTGGATCCGTTTCATCTCTGAGTCTAGGGTGGCTCTGAAGTCGCTGAAGGTAGGGTCCTTGAAGAAGTCTAGCTCTGGTCGACCGTTGAGCCTGAGATGTCGCATGATCCCACAACAGAGATGGTGCAGCGCATTAGCTGGATACTCACTGCCATCCTTTTTGTGGACTTCGAGGACGAAGCGGCTCAGCCAGTGCTGAAGGCTTACTACAGCCATATCTACCAAACCTTCAGGGACAGCCTCAGCTGTGTTCGTGCTGTTTCTCTGTCCCTTCCACTCGTTCCAGAGGCGAATGCAATATTTGGTGTCAGCCAGAGTTTTCTTAGGGATACTGGCCTTCTGCGCCTTGGCTACTTCTTCGGTCTTCGGTTTTGCGAAACGTCATGCTTGCTGCTCTGCAACTGGTAGCTTGCTCTCACTCTCGAAGGTCTCCAAAGCCTGCTCGAGAAGTCTATCGATCTCAGCCCCGCCCAACTCTGGTAGCTCGTTCTCGTTCGCTAGCGCTCCGCCCCCAACCTCGTTCTCAGCTCTAGCCTGGGACGGCTGCTCGAAGTTGAAGAACGCATTGAAGACGTCTTGTCCTAGGAGCTCGAGAAGACTGGGACGCTCGGCAATTACTGACCGCCTATCTCAAGTGAACTACACTGTTGCTATGTAGCTACCGTTGCTATAGTCTAAAATAGCTAGACACCTCGACCAATGGGATCTATGCAATTTAGAAACCCTCAGGCCCTTAGTAGTGCCTCGCTGGCGCTCGGGCGTTACAGCCCAGGGCCTTTGGGTTTCTAAATCGCGTAGATCCCTTGGTCTCGGTGTCTAACTATTATTTAAAAGAATGTCAGAAATACTTGAGTGAGGTCCCATGTATAAACACTAAACAGTATCGAGGGGCAACCGCACTCCTGGTAGCCGCGTTGCAACCCCGGTTACGACTCGCCGCGCCGTAGCGCAAGCTAAGTATTGCAATTCATTCCAATTAACGCACATACCACGTGGCAACCACGCCCGGTCGATCGCGAGCAATGGCGACCAAAAGGAAGACAAGACATTATTATAGCACTCACAACTTCGCCAGCAAGGTGAGTTTTGGCATGCAAGCGTCAGTGAACGACAGCGATCACGGCCGTGTGGTCAGAATCTTCGTGTGCCTTTCCTAAGAACGGTACTGCCACCGGAAGTCGAAGAGAGCGCTCGAGCAATGGTGGCCACGGTGAGACAAAAGCGCTCATATCTCCACTATCAAGGTGAGTTTCAACACCAACTTTTACATTCAGGTCACGTCAGGGCATGATAGCGATCACCGCGGTATAGTCAGAATTTCTGTAGGCCAAGCCTAAGTACTCAAACATTATATTATGTTATATTATATTACGAGGGGCAACCGCACTCCTGGTAGCCGCGGTTAAACGGTAGCACAAGCTAATTGTGACAGTTCGTTCCAATTATCACACATCAGTGAGTACCATGATAGCTATATAGGGAAGATTTAGAGTGCTCTCAAGTACCCATTCATAAAGCAGCCGCGTTGCAACCCAGTGTGACTTGCCGTTGCGCAATCTAAGTATTGCAATACGTTCCAATTAACGCAAATGCCACGTGGCAACCACGCTCAGTCGATCGCGAGCAATGGCAACCAATACAGCACTCACAACTTAGACAGCACGGTGAGTTTCGGCACGTAAGCGTCAGTGAACGATCAGTGATCACGGCCGCGTGGTCAGAATCTTCGTGTGCCTTTCCTAAGAATGGTACCGCCACCGGAAGTCGATGGAGCGCTCGAGCAATGGCGACTAACGGCGAGACAAAAGCGCTCATATCTCCACCACCAAGTTGAGTTTCAGCGTGAGTTCCAGCACATAATCATCAGTTCGTCCGAACCCCCTCGAACCCCTCCTCCCTACAGGCCTGTTTAGTCAGAACCGTTGTAGCTAGTAGCTGGTAATTGGACCAGGTGCATCTCGCCGGCAGGGCAAACTCACCGTTCAGAATGGTACTCTGGTATTACTCTCACCCCGAGCAGACTCTGATTGCATCCACCAGCTCGTACTTACAGCTCCAAGGTTGCCGGTCGGGCATAGGCGCAACTGGATCGTAATAGTGCACACGTGGCTGTCTCATTCCCAGCGGATTCGGAACAAAAAAAAAAAATCCACCCACACAAGGAGGCCAAAAGTTAGGGTTAGGATTAGGGTTAGGGTCATAACTCCACCACAAAGGTGAGTTTCAGCATAAATATTGTATGCTTGGGTCAGTCAAAAATTAGAATGATGATGGTGTAGTCAGAATCTCTCCATGTCCTCCACTGAGCCCAGGTTTTTATTTTTGGGGCATAATTTTCTCTATACCAGGAGTGTAACGAGGGGCAACCGCAAGGGGTGGTCACTCCAATATGCGCCGTACTTAGAGCTGCGACCGGGGTCACAATCTGTGACCGTCCAAAAACTGCCAGTGACTGCGTGACCGTGCTGCTAAACTGCCGGTGACCCTGTGACCGTCGCAAAAATCCACCGTGACTGCGTGACTTTTTGGTAGTATACGGAGTAATACGGTAAGCCACACCTACATCCGCCGTATACGGGGTCACAATCGCCGGTCGCAGCTCTAAGTACGGCGCTTATTGGCGTGACCCACCCCTTGAACCGCACTCCTGGTAGCCGCGGTTAAACGGTAGCACAAGCTAAGTGTAACAGTTCGTTCCAATTATCACACATCATGTGAGTACCACGATAGCTATATATATAGGGAAGATCAGAAATTATTTGGAGTGCTCTCAAGTACTGAATAAGCCGCGTCGCAACCCCGATTGCGACGTAGCGCAAGCTAAAATTCGTTCCAATTAACGCACATGCTGACGTGGCAACCACGCTCAGTCGATCGCGAGCAATGGCGACCAAAGGAAGACGAGTCTAGCGGAGACATTACAACAGCACTCACAACTTAGCCAGCACGGCGAGTTTCGGCATGTAAACGTCAGTGGACGACAGCTATTACGGCCGTGTGGTCAGAATCTTTGTGGGGCCTTAGTTAGTACTGGCAACCAACGTCGAAGAGAGCGATCGAGCAATGGCGGCCGACGGCCCAACAAAAGCGCTTGTATCTCCACCACCAAGGTGAGTTTCAGCACCAAAATTGTACGGTTGGGACAGTGCATGATAGCGATCATGAAGGTGTAGTCAGAATCTTCGTACGCCATTCCTATCACTCGAATGAGTTATTTACATTAATTAATTACGCGGCACAATTTTTCCTATACCAGGAGTGTAATTACACGGCACAATTTTTCCCCTACCAGGGGTGTAATTTACGCGGCACAATTTTCTCCTACCAGGAGTGTAATAATCAAAGCCTCCCCCAGTAAGGATGATGTGGCAAAATACCTCGTGATTAATGTTTAGCAATGAATCTCATTACAGAGGCCTATCTATACCTGACCTCCCTCATAGCAGGTTCGTTATCGCAGCTTAATTAGTGTTGCAATGCACGCTAGTAGCTAGAAAGATAGTGATGGCTGATAACATTTCTGTGGTCCAAAATCTGGAACCACAGAATATTTCTGAAGATGGATTGATAAATAGTCTTCCCTTCATGTCTGATTCAGAATGGGAAGCAAATCGTACTAAAGGAAACTTTGATTATGTCATCATCGGTTCGTCATTTTGTGCCACTGGTTTCACTTGCCAACTACTGAAGAATAATCCCAATGCCAACATACTTATCATTGAAGGTGGTGATTATGTCCATCCACAGTATTTCCAGGACCTCCCTCCTCCTGATTTGGGCAAGATGGCAAAAGAAACTGAGAGATTCCCTTGGAAAATTGCACATGATGGTGTGTATATCAAACGTGTACGTGGAATCAACAGTTTGTTTGGTGGACGGTCTTCCCTCTGGAAAGCTTGGTGCCCTGAGCCCTCAGACGCGGAGATGACTGAATGGCCAGATGAAACGATCAAGAAAGTGCATGAGTACTTCCCTGCTGCAAAGAAACTCCTGGGTGTTCGACCAGTAAATGAGATTGGGAAAGAGGAGAATGAAGGAAACAAACCATTCAAGAAATTACAAGACATGATTTTTAAAAAATTGGAATCTACCCCTTCAGATATTGAAGCAATTACAAAAGTTCAACATGCTCCACTTGCTGTTGTAAAGAAGAGATGCAGGTAGCTATGTAATAGTACTGTACCATACTACTATAAGTGTTCTGTATCCCTCAAGGCTGTGTAGCAACATCAACCCCCCCCCCCCCCCCCCCCCCCCATCATGTCACTGAAAGCTCTACAAGTGCGAACAACTTAATTAGATGCGCTTCACTTTGCTAACGACCAGCAGCATGCAGTCCAGTATTCAAATTACATGCCAGTGCTTCACGATATGACGTTGACATTGATGAACTGCAGGAGCCTAGCACCTCAACACGTATTATACTGTTACATGTACTGTCGATTTCACTTCGTTTCGAACATGCGTATTGCGTGCCAAGTTTTGCGGCAAGAACTTCCTGTGGGTGGAGCTTTATGGAAATCGCACGGCTCGCAATACGCTGGAGTCCGGAAGCTGCGGGCACTTTGCGTGAGTGTCATATTCGCAGAACACAGTTTCCGTGAAAATCCACGGAAATACGCATGTTCGAAGCGAATTGAAATCGACAGTAGCTATGAACAGTGGCCATGCAGTAAAAACAGCCAGGTATGGCATGATTGCAGAGTAGTCACTATACAGTACACCTGCCAGTCCTCTGGGGGCGCGGGGAGGTGCATGTCTCTCTATAGGTTCTCGGTGCAATGCAATCAGGCTGGACTGGCACTATAGGCCCTATGAGCTCAGTCTCCCAACAATGCTAGCAGTGGCATAACTAGTCTCGGAACCAGACCTTTCGTGCAAAGGTGCTGGCCTGAGACTATGGCATAACTTCACAGCCAAGCGGGCGTCTCAACTGGATTCTAGAAAGACATATGCACCTCCCCTATGGCATGCCGTTTGTGTCAATTCTCGGATTTTAAGGCGTCTTTTATGAAACCACGTAAACATCAACTGATAAACATCGGCAAATAGCAAATTAGCAAATACCTATCGATGTCTGGCAAACACCGGTTGATGTTTAGTACCAGGAGCCCATAACGGGAAGGAGCGTCCAACTCGCGTAACCATCATGCTTGAAGTAGCGCACTCACACTCCTTATACGGATGCGGATGCGTTTGGGGTCTGTGTACGTGTACAGCTGCTGGTGAGTAGGTGGGCAGGTGTCGTGTGTGCTAGCGTGGATGATTGCTGCAGTTAGTTTTTCACACGTCTGTGAGCCCTCACAGGCTTCTTAACAAAGTAGGTGCGAGTTGTAGCCCTTCCATATAAGGCTTTTTGTGCTACTGCTAATTCAAGAAAGATGGAACCCTAACAAGTACGGTAGTTTGACGCTCCTACGCGCCGCTTCGCTGCGCTCATAAGCTCCTGTTAGTACAGATCGATGTTTAGTAAAGATTGATCGCTGTTTAGCAAAGGTTGATCAATGTTTAGCAAATGTCGATCGACATTTAGCAAAAGATCAGTAAAGGTCGAGCAATATAGTAGTACACATCACGTGGTTTCACCATTAAATGATGATGGACAACACTATCACTGTACATGCACTGTTTCTTCAACCATTGGTTTGTAGCTATCACCCGGCGGGGGGGGGGGGGGGGGGGGGATTATGAGCCATAATTTCCCTACAAGTACCCTCAGGGAGGGAGTTACAGCTCATAACCACGTACCCTCTGGGATTTAGATACAAGATAATTGTTATAGCAGACTACGTACAGCATTCAAAGTTGATCAATTAATAGTGAAGCAGATCTTGAAATGGGAGTGCATGACCCATCAGGAAGCACAAATACCATCCTCACTGGTTTTGTTAGGCACTGGTTTTTGTCTCGGCACCGAAGTGCCGAGACACAGTGCTGGATGCGTAGGTACGTGGTTCGTGGTACGTACGTCGCTTTTCGCAATGCGCCCGCGCAAGTGCAGCAACCTGCTTTACACGCTAAGTAAATCTCAAAAAGTGATTATGGGTTTTGCTTGGCTGCTCATGAATCCACTCACCAAGACTGTGGCTATGTAAATCAGGACAATGAATACTCACTCATCCATACCCAGTGCTGCAAGACTGTGGCTATGTAAATCAGGACAATGAATACTCACTCATCCATACACAGTGTGCTGCACTCAAGTGCATACCTACTACACACTCAGCTCTAGCTAACTAGCTAGATAATTGCTGGAAGAATTGGCCAAGGTGTTCTCTAGGTCCATTTATGAATTAAAATGGCCCAATTGGCTCTAACTAAACATCAAGCCCAGACACAACCATACTGCTTTCACCCTTTGCGTGAACATGCATTCCCACCTCACCCTGACCCACCCCTTGCTCACACAGAACCTCCAAGGATACTGACGCTGACTTCAGCTGAGTCTCATAGCTAACAGGTTTTGCAGTCATAAAGGGTTAAACAGCTGCTGCATGATTCTAGCTGATACCAAGTCGTGCCGAGACGCATCAAGTCTTTTAAAGACTCACTTGTTATGTTGTTTTTACAACCTGTTAGTTTAGTGCATGTGCTTCGTGTTGTACTATCAAGCCTTCTCCTAGACACGGTTGTGATGGATCTAGTGCTGGAATCCCAGTTCATTAATCGTCTTTCATTCTTAGACAACACAGTACGGTCGATCTTGCAAATTATCATTATTGACAGACTCACCACAAGAAAGATATTATAAAATAACCATAACTCACACACTCCCCCTCCATTGGGAAGTGAAACTGTTCAACAATGTAATGCATGCATGCAAATCACTATTAACTCTACTTGAGTCCATGTTCATGTCACCAACCCACGCTTTCATGTTCATCCGAGCACGGAGAAAGGCCTTACGTCTTGGCCACAAGTTCTCCTCATGACCTGACTCATCATTCAATGTCCTTTGTAAATGGTCGGATTGTGGTGCGTTATCAGAGTCCGTGTCGTTGCTTATCATTGGATCGGGTACTCTGCATCCGATGTGCAGGTGTGAGGGTGTTAAGGGTTCTTCAACATCGTCTGATGATACCATAGATAATAGAGCGTAAACGCTCTATTATCTATGATGATACATATGACAACAGTTTTGAATTCAGGAACACCTTGACTTCAGTGGCTGAAGTTGGCAATTCGTTATACATGAGTAGTACATTTCTTACTGTCCATTTCAGGGACCACTTCGCAGTCTGAACTCAAACTCTCCGAAAGCGACACAAGCAAACCTCAAGATAATCATCTCAGGTGTCTCCCCTTCGACATTGCGAGTCCACAAATTATCAGTGAATCACGATCCTTCTCATCCACAGAGACTATCAGTAAGGCCTTCTTGATATCTCCTGCGAGTCCTATACTCGGTGAAGGCGGAATCGTAACAGGATGTCAAAGATTGACTGCCCAAAACTTTGTCCTGTGTAAAGGCAGTCGTTCATGAAAGGACCATTCGTTCTGGCTGAGGCATCATAAACTATCCTGAGTTTGGAGGTTGTCTTGTCCTGTCGGACCACCCCATGGTGAGGTAAGTAATGAGTTTGGTCACTGTTAGTCTGTTACTCGATGATGGATCTGTGATGACATCAACTATTCCTCTGTCAAGCTGATCTTTGATGACCGAGTCGTGCTCAACAAGAAGTTGGGGATTTTGCTTCAGCCTCTTGAGCAGACCAATCAACCATTTGTGGCACAGCTCAAGGCAAATTCACTTGGTATCTCTGACCATTGAACGAAACCTGCTGAACAAACTTCTCGTAGACCGATGACCCATCCCTCATAATACCGAGTGACTCCAACTCCCAGAATCATCTCAGTTGATCAAAAGGTGACCCATTTGTCTCCACTGATGTAGAGAGCTTGGGGAGTTTCACATGGGGTGTGGCCAGTAAGGTGGCGTCAAAGAGGGAGTGACCAAGGTGGCAGCTCCAGTCGTGGGAGTGGTGGATCCAGTTGAGGGAGTGGTTGTCACAATAGCAGTAGTGGTTGGGGCATCAGGTTAGCCTCGTTCCCTGGCCCAAGACGGGGAGGAGAAAAGGCCCTGGATTCCACTGTTTGCGCATGCACTAAATCACAGTGGAATTCCACCAGCACCACGGACGTTTGATTATGTCTGCACGTTCATGACGTCAGTAAGCAAATATGACCTGTGGCGAGCGCTACGACAGCTTTCGATCATGCTCTCTCACGTATGCTTTGTTGAGCACATACTTTCTTGTTGCGCATACACTCTTAACAACCAGTGAGTACAGTGTTAAACTGATGCTTGTACATGATTGTGTAGTATTGAACTTCCTCTCTTGTATGCAGGGATTTGGCAATGCTGATAGTGTAGATGGTAAAATGTAAATTTACAACTAGAAGGCATTCAATAGTATGTGTATCAAGTTTATTTATGCTGCAGTTGGTATTTTGCATTTCGCCCTCTATGTAGTTACGTAGTAACTCTTCCTTATGGGTTGATAAGCCCTTAATTAATTCATGGTATTAATTCTATTGTTTCAGATATGGAGACTATCAAAAATATTCAGTTTTAGGCCCTCTACTGAATATGCCGATGAAGGCTATTACAAACTGCCTGGTCAAAAAGATACACCACGAAAATGGTAGAGCAACATCCCTTGAGACCAGTAAGGGAGATTTTGCCCTTGGACATGCTCAGCTTATTCTGGCAATGAGTACTCTGCCTTCTACCACGCTCATGCTTAACTCTTTCCCATCTTCTTCCGTTAATCAGCTGGGTAGCATTGGAAAACGCTTCACTGCTCACTTTGTCAGTGATATTCGTGCACGTATTCCTTTCAATACTGAGATGTACGCTACACAAGCCCAAGAAACCCTGGAGATGGCAGCTGTATATGTTGCTGGTGAAAATAAGGAATCAAAGCTCCAATTTCACGTCCAACTCACAGCAGTAGCTGTTACCGATGAAATACAAACAGACGACTATGACACTATGCGCCTTCTAATTAAAACGCCATCAAATGAACAACTAAAGTCCTCCAAGGGTCACATAGTCTTTGTCTGTGCTTCTCTTGGTCAACTCGATCACCACAACCCCAATAATTGGCTTCGCATCAACGAGGATCCAGATATTACTTCCAATACTACTCTCCAGGTCATAGCCAATGACAAAGACAATGCACTCTGGGACACCATGGACAAGTCCACTTTTGAAATACTGGAACACTTGACTCCTACTGGAGAAACAATTGAGTATTGGGACAAAAAAACAAAAGACTGGCAGAGACATCGCCCTTCTGCAGAGCAAATTCGACAACCAGGTGTGGTCCACCCTGCATCCACAATGTGGTTAGGCGAAGACACCGAGTCCCCTGTGAACCTTGATTACCAGTTTCGTGGAGTTTCCAATGTGTATCTCACTGGTGGTGCTCTCTGGCCAACGGGTGGTTCTTGGAATCCCACCTGTGCCATGACTGCCCTGGCCATGGATCTTGCTGACAAGTTTAAACCAAGAAGTAAATTATAGTGATTATGTTTATTATCATAGCTAGTTGCATTTTTGTGGATTCTTTGACTTTGTGGTTAGCTTTTAATTTTACAACTATTATGACTTTGACTGCTATTCTTGTATGGCCGCATCATTTACTTGACAGTGATGGTTCCAACTAAGAGATGAAATAACGGATTGTGCTAAAATGTTTCGTTCAAGAGTTAGCTTACTGCGAAATTTTTTGTTGGCGCTTCTGACAGAAACTCAATACCAGCACATCACTAGTTTTCAAGGTTACCGTAGTCTCTCGAAAATACGCCCACCCCCCTTTTTCACGACAAGTTGTTGCAAAGAGTCATTTATTACTCGAAAGTACGCCCACCCTATTAGCTCGAAAAGGAAAGCACTTGAATAGCTCCGGAAGAAGTACTGTCAAAGAGGTGGGACTAAGGCTGGCAATTGTGGTACTAATTACAATGAATTTCATTATGTTGTATGCCATTGCATAATCAGCTGTGCATGAATGCATGACACGAGACCGTAAACACGCTGTGCATTGCATGTTTGTGTCTTCATGTGTGCAATCGCCTAGCGTAGCACTAGCAGACTACGGATTTCTCGGAAGCAGCAAGTCCCGAAGATGGTCTGCGCGCTCCACGTCATTCAAGCACTCCTGCTGTGTCTTGTTTCCTGTTCCTGCAGCTACAGAGCTACTCAAGAGATTGTTCCTGCTCACTAAGAAACTCCGGAAGTAGTAGCTGTAGTAAAGCCTTGATAGAATGACTGTTGCAGTATGGCTATATTTGCATGTTATTTGATTTTACGCATGTACTTGGGTGGGCCTACTTTCAAGTAGGGTGGGCCTACTTTCGAGTCAAGGGTGGGCCTATTTTCGGGAGAGGGGTCCTTGATAATACGCCCATCCCCCTCTTTGAGCAGCCACTAAGTTCATCTCCCATGGGCGTATTTTCAAGAGACTGGTAGCTCAAGCGCTGCATTCACCACTATAAAACGAGCTGACCATAATTATTGTACTTTGACCATTGATAGTTCACGTGCAAAGTCTTGCAAGCCACACCCCTCAACCTTTCTAATTATGGGTAAGAAGGGCAGGTGCAGGATGAACGTTAGGCCATATTTCATTTTATGTTGCTCGGGCCAGATGACCTTTCCAATAGGGTTGGTAGGTAGGCTCAATAATTCAAAAACATTTAGAAATGTAACAGGATGTAGGGATACCAGAACGGCAAACAGTAAGGATGATCACACAAAACAGTGAAGCATACAGTCACCCCCCCCCCCCCCCCCCCCCCCCCCCCCAGAGATCTTTTTCCATATACGTGTATAATGTAAAGATATGGATATGCGCCTGCTGCTAAAATCCCATATCAGTCCCAACTAGAGCTGTGACCAATAATCAATTAATTGATCAATATAAAGATCTTAGACCAATAATTGGTGGTAAAATTAAGATATCGATTATTGAAATCTGCTTGTGAGTATGTTAGCGAGCACAATAAAGGGAACAGAAAATGGTGATATACAATATAAACTTGTAGCAAACTATACTATTGTGTATTCATGGTGCATGTTTTTTACATACCATTATGTAGTTTCGTGCCCAGACATCCATGCCCACTGGCAGAGAACGTCTGGCGGCTTGAGTTACATTTTTTCACAGAGGCGTGTCCAGCAACACACCATTCGGTACTATATATCGTGTAGTCCTACCGTAATGTAGTCAGCAGCTAGCCCCCAATGTATGTCGCCTGCTAACAAAGGGCACTGAACTTCTCGGTTATTATGGTATTGCTGTAAAAGGTTCTCAGAAGCTGCAAAGTAAGGCCGTCAACTATGAAGCGTGTTCTCCTTACGAACTGTTAAAACTGAGCTGCTTTTGACTGTTCAATCGTTCAGTGACGCACATAACCTACATGTGCACTCTATGATTTCATTGGCCATCCCACATTACAGAAAGAGTTAGTGACAAGAAACCGCACTCCAAACACCAGATGTTCTCCGTGAGGGGCATGGATTGTTGGGCACAACTAAGCCTTTATGAATGTATTTAGCTATATGCACATGCAGGAATTCGAAACTTTCGGGGATAGAGTTCAAAAATACATGCGGGACATTATGCACTAGTGGTTGCTGACTGGACTGTAACGTTGCAGCTGCACAAATACGAGAACATGCTCGACACCAGACCTGCATCCGTGTGTGTGCGAGGGTCTGGGTTCTGCCTCTGGGTTCCGTCTGAGGTGTTATATCTATGGCAAGCCACTTCTACCCCGTTAGCCCAACTTGCAAACCGGCATCCGACACTGAGGCTAATGAAGCACCCTGATTGCCAGTTCATTGCTAAACAGTGGCATTCTGGACTAAGGGGAGCGTACGAGTGCATTCTTTGCAAATTTACTATCTAATCCCCCTCCATCTTCCCTATCCTTCTCCTTCCCCCCCCCCCACCTGTCAGACAGAGCTCAAGCCCCTCCGTCAGTTGCCGTCAGTTGATGCTCCACTCCCATCCCCACATGCTGGGGAGAGAGTAGAAGAAGAGGGGAAGTCACATAGCCTCTCGCACATACACACACGAACACATGTGTGAGAGCCTCCAGAGAGGAGGACCTAGGAGAGGAGCTCACAGTTAATATGTGGCTATGCACATTGAAGATATACAGGCACAAAGTTGCTTCCCTTCAATTGTTGCAACAAATTATGTCTGTAAGTCGTGACATGACAAAAGCAACGGGATTATTACACTCCCACTTCCTCAGTTGTAAGAGCTATAATTATAGTGAATAGGCGCCTCATCCATGCACTCTTCACGATACTTACATGCACCACTAACATAGCAGGCTGGGCCCTTGAATTTTACGCCACACGGATTGATTCATGCAAGCACATGGGGAGAATGAGGGTCTAGAAACTTTGGACCTTGAACTCTACTTGAAATCTGATTGCAGCTCTCGCATATGGAGGTCATCTTACAAAGTTTCTAGATCTTCCCTCTCCACGACATTGAAAGTGAGGGATGGGAATGTAAGCATTCAGTACAATACTGCTGCAATGGTGATTGGGCGGCATCCTAGTGTACCCTGACTGCTGTTGATTAGCTCTCTACTGCATGCTGAAAGCAATTACGTGCTGGAGAAAGTGAAGGGCTAGCTTGTTAGCAACTACAGTCTAGTATTCCCCTCTCCTCGCACACACCACTCACAAACAGCACAGACTTCCAATATGAAACAGATGATTCCTACCGAAGAGTGTATTTCTTTATTCCAGGACTCTTACAGGAGGATTACGCTTGGGAATGAGGCTAGGCACTTAGGAACACCACATCAGCTCGATCATATTACTTCAGCTCATACCTCAGTAGTAGCCGTATTTGAGGTGCAGTAGATCCAGCCAGGTCTTCCTCAGCTCTGGAGAGTTGCAATGGGCGGAGATCCACCAGCTCCTCTGGGTCATTCCTGTTCAGGATGAAGGGTGAATACGTTAAGGGGTGGAGGGGTGGAGGGAGATATGAGGCACTGGAGGGGTGAGGCAATGGAGGGACAAAGGGTGAAGGGATGAAGAGTAGAAATCAAGATGAGGTGGTGAAGGGGCAAGGGGCTGATTGGTAAGGGGATGAGGGATAAGGTGGGGGTAAGGGGCATGAATGAGGGGTGGAGATGTGCGGGGTGATGGGTGATGGGGTGACGGAAGGAGGGGTGGAGACCATAATTAAACATGGACAATGTGTATGCATGGTGTTGTTCAACTGTAGAATAATTATGTCATGGGGAATAATTGTCGTCCAGTTAGTGATGACTAAAACGAACTAATGGATATGTTGAAGGTGACATCTGGAAGGAAGGTACGCATAATGTGCTTTGATATTTTGAACTTAAAGAGGTTTCTAAAATCCATCATACACCTCATCAAAAATTCGTATTCCATACAGAGAAACTGAAAGATATCCCCATATAGGCCTGGGAATGAGACTAGGCGACGAGGTGATGAGTAAGAGTGATGATCATGGTCATGAGTGAGGGTCACGATATGATTATAGGGTCATGAGTGAGGGTGATGACCAGCCTCATTGTCAGGCACCCGGTAGGGGGAGGAGAGTGCCCGGTATTCAATGTTCGTGTATGCATGTCTCCCTACACTTTCCGGGGGTACTTGGAAACTACTGCTAGTCCGTGTTGCATGAATGTACATTACTGAAATACGGGAGTCGTTTATATCTACAAGATGCAACCAAGCGGTGTTGTTTGCTTAAGGTTACAGGTTACAGTTTGCTATTGCGCATGCTTGGTGTGTGCTTCTGGTGTACGGTCAACAGTACAATGTGTACGCGACTTTGGCGGATGTGTTTTTTTATCAATATCTAACTCTGGACTTCAATTCTACAAAGAAAGGGGCAGGGCGGCTCAAAATGTTTTACCGAAATAAACATCCTGTTCGCGAGATACTGCACATTCTACTTGCCTGATTGGGCGAAAGCGAATGGCTTTGTGGTATGAACAATCATCACTTGCTATTCCAACGGCAGCAAAGCGAATCCGCTCCGAGCCGCCCTCCAGTCAGTTCATGGATGCTGCCAAGCTGGCCTGTTAGCCCTTTCTGATTGCAAAATCTGATGCCAAGTTCGCCAACTCGACTTTGAACTTTGGTGCCACTGCCCATGTTGGCATCTTGTACTCAGGCACTGACATCATACCAGCTAGAAGGTACTCATATTGCTGTTATACGTCGTTTTCGTTCCATGTCTCTAGCTAGTTCCTGCGCGGAGGGACAAAGGTAACTTGTACATTATGAATATTAATGAGCACATGGTATCCCGCAACCTTAAGGTATACGTAGGAAAGCCAGAAATACTAATTTTTCTAAAGGATGAACAACAGACAGCAATAGAGCACGTACAAAATGGCGTAGGTATATGGCTACATACAGCCAAGTCAAATACGTATGAGGTTTTACCTTCTGTATGGTGCCATGCGTCCACGTTGGGAATTAAGGCAGAAGCGGCTATTCACATCAACAGACTTGGAAACCATGGCTCTGCATGCATGATGTAGCTGCATGTTGCAGTTGTCTAGTTATTTGACCGAATATTTCTCCGTGTCATTTCAGCTTACGTATCTCGATGAATTATACAGAACTGCTCGCAGATGAGCGAATGGTGGGTACCAGGCGCTCTTCTCCCCAAGTGCCTGGGAATGAGGCTAGGTGGTGACATGATGAAGGTCATGAGTGGGGGCGAAGAGTGAGGGTGATCGGTGAAGGTGATAGGTGAGAGTAATGAGTAAGCTGTAATGGGGGGGGGGGGGGGGGGGGGGGGGGGACGTGTACCTTCATCGGCACAGTAGCACTGGGCACGGTGTTCAGTCTCTTCCTGAGGTCTTGACATTGGCCGAGAAGGGTGTTTCTGGAGGGAGGGAGGCAGAAGATGGAGATTGAACCTTTTGCATTAGCAAGACCGCTATAACATGGCACATACGGAAAAATTGGCAAGCATCACAAAGCCTTCTTCTTGATCCCACAAAGACCCTACAGCTCCACAGCCATGATCTGGACCCAACCAACCAACAACACTAACAGTTGTCAATCAAGCTGGATGGTAGAGCTACTGATTGTAGAGGGTGAAGCCTGAGGTGCATGATTATAGGTGCACCCCGAAGGTCTCTAAACAGCTAAGAGACCTGCTTGAGTGCAATAACCGGCTTAGACTATGGGTTATATCTTTCAGATTCTCTGTATGATTTTTACCCCGTGCGCACATGCGCGAAGTGGGGTTAAGCAATCGGTTTTGTCCGTCAGTCAGTCAGTCAGTCAGTCGTCTGTCTGTCAGTCGTCTGTCTGTCTGTCAGGCGAAAAAAATTTAAATCTTGCCACATAGACCCTCATAAACCATCGAAAGGGAGTCAAACAATAGCAAACAACAAAAAACTGCTCTATGTGTACCTGACTGAAGTCAAGGCGCTTCGTTTCGCTGTATTTCGGCTATTTCCTACTTTTCATAACTTTTTTTTCTATAATAATAATTCTGTGTGGAATACAAGGCGGTACATGAATAGCTCGAGGCTAATATTAACATGAGCCGAGGTAGTGGTACAAATATCTCTTAAAAGTAGAAATGGAGGGTGAAGTTTTGATGGGGTCAGGTAAAGAGTTCCATAAATGAGCAACATTGGGGCAAAGGAATGATACAAGTAATTAGTACGACAAAAAGGACGAACTACATCTACTACGCAAGTGTGACAAAGTGTTATGTACAAAAACACCAGCAGATTTTACAGGCAAATTTCTGCACAGATTCAATCATGTGAGTTTCCTTGCATGTATATGGATCCCAGAGGGTACAGGTATATTCAAGGTGTGGACGAATGCTATTCCTAACATGGCTCCACCTCTTCACGACCTCATCAAGAACTGGACACGCAGTGCATTTGGAAACTTCATGCTTCGAGATGACCGCTAGGAAACAGTGTTTTATGTACTTCAGACATCGTGGCTATTGTTTCGGCTGTTGTTTCCAGCTATTTCCTATTATTCGCAACATTTGGCCCCACCTCTTCACAATGTATATATGGTAAGTGGTCACTCCCACACCTTGGATATGGCCATACACGAACACAGTATACGCGATAGCACCTGTTCGGTGCGCATTGTCACGTCGATTGTAGCTGCACTGTATCCTGTAGATGTTCCGCACGGGGTATGTGTTCTATGAACACCTCTAGTTGATGAGGTGTACAATGGATTTTAGAAACCTCAGTTCAAAATATCAAAGCAAATTATGCATACCATAGTCTAATAGCAATCATCTCATACCTCAGTAGTAGCCGGATTTGAGGTGCAGTGGATCCAGCATCAGCTCTGCCATGGCCAGACATAGCGGAGATCCACCAGCTCCTCTGGGTCATTCCTGTGGGCCTGTGCAGGATGAAGGGTGAATACGTTAAGGGGTGGAGGGGTGGAGTACTTGGAGTGAAATGACAAGAAAGGGCTTCGAGGTTCTTCATCAGCCACTGGCCCAATGTGCCTATCATCTGTCTATGCATGACATCACCACGTGTAACCACATCTCCCGGCTTTCCCCCTTTCACTTCTATAATACCGCAACAAAGACTAGAGGCCTGGGAATGAGGCTAGGTGATGAAGTGCTGAGTAAGAGTGACAATCAGGGTCAGGAGTGATGGTGATGACATGATTAGAGTTATGAGTGAGGGTGATGACTAGCCTCATTGTCAGGCACCCGGTAGGTGGAGGAGAGTGCCTGGTATTCCCGGCTCATGCATGCATGTGTCCCCAGGGGTACTTGGAAATACTGCTATAGTCTGTGTTGCACGACCGTATGGTCATTACTGAAATACGGGAGTCATTAGTATTACAAGATGCAACCAAGCCGTGATGTAATGAGGCTAGTAGAAACCAGCACAGACTTCCAATGCGAAACCGATGATTCCTACCGAAGAGTACTGTATTTCTTTATTCCAGGACACTTACAGGAGGATTACGCTTGGGAATGAGGCTAGGCACTTAGGAACACCACATCAGCTCATTACCGCAATCATCTCATACCTCAGTAGTAGCCGTATTTGCGGTGCAGTGGATCCAGCCAGGTCTTCCTCAGCTCTGCCATGGCCAGACATAACGGAGATCCACCAGCTCCTCTGGGTCATTCCTGTGGGCCTGTGCAGGATGAAGGGTGAATATGTTTAGGGGTGAAGGGGAGGAGGGATGAGAGGCTGGAGGGAAATTAAGATGAGGCGGTGAAGGGGCAAGGGGCTGATTGGTGTGAATGAGGGGTGGAGATGTGCAGGGTGATGGGGTGAGTGGTTGTGATGGGGTGACGGAGGGAGGGAGGCAGAAGATGGAGATTGAACCTTTTGCATCAGCAAGACTGCTATAACTTGGCGCATACGGAAAAATTGGCAAGCATCACACCTTGATCCCACAAAGACCCTACAGCTCCACAGCCATGATCTGGACCCAACCAACCTACAACACTAACAGTTGCCAATCAAGCTGGATGGTACAGCTACTGATTGTAAAGCCAGAGGTGATTATAGGTGCACCCTGAAGGTCTCTAAACAGCTAAGAGACCTGCCAGAGGAAGTGCTTTAAGGTTCTTCATCAGCAATTGGCCCCATATGCCTACCATCTGTCTATACTTGACATCACCACACGTATAAACCGCATCTCCCGGCCTTCCCCCTTTCCCTTCTGTAGTTGTATAATACTGCATCGAAGACTAGACCAGGGAATGAGGCTAGGTGATGAAGAGATGAGTAAGAGTGATGATCAGGGTCATAGTGAGGGTGATGGCATGATTAGGGTCTTGAGTGAGGGTGACAACTAGCCTCATTGTCAGGCACGCGGTAGGGGGGAGGAGAGTGCCTGGTATTCACTGTTTGTGCATGCATGTCTCCCCACGTTTTCTGGGGGGTACTTGGAAACTACTGCTAGTCCGTGGTGCACGACCGTACCATCATTACTGAAATACGGGAGTCGTCACCTTCATTGATCACCCTCACTCTTCGCCCCCACTCACGACCCTCATCAGGTCATCACCTAGATGCAACCAAGCCGTGTTGTAATGAGGCTAGTAGAAAACAGCACAGACTTCCAATGTGAAAAAGATGATTCCTACCGAAGAGTGTATTTCTTTATTCCAGGACACTTACAGGAGGATTACGCTTGGGAATGAGGCTAGGCACTTAGGTCATTAATGCCATACCTCAGTAGTAGCCGTACTTGAGGTGCAGTGGATCCAGCCAGGTCTTCCTTAGCTCTGGAGAGTTGCCATGGCCAGACATAGCGGAGATCCACCAGCTCCTCTGGAGAGTTGCAACGGCCAGTCATAGCGGAGATCCACCAACTCCTCTGGAGAGTTGCAATGGCCAGTCATAGCGGAGATCCACAGCTCCTCTGGGTCATTCCTGTGGGCCTGTGCAGGATGAAGGGTGAATACGTTTAGGGGTGAAGGGGAGGAGGGATGAGAGGCTGAAGATATGATGCACTGGAGGGAAATTAAGATGAGGCGGTGAAGGGGCAAGGGGCTGATTGGTGTGAATGAGGGGTGGAGATGTGCAGGGTGATGGGGTGAGTGGTTGTGATGGGGTGCCAACTCCCTCATCTCTTCCTCAATCTTCTAAAGAGTAATGAAAGTGGTGGAGCAGTATTGTACTTCTGGGATCATAAGACAGCCATTGTAGCATTCACAATGCTGACTAGAGTCATAACTAGCTAGCATGACCGTGGTAGCTAGTTATCTTTACAAGTTTTTTTTTAAATCCCTAAGCTTACAAGAGTTGACTGCCTCCCTACTCCCTACCTTCCTTCTTTACCTTTTCGTCTCCTCTCTTCATGGACTACTAACAGAACTACTAATAGAACTGGAGTCTCAAAATGGAGACTACAATCAGAAATGGAGTCTCAATCAACCTCGGCCTCGTTCCCAGACGCCATTCCTTATTCCCAAGCGGCGTGGGGTCTGGGCACAACCGTACTTGCCAATGGAACAGTATTCCAACTACAAGGACAGGGAGCGCCAATGGCAGAGGGCCTACCGGAGGAGGCCAAAGGTATCAGAGAGCAAAGGAAAAACGACAGAGACGGAAACACGCTCGCCATTGTCAACAGTTTACGCGTGCACTGTGCGTTTGACCGCCAAAATTTGAAACCGCGGTTTCCAACCAATCAAATTAGAGCTTTACGGGCGCGCGCTTCCGGCCGGCTCTGGGGTCGGGGCCGGGTATATAAAGCGTGTGCAGTTCAGTTGAAGTCATTCGGGCGCGGTTTAGCTCGGGTAAGGTTAAGTTGAGGTGAGCCCTCACCTTAACCTTACCCAAGCTCTGCCTGCCACCACTGGGTGGGGTGGGGAGCATTGGGTGGGGTGGGGAGCATTGGGTGGGGTGGGGTGGGGAGCATTGGGTGGGTGGGGTGCATGTGGGTGGGGAGCATTGGGTGGGATGCATGTGGGTGGGTGGTGTGTGTGCAAGTGTACATTGTTCAATTTGCTGGAGTAGTTTTAAGAGTTATAAAAGCGTACATGGTTTCCCCTTTGCACCCCTTTTGGTCCACCTGTACCCTCCCTTTCCCCCACATGCACCCCACCCAATGCTCCCCACCCACATGCACCCCACCCACCCACATGCACCCCACCCACCCAATGCTCCCCACCCACCCAATGCTCCCCACCCACCCAATGCTCCCCACCCCACCCAATGCTCCCCACCCCACCCAATGCTCCCCACCCCACCCAATGCTCCCCACCCCACCCAATGCTCCCCACCCCACCCAATGCTCCCCACCCCACCCAATGCTCCCCACCCCACCCAATGCTCCCCACCCCACCCAATGCTCCCCACCCCACCCAATGCTCCCCACCCCACCCAGTGGTGGCAGGCAGAGCTTGGGTAAGGTTAAGGTGAGGGCTCACCTCAACTTAACCTTACCCGAGCTAAACCGCGCCCGAATGACTTCAACTGAACTGCACACGCTTTATATACCCGGCCCCGACCCCAGAGCCGGCCGGAAGCGCGCGCCCGTAAAGCTCTAATTTGATTGGTTGGAAACCGCGGTTTCAAATTTTGGCGGTCAAACGCACAGTGCACGCGTAAACTGTTGACAATGGCGAGCGTGTTTCCGTCTCTGTCGTTTTTCCTTTGCTCTCTGATACCTTTGGCCTCCTCCGGTAGGCCCTCTGCCATTGGCGCTCCCTGTCCTTGTAGTTGGAATACTGTTCCATTGGCAAGTACGGTTGTGCCCAGACCCCACGCCGCTTGGGAATAAGGAATGGCGTCTGGGAACGAGGCCGAGGTTGATTGAGACTCCATTTCTGATTGTAGTCTCCATTTTGAGACTCCAGTTCTATTAGTAGTTCTGTTAGTAGTCCATGAAGAGAGGAGACGAAAAGGTAAAGAAGGAAGGTAGGGAGTAGGGAGGCAGTCAACTCTTGTAAGCTTAGGGATTTAAAAAAAAACTTGTAAAGATAACTAGCTACCACGGTCATGCTAGCTAGTTATGACTCTAGTCAGCATTGTGAATGCTACAATGGCTGTCTTATGATCCCAGAAGTACAATACTGCTCCACCACTTTCATTACTCTTTAGAAGATTGAGGAAGAGATGAGGGAGTTGGCACCCCATCACAACCACTCACCCCATCACCCTGCACATCTCCACCCCTCATTCACACCAATCAGCCCCTTGCCCCTTCACCGCCTCATCTTAATTTCCCTCCAGTGCATCATATCTTCAGCCTCTCATCCCTCCTCCCCTTCACCCCTAAACGTATTCACCCTTCATCCTGCACAGGCCCACAGGAATGACCCAGAGGAGCTGTGGATCTCCGCTATGACTGGCCATTGCAACTCTCCAGAGGAGTTGGTGGATCTCCGCTATGACTGGCCGTTGCAACTCTCCAGAGGAGCTGGTGGATCTCCGCTATGTCTGGCCATGGCAACTCTCCAGAGCTAAGGAAGACCTGGCTGGATCCACTGCACCTCAAGTACGGCTACTACTGAGGTATGGCATTAATGACCTAAGTGCCTAGCCTCATTCCCAAGCGTAATCCTCCTGTAAGTGTCCTGGAATAAAGAAATACACTCTTCGGTAGGAATCATCTTTTTCACATTGGAAGTCTGTGCTGTTTTCTACTAGCCTCATTACAACACGGCTTGGTTGCATCTAGGTGATGACCTGATGAGGGTCGTGAGTGGGGGCGAAGAGTGAGGGTGATCAATGAAGGTGACGACTCCCGTATTTCAGTAATGATGGTACGGTCGTGCACCACGGACTAGCAGTAGTTTCCAAGTACCCCCCAGAAAACGTGGGGAGACATGCATGCACAAACAGTGAATACCAGGCACTCTCCTCCCCCCTACCGCGTGCCTGACAATGAGGCTAGTTGTCACCCTCACTCAAGACCCTAATCATGCCATCACCCTCACTATGACCCTGATCATCACTCTTACTCATCTCTTCATCACCTAGCCTCATTCCCTGGTCTAGTCTTCGATGCAGTATTATACAACTACAGAAGGGAAAGGGGGAAGGCCGGGAGATGCGGTTTATACGTGTGGTGATGTCAAGTATAGACAGATGGTAGGCATATGGGGCCAATTGCTGATGAAGAACCTTAAAGCACTTCCTCTGGCAGGTCTCTTAGCTGTTTAGAGACCTTCAGGGTGCACCTATAATCACCTCTGGCTTTACAATCAGTAGCTGTACCATCCAGCTTGATTGGCAACTGTTAGTGTTGTAGGTTGGTTGGGTCCAGATCATGGCTGTGGAGCTGTAGGGTCTTTGTGGGATCAAGGTGTGATGCTTGCCAATTTTTCCGTATGCGCCAAGTTATAGCAGTCTTGCTGATGCAAAAGGTTCAATCTCCATCTTCTGCCTCCCTCCCTCCAGAAACACCCTTCTCGGCCACCTCAGGAAGAGACTGAACACCGTGCCCAGTGCTACTGCGCAGATGAAGGTACACATCTGTCCCCCCCCCCCCCCCCCCCACCCACAGCTTACTCATTACTCTCACCTATCACCTTCACTGATCACCCTCACTCTTCTGCCCCACTCATGACCCTCATCATGTCATCACCTAATCTCATTCCCAGGCACTTGGTATGGGGAGAAGAGCGCCTGGTACCCACCATTCGCTCTTGTGCGAGCAGTTCTGTATAATTCATCGAGATACGTAAGTGACACAGAGAAATATTCGGTCAAATAACTAGACAACTGCAACATGCAGCTACATCATGCATGCAGAGCCGTGGTTTCCAAGTCTGTTGATGTGAATAGCTGCTTCTGCCTTCCCAACGTGGATGTGTGGCACAATACACTTGGCTATATGTAGCCATACAAACACATTCTTGTCGACGTTATTCTGTATTGCTGTCAGTTGTTCATCCTTAATACTATTAGTATCCCTGGCTTTCCTACCTTAAGGTTACGGGATACCATGTGCTCATTGATGTACAAGTTACCTTTGTTTCTCCGTGCAGGAACTAGCTAGAGACATGCAACAAAAACTATGTATAACAGTACCTTCTAGCTGGTTTGATCTTAGCACCTGAGTACAGCATGCCAACATGGGCAGTGGCATCAACGTTCAAGGTCGAGTTGGCGAACTTGGTGTCAGATTTTGCAATCAGAAAGGGCTAACAGGCCAGCTTGGCAGCATCCATGAGAAGATTCCAACTGACTGGAGGGCAACTGACTGACTGGAGGGCAGCTCGGAGTGGGTTTGCTTTTGCTGCCGTTGGAATAACAAGTGATGGTCGTTCATACCGCAAAGCCATTCGCTTTTCGCCCAATCAGGCAAGTAGAACACGCAGTATCTCACGAACAGGATGTTTATTTCGGTAAAACATTTTGAGCCGCCCTGTCCCTTTCTTTGTAGAATTTAAGTCCAGTGTTAGATATTACCGTATAGTGGGAGAATTTGGCGGGCATTGAATTTGGCGATTTCAGCGAAAACACCGTATTTTTTAATTTGGCGAATTTTTTAATTTGGCGATCCTCGACACAAATGACGTAACAGCAATGACATAAGCCTCAGCACATTGTACTGTTGACCGTAAACTGCAAGCACACACCACGCACAATAGCAAACTGTAACCCGCAACCTTAACCGAGGGCAAACAACACCGCTTGGTTGCATGTTGTAGATATATAAACGACTCCCGTATTTCAGTAATGTATGGTCGTGCTATATACATGGACTAGCAGTAGTTTCCAATTACCCGAGGGAGACGTTTATGCACGAACAGGGAATACCGGGCACTCTCCTCCCCCTACCGGGTGCCTGACAATGAGGCTAGTCATCACCCTCACTCATGACCCTATAATCATATCGTGACCCTCACTCATGACCCTAATCATATCACTCATGACCCTGATTATCACTCTTACTCATCACCTCGTCGCCTAGCCTCATTCCCAGGCCTCTATTCTTTGATGCAGTATTATACAAATACAGAAGTGAAACGGGGGAAGGCTGGGAGATCTGGTGATGTCAGGTATAGACAGATGGTAGGCACATGGGGCCGGTGGCTGATGAAGAACCTCGAAGCCCTTTCTTGTCATTTCAGTCCAAGTGCTGGAGGCCAGAGTGTTCACAAGGCAGCATCAAAATCGTTGATTGTTCACAACACCACCATAGATGAGTTGACATGAACAGGAATTGTTGTAGTCGGCACTGCCCTCCTTGTGTCTACCATCTGCCTACCTGCATGACGTCACTGCACGTGACCATATCTCCCAGGCCTTCCCCCTCTTCATCCATGTTTGCATTCTACAAGCAATCATGTCGTGCATGGGAAAGTGCTGGGAATGAGGCTACTCATCACCATCACTCACTGTAACACATGTACCTTCCTTCCAGATGTCACCTTCAACATATCTATTGCTTGTAGACGCCTGTGTGGCTAACATATCTGTTTCAGTCATCACTAACTGTGACGACAACTATGACATAATTATTCTACTGTTGAACAACACCATGCATACACATCGTCCATGTTTAATTATTGTCTCCACCCCTCCTTCCGTCACCCCATCACCCTACACATCTCCACCCCTCATTCACGCCCCTTACACCCACCTTATCCCTCATCCCCTTACCAATCAGCCCCTTGGCCCTTCAATGCCTCATCTTAATTTCCACTCTTCATCCCTTCACCCTTTGTCCTCCATTGCCTCACCCCTCCAGTGCCTCCAACCTCTCATCCTCCACCACTTAACACATTCACCCTTCATCCTGCACAGGGCCACAGGAATGACCCAGAGGAGCTGGTGGATCTCCGCTATGAGTGGCCATTGCAACTCTCCAGAGGAGCTGGTGGATCTCCACTATGTCTGGCCATTGCAACTCTCCAGAGCTGAGGAAGACCTGGCTGGATAATCCGATACACTGCACCTCAAATACGGCTACTACTGAGGTATGAGATGATTGCATAATGAGCTGATGTGGTGTTCCTAAGTGCCTAGCCTCGTTCCCAAGCGTAATCCTCCTGTAAGTGTCCTGGAATAAAGAAATACACTCTTCGGTAGGAATCATCTGTTTCACATTGGAAGTCTGTGCTGTTTTCTACTAGCCTCATTACAACACGGCTTGGTTGCATCTTGTGGATATATATAAATGACTGCCGGTCATGCAACACGGACTAGCAGTAGTTTCCAAGTACCCCCGGAAAACGTGGGGAGACATTCATGCATGATCAGTGAATACCGGGCACTCTCCTCCCCCTACCGGGTGCCTGACAATGAGGTTAGTCATCATCCTCACTCATAACCCTAATCATGCCGTCACCATCACTCATGACCCTGATCATCACTCTTACGTACTCATCACCTCATCACATAGCCTCATTCCCAGCCTTTAGTCTTTGATGCGGTAATACAGAAGTGAAAGGGGGAAGGTCGGAGATGTGGTTACACGTGGTGATGTCATGCATAGACAGATGGTAGGCACATTGGGCCAGTGGCTGATGAAGAACCGTGAAGCCCTTTCTTGTCATTTCAGTCCAAGTGCTCCACCCCTCCACCCCTTAACGTATTCACCCTTCATCCTGCACAGGCCCACAGGAATGACCCAGAGGAGCTGGTGGATCTCCGCTATGTCTGGCCATGGCAGAGCTGAGGAAGACCTGGCTGGATCCACTGCACCTCAAATCCAGTTACTACTGAGGTATGAGATGATTGCGGTAATGAGCTGATGTGGTGTTCCTAAGTGCCTATAGCCTCATTCCCAAGTGTATTCTTCCTGTACGTGTCCTGGAATAAAGACTTCAGTAGGAATCATCTGTTTCACACTGGAAGTCTGTGCTGTTTTCTGCTAGCCTCATTACTAGGCTGTGTGGGAGAAGACCACCTGCACAGCCTGGCACAAGGCGAGTGGTCATTATTCCCTCCCTGGTCATAGATATATAGCTAAATGAGAGACCCTAGTTTCCAGGGTCTCAGTAACCTGGAATCCTTGCTTTTCACTTAGGCGACTCACTGCTGCGTACACATAGCATGGCTCATGGCTCAGTACTTCAAGACCATGCAAAGGTATGCATGTGGATTTGTGGATCTAGGTATGTATGTTGCTGTGACAATGTGTGTATTGTCACTGTTGTAGATGGGATACAAACTAGCCTCCTCCCAGGCCAAACCCACCTACGTATGGGCATCCTATCAAAATGCTTCGTACAAATTACACTAGTACAAATCAAAACACTGCAATCATGAGTCAGTGTTACAATTAAACATGTTGATCATTTAATGAAGGGACTGCATGATCTCGTTGATCAGTGAAGGGAATTTGTAAGAGATGAGCTTTGAGAATAAATATGTCTTCTCCCTGGATGTAGTGTACAAGATGAGGGGGCGTATTAATGGGAGACACTACAATGCAGTGTACTTTGATCTTAGCCTCGTTCCCAGTCCCACGCCCAGCTTTTCGTCGCTTACAGTACGGTAATGCGGTACTGCAAGCGACGAAAAGCTGGGCGTGGGACTGGGAACGAGGCTACGTTGATCTAGCTGGTAACTGATCAGTTGGTCAATTCTTCGGCAGGTTATGGCAAGAATTCAGGTGGCTGCTTTATTGGAAAAGAGCTATTGACACTAGAGCGTACATAGCTGGTGTAATACAATTTTAATGTATGGTTTGTGCATGGCCTATGATTTATTGTTTACACATAGCTGTACACACTTTACAAGATTAACATGACTGTGTAGAGCGAAAGTTGCAACTGACCAATAAGTACTCATCCCTAGGAAGTCTTATATCCCTATCACTTTGCACTGTGTGAATGTGATATGTCAACAAATCTTCATCTTGTTGCAGCTTCACCCTCTGGGGAAGAAGCCGCCTCTTTGGTATCAAGTCAGTGTGTGCACGGATTGAGTTACACAGAATAAACTTTAGCTGGTCTGTGCACTTTACATGTAGTTACAGCCGGATGGTTTATTCAATAACCCTTTGAGTTCCACTGATGTCATTGGACATCATTTTGATGCTATGTGCTTGTAGAGCTCTTAGTAACTAGAACTAGAACCGAGGTTGTATGTTTTGTTGGACATGATACACCAGATAGTAAGGCAGACACAAGTACGTACATGATACGTGTTGTGTTCTGTTCGTATATCAAGTTGCTGAATTGTATTCTAGATTAATCTGCATGTACGTACCTATACACATCAGCAGCATGCTCTGTTGCTAAAAGTCAGCATATACAATATTGAGACCGTCATACATGACTGTGCAGTGGATATCGATATCTCCATATCACTAATTGAGACTGTGCACTTCAGGCCCCAGGGAATGCGCAGTACCAGTCATATGCTTGAAGTGCTTTATATAATAATTATTCCCAGGCCCCCGCCCAGCTTTTCGTCACTTTCAGTACCGAGAAGCGGTTCTTTGTGCAACCGAAAAACGGCATGGGCCTGGGAACAAGGCTATATCTCTCTGAATTAAGCACCTGACAATATGCTGCTAGGGTAATGTGATGATAACACTTATAATTATAATTTTGCTTGTTATTATTAGTATTACACAAACGCATAACAGACAGGTATACATGTATGCATGTTCAGAAAAAAGCACAGAGTATGAAACCACAATAATATACATGTAATTTACACAAATGATTATAATCACAATCCACTCATTACTAAACTCAAAATTGTACTTGAATAGCAACAGAAATATTTACTTACAAAAGACAAGAAAAGAATTACGACAAGACTTCAGAACATCATGCATGCTTGCTGTGCAGCTAGTTTTCCCTGTGGGGAGTCCAAAAGTGGAACCAAATTAATCACTAACTAGGTACAGACAAAAACGTTTTCAAGTGGTACCTACTTAGCCTCGTTCCCAAGCCCAGATTGCCTGGGAATGAGGCTAGTACCTCCTTTGGTACCACATTTCGACCCCAGTTAGCACCCAATCCATTGTCTATGTCATTTATAATTACTCAATACCAGAGATCTAAAGTCTGCCAGCCGTAATAAACACACAATGATGTGTGCCTGCAAATTAAACCAGGTACAAAGTACACTCAGATCCCTCCTGAGTTTGAGTACCAAATACTAGGTGTCATGGCACCGCTTGAATGTATCCGTCACTGATGAAGGTAACATTGACTGATCATGAGTTGACCAACTACTCATCCTAGATTAGACGCTCCAGTTATTGTCACTGTACTATCTTAACATGATTTGTAGATTCTAACGAAGTGACTCAGAATCATGTGTTCAGGATATAGCTTCATTCCCAGGCCACTCTCATGTTTGGTCTCGGCGGAGTAAATGTAACAAAATTCAACAGGGAAGGCCTACTATCTTTTCTCTGAGTTAGGAGTGAAAGGACAGGCAAACTGGAGCTCAAAACAAGAAGGGTAGCTGGGTCAATGGGGGGGGGGGGGGGGGGGGGGGGGGGGGGAGGGGATGTTCGTGTAATCATGCTACTGTAACATGAGTAAAGATACCAGGCTCTCCGCATTCTCTCCATGTGGGTGGGTGGGAGGTTACTGAGACAGGATACCCACTCTGTGTGATGGTTATGTGAGAACTTAATCCACACTTATGATGATACCCTACACATCTCCGATCACACACGTAATGAAATTCGATAGCAGACAACCACAGCAAACTATATGGGTATGTTTCCTTACTAGAAATTCCACTT
Source organism: Axinella damicornis (assembly GCA_963931865.1). NCBI lineage: Eukaryota > Metazoa > Porifera > Demospongiae > Axinellida > Axinellidae > Axinella > Axinella damicornis. Next base: position 9,401,724 of record OZ007505.1, on the reverse strand, counting down.
AGTCAGAAGGTATTCAACCTTTATTAGCGCACTTACATCAGATTATAGCTAATTTGTTAAGAATGTGCACACCATAACAGTATTTTAGCTCTTGGCTATCAGGTGACAGTTCCCAGATATTGGGTAACATGACCAAGCTGCAAAGTCATGGCTCATACTATCAGGTCTTAATCAAGCTATGATGCCATTCAACTCATGGCTTAATTAGCCTCGTTCCCAGGCCGTAGGAGAAATGGCCTGGGAATTGATGCGAGTTCAAACAGTTACTTCTGCTGCCAGAAAGTTGGCAGTACCCAATCAGATTTCAGAACGCTGTCGCATGACATTAGTAAACACAATTGCGTCATGCGTTGATACGTTGTAGTCACGCCCGTTCATCGCAATAGTTAATTGCGCTAGTGTAGGTGTTCTGCATGATGATTTTCAATTGTTCGACTTCTGCTTGCCTTTAGCAAACGGTTGCCTCCACGAGCAGGACCGCTCTCAGTAGATGGAAAAAGCCATCCATATCCCATTTCCAATTTCTATGTATGTGTATCAATTCTATTCTCTATTCATTCTTCCCGTTTCAGCAGCTGTTTTGAGCACATGCGAATCAGCGGCTAAATGGGCATTAGCATGGGCATTTTGCAATGCTGTGGCAGTGCCACAGAATGGATGAAGACTTTGTGGTGTTTCTGACGGTTCAGCGTTTGTGTAGATCGAAGTGCTTTAGGCACAGGCTTTAGACTGACTGAAGTGTTTCATATGCTGGGTAGGAACATGTGGTGAAACATTTAAAGAAGGGAAAATGCGTGCGTAGCCTCGTTCCCAGTCCCACACCCAGCTGAAATGTACCAGGCCTCCTGCTTCATTGTACTGCAAGCGACGAAAAGCTGGGCGTGGGACTGGGAACGAGGTTAATGCGTGTGTTGTGTCCGGAGTGTGTGTGGATTAATTGCTCCACCCACTCTGGAAACAACACAGACAATCTCCAGCATTCCTGCTCCTTTCCCAACAGTTGTCACAGCTTAGCATGCGCTATATGCATCCCAACAGACGAGTCATCCCAGGATGGGGGAAGATGCACATGTACTTAGCACTACATGGACAAGTCCTGGTGTCTCTGGACATGAGTGCAACAGACAGAACTTACATGTTCCTCCCTCCAGCATAGAAGAATTTTACAAGTGTTATATTGCTTGCAAACACTAGTTGTTGTATCACAGCAATTCATATGAAGCCATTGTTGTTCTAAGTGGGTGATTTCCAAGATCCCAATTAATACCCACCAAAGGATTAGATCATGTGACCTCACAGTATGCATCAGGGTTCTGTTACACCATAATACCCACAATGTGATCTATGTTTTTGGATGTGTGTATATCTACATTGAAATGGAATTACTGAAAGAGTGCACACATGTGCCCCCAACTTTTGGTTCAGTTTCTATAGGGTCAAAGTTTAGTCGAATGAATTCCCATCATGCAGTCTTGTGTGAGATGGCACCATGCACTCGAGCGCGTACATGCATGTTGCTTAGAATGGTGGAAAACACAGCGTAGTTGTAGCTCGCCTCTCATTTTGCTTATGATTGACCAAATTGTCAGCCTGAGCTAGGGCAGTAGAAACCAGTGTTTCCAGGCGAACTGAAGCCAAAGGCTGCTCTATGGATCGACTCTTTGCCACTATGATCTGGCCATGTGTAGCCGGCTACGGTGCTTCAGAGACTACTCTCAGACTGGGGTCTTAACACAAGCAAACTATGGTGAGTGGCGGATGCTAGCAGATGATGCATGAGTGCAAACCACAAACATAGGCACTCTTCACAGATGAATGAGGTAACACATTAAACAATGCCCAACCCGGGTGTGTAAGGTGCACCACCCACTGGCGCTCTTTTGAGGGACTACCAGAGGAGGGAGGACACGATCACGTGATGCACTTTTAATTGCAAATCAGTGAGCTCGTAAGTATAGGCACTACACTTGCAATGCAAAGTCGATTTAGTTGGGGTGCCCTATGCAGGTAATTTTTTTCCATCCTGCCACATACATACTACATGTACATGCACATATACCAGGCTATAGCACGGACGAGAGTGGTCAGCACAGATCAGCAGACAGAGAGGCCAAGCTGCTACATGAATAGGAGGGTCAGTAAACAACACAAATTGGAGGCTAGGTAGTCTCGTTCCCAGACCACGAACGCGCATGCATGTGCGTTCGGGGTCTGGGAACGAGACTAGAGGCTAGGCTGTTATGTGAATGGGAGGGTCACTGAGAGCCACACCTACAGCAGAAACAGAGAGGTCAAGCTGCTACATGACTGGGATGGTCAGTAAACAAAGCAGAAACTGGAGGCCAGGCTGTTATGTGAAAGGGATGGTCACTGAGAGCAGAAATGGAGATGCCAAGCTGCTACGTGAATGGGATGGTCAGTAAACAATGCAGAGCAGTATAAATTGGAGGCCAGGCTGTTATGTGAATGGGAGGGTCACTGGGAGATACACAGCAACAGAAATGGATGCCAAGCTGTTATGTGAATGGGATGGTCAGTATAAACACAGAGCAGCAGAAACCAGAGGCCAGGCTGTTATGCAAAAGGGACGGTCACTGAAGGAAACAGAGACGCCAAACTTTATGTGGTCAGTAAACTACACAAGCAGCAGAAACTGGAGGCCAGGAGGTTACATGAAAGAGAGTGTCACTCACAGAGAGAAGCACCAAATAACAATGTAGGCAGAATAACTTGAGTGTAGTCTTGATAAATCGGACCCTTGCATGGGGATCTAGTACTGGAACTAACTGGAGTGGTGCCCAAAATAGATCTTGTACTGAGCTGTACAAAGTTAATGTGGTTGAGTTTCTACATGACATATGTCGAACAACCCTCTAGATCATAGCTGATGTGGACGTCTTCCACCTGCAGCCTCATTAGTGGCTGAAGCATTGCAATGATGTATGTTTTAACTTTAGCACATGACACTGTACATGAAGGACATTGCACACACCCAACCAGATACATGTACACAGTAACACATTCTTGCTCTCTTGACAGCTCACTCAGGCACAAGCAAGATTATATAAGAATACGCAATGTATTGTGACATTGTTTGAAGCCATAGCAGGTACGTATGATACTAGCCTCGTTCCCAGGCCACACGGCCTGGGAACGAGGCTAGTATGATATAACTCCACTATAACCACTCCTCTCACCTTTTCGGTGCTGTGGGGAAGGTAGCTACACCAGCGAAGGGTACCATGCCAGTAGCTGCAATGTGGAGGAGAAACAGTGATCAATGAAGTATCGTATGCAGTTACGTATCTTATGAGGGCACGGGTAACAGCCCCATGGTGAACACTTGTGGAGGATTTGGACTCCAGGCTCTGATTCAACGTGTAAGCTCAAGTGGTACCACTGTAGGCAGGGTTTTGATAATTGCTTTGAGCATACAAAGCATTACAAATGTCATGCATCTTCAAAGCAATTACTACACAATCTGGTCTGATATTGGACTAGAATAAGATACTAAGAGGGCGGCCATACCGTAGATTTCAGGTTGGTTGTCCAAAAAATTCGGAATGCAAAACTGCAAAAGTATCACGTGACTTGAATCCACCAATAGAATCCAAGTTGTCACGTGACAACTTGGATTCTATTGGTGGATTCAAGTCACGTGATACTTTTGCAGTTTTGCATTCCGAATTTTTTGGACAACCAACCTGAAATCTACGGTATATATTTGGGCGTGTACATGTACATGCTGCCTAGTCTCATACCCATGCTGCTATATACATGTAGCTGTAGCTAGCCTATTTTCCCAAGCTCTTGCCAACCGTGGTATGTACGTATGTATGTATGTAGGAGGCTGAGGAGGGGGGAGCCTGGGTTTGAGGCCATAAGAGAAACTTACCAAGTGTAAGAGGATCATACAGGCTTAAAGCTGCAGGGTGGTGGGCAGCTGGAGTGGCCATGGCAGCTGGATGCATGAAGTGGATCATGTTCTGAGCCGAGGCAGCCTGTAAGTTTGCCAGTGCTTCCGCCGATTGCTGCTGCTGCTGCTGCTGCTGCTGTTGTTGTTGTTGTTGCTGCTGTTGATATAGCAACGCTGCCGTGGCCATGTTTGGATCAACTGGTATCCCCATTTGTGCCTGTGCCTGTGCCTGTGCAGCCAGGGCCATTTGGGCCATTTGCACCTGCCACGCTGCTTGAAGATCCGAAGGACTTGCCCCAATGGGTGCGCCACTCTTCTGCATCAGTTCATTGTACTGTGCCTGCACCATCTGCATCTGTTTCATCCACTCCTCCATGGACGGAACCCCATTCTGCCTCTGCAGCTGTGCGAAAGCATTTGGAGACAGCTGCAGCTGCAGCTGCTGCATCTGCATTGCATTCAGCTGTTGTAGTTGGAACTGCTGCTGAAGCTGCTGCGCTTGCGCCTGTTGCAGATGTTGTGTCTGTGCGTGTGCTTGAGCTTGCTGCTGCTGTTGCTGTTGCGACAGTGAAACGGATGGTTCTGGTTTGTTGTGTGACCTTGAGCTCTGAGAAGTCGAGGGAAACACATGGTTGCTGGTGGAAGAGGAGGACGATGTACCCTGATGGTGGTGGTGTGAGTGTGGTGGCTTTTCAGCACTTGGAGTCATAGTGCTACCATGTCTCGATGATGAAACGACCCCTTCCCTTCTAGCACTGCTAGCAGTGGTGCTCACGTTTGTTGCAGCCTGTTGTTGGTGGTGGTGATGGTGGTGATGGTGTGATGGTTGAGGATGGTGAGGGTGTGAGGGAGCAGACGCAGAAATTTTAGAGCCAGAAGCACGATGACTCGAGCTAGAATTAATGACAGGAGTAAACCCATGGGTGTGGCCATGGCCATCAGATGAACGCCAATCCATGACTCCTTGGCTTGAAGCCGTCTTCTTCCCAGGAGTTGGGCTGATCCTACCCAAGTGTGAAGAGAGCTGCGGGGCTTGCAGCTCGGCCCCAGGGGTATGAGTAATGTTGATGACACCAGATACTGGGGAGATATGGTGGTCCTTCCGTGTAGGCTTCTCTGCAGGAATGGACGAAGAGGTCACAGCAGTAGGCCAAGCATGAACTGGTGTTGCTGTGGAAGCTGCAACATGGTGGGCACTAATTGGAAATGTGCCGCCAATGTGAGGAGGTGCGTTCACACTTGTAGTGCCGTGTGATCCTGAGTGAGCATGTGTAGATTGCATGGGTGAAAATGCAGCCGAAAATGAGTGAGGTGGGAAGCCTGGAAGAGCCGGCATGGACCACACCATAGGTTGAGCAAGCTGGTGCTCTCCAGCTCCCTCAGTTTTGATTTGCACTGGGTCTGGTCTCTTGACAGCAGGCCTTCTCGGTTGTGGCTGCCTTGGCGGCACCGGGGTAGCAGAAGGTTGGGGCTTTCCACTGCTGGGGTGCTTTGAAGTGTCCTGAGGCTCAATCTTCACCTGAGGCAGCATACTAGAGTGAATAATCTGGGGGTTATTATCCTGGCTCGTGATGACGGAAGCCTGGGCCAACATTGGGTGTGTGGGTAGTCTACCACCACCCTTACCCTGTGGAGGAGTTGGTGGAGAAGTGATGGATGGGTGTTGGGGAGACATGATGTGGGAGCTTGGTAGCATCCCTGGTTGTGAGTGGGTGGGCAATTCAAAGGACTTCTGTTTCCTGGGGCCACGTGGTTTTGCTGCCTTCATTTTACCCGAATGCTCCTCCCTTTGCTGCTGCTCCATTTGTAGCTGATACTCCTCCTTACACCTCTTCTGCTGAGCTAGTTTCTGCTGGTTCTCAAAGGAAATCAGCTGGTACTGTATATTCATTGGAAGGTTTGGATCGTAGTCGAATCCTGGAGGTAACATCATCTTCTCTTTTGTCTCATCGGGAGGCATGAAGGACTCCATGATCTGTTTCGAAACTTGTGTCTTGTTCATGTTGGGGAACAGGGACGGGGGAGGAGGAGGGATGGATTTAGATCGAGGCTCTCCGCTCTCTTCTCTGTCGCTCAAAGGTGGGGATCGCTTGCTTGCTTCCATCTGGACTTCTGGTCCAACCTTTCTCTTCCGGACTTTGTTGGGCTTGGGACTGTGTGCAGTGTTCACGCTTCCAATGGCAGTCGCACTACTGCTTGTGTTCCTGGGCTCACTCTTGCCACCATCACTGCCAGACGTCTGGATGACAGCTGGGGTGACAATACTACCATGTGTCTGAATGGACGCTGGAAGAGGGTGATGTGGGGCAAACATTGCTTGTGTAAAAGGGATACCAACTCCCACTGCCGTAGGGGTCAGAGAGGTCACTGGGTGGTTCTGGCTCTTGAGATACTTAACGTGTGGTAGAGGGGTCTCGTGCTCAGCTTTAAATGAGGCGGAAGGAATGCTGGTGACTGGTTTGGCTTCTTTGTGGGACTGAGGGATTGATGTTGGGATGAAACCTGGCTGTTGGTGGCTGCTTAGCGTTGCCTCACCTGCTGAACACATCTCCATCACTTCTCCCACAGTTGGTGTATGGGTGGGTTTTGGTGGGGAAGCTACCATGGAGATTGGTTTGTTCGTATCATGTTTCCCTACGTGGGGAAGTGGAAGGGATGGAGGGTGAGCCATCCCCGAGTGAGGAGGGAATCCCTTCAAAATGTTATCCTTCGGCAGCTTCTGCGGAAGGTGCTGCTGGTGATGGTGGTAAGGGATGTCAATCCCCGGTGATATTGGCTGTATCTTCAAACTGAAATCACCCAATGTCATTGGAGCCAGCGATGGAGTCTCAGGTGGCTTCATTCCCTGTTCGTCCCTGGATATCCTTGAAGAATCTGCTTTCAGCACACTCAATGGCTCAGCACGTTTCTTCCTCCTTCCACCTTTCCTCTTTTGAGGATTGCTACTGGAGTGTAGTATAGAACCGGAACCCGAGCTGTCACTATCATGGCCGTCATCTTTAGACTGCACAAGCACGACGGGGTCCACACCTGGAGGAACGTATCTGTAGGTAGCTTTTGGATTTTTGGGTTTGAGAACTGTGGGCCCATCTTCAAATGTGGGCAGCCCAGCAAACTGTCCTTCATGAGGCTTGTTCTTCTTGAGCCTGGAAGGACTGGGTGATCTGTGGGTCCGAGTGGCTCTCTGGTCAGGTGTGAGGGAGCTAGGGCGAGGAGAGACTGACCTAACAGCCGCCTCCCTGACAGCCTTCTTACTATCATTAGTGGCATAATCAACGTATGAAAATTTTGCACCAGGAGGCGTGATAATTGCCTTGGACTGCTGTGTAAGTGGCAGCGGGGTCGAATCAAAGTTTAGTCGACTGTGGAGTTTTTCTTTGAGCGGGGAGGGGACTTTCCTAGTGTCATCAGGTAAGACAGGTTCCATAGAGGCTGCAACATTCACCAGAGTACTCAATGGAGAGTACTGCACACTGGAGATGATGCCTCCCGGCCTAACGGATGAGGGAGGAGTGGTAGCACGAGTGGAGTGAGGGGAAGTGGAAGTGGGGTTCATACTCGCTCCGTTCTTGACAGCCACACTGTGCCTCTGGTCTTGACCAGGTGTGGACACTGTGATCCCAGGGGGTGTGGCCGTGCTTGTGCTAGGGTAGGAGCTCATGAGTGTTGACCGGAGTACTGCAGCAGAGGACTCCTTTGGACTTGAGGGTTGGGAGGTGGGGATAATACCTTCCTTCCTCTCTTGCTGCTTTTGTTGTGGCTTCGTGGTCATCATTTCTCCTATTTCAGAGAAAGCAGGGAGTGATCCTGGCTGGGGCGGCTTCAGGGGTTGCATGTGCCCATCGTGAGTGGACCTCTTCTGTTCTTTCACGACAAGCTTACCATTCCCTTGGTCCTGTGGTCCCCCATAGTACATCCCATTCATATTGAGGAGGTTCTGTTGGGAAGGGAGCAGGGTAGACGGTGTTACCCTTGGGGCTACACTCTTCTCCTCACTTAATTCCATGTCGGCATCACTAGCGTCACTGATATCAGAGTAAGGGTTCTGGTTCTCCTCCAGCTGGGACGGTTTAGGAAGCATGGTGAGATTCTCACGGCGAGACCTTGGTTTCATCAGAAGCACTGATAAATCCTCCTCCACTTTCACTGCAGAGCCACTAGCTGCTGGTTCCGATTCCATGGACGAATGTTTCTTGATTTGTCTCTGCCCAGTTTCAGCGGGTTTGGTTGTAGTGCTCTCTGCCGGCTGAGCACTGGCCTCAACAGCTGTCATCTCCACATCTTGAGCGTCAGTTTCGTTGTCATTATCCTTTGCTTCATCCTCTTCCCCGTCAACATTCACTGGCTGGCTTTCTGCCTCCTGCAAACTGTACAAGTCCTTTAGCTTCACCTCAGGTTCATTGTAACCACACGATAACCTGTGTGCATGTACACATGTGGATATTAAATAGATTGCAGGTTGCTCCATTGTAAAATTAAACTGTATGCACGCACGCACGCACACACGTGCACACACACGCATACACACACACTTCATCCAAACTCTTGACGGTACAAGCATGCTCCATACAACATGCAAGAGTTTGGTAGCCTCATTCCCAGGCCTCCACGCCCAGCTTTTGTCGCTTGCAGTACGAAAAGTGGGGAGAAGGCCTGGAATGATTTCTCACATGATGTGTGCCGCCGCTGACATCACAGATTCTGCTAATACCTATTCAACTTGCTATCGCCTGTTACAGAGAAGCTACAGAGACCAGACAAACTCCAGATGAGAGGTAGGTCCTACCTACCTGGACTTGAAAAACAAATGTGCTGAGAGATGGTTGTAAATGCAACAGTGAAGTGCTTTATGACAGTCGCAGCACGCATCTAATGAGAAATCCTTCTAACCCCTTGCTTTTCGTACTGCAAGCGACAAAAGCTGGGTGTGGAGGCCTGGGAACAAGGCTAGGAGTTTGGTGGATCTATGCTCACCAAATCAACCTACCTTGGTGGGGCCCACTCATGCTGGCCAATATCGATGAGAGACCCTGAGAATGTTGTGTTCCTCCACCTTGCACTGACAATCAGAACACCTGCAAACAAACAAACAAACAAACTGAAATTCACAACAGGAAGAACAAACATTTCACCTTTGCATTGCTTGTGGGGTTTCTTTTCCATTTTTTCTTCAGGCTCTGGGAACGCTTATGAGATGGCTATCCGAAGCCAGTTCCTTCCTTAAAGCATTTCCAGATCTTGGGAAGGGTTGGGGAATGGGACAATGGCAAAAGGAGAACATGCAATTTTGCTCTCAGGCCCATTCCCACATCTATTCGGTCATCAGGTGTTTTTTCACTAATCGAGCAGAAAAATACGCACTCAGTGTAATTGCAAAGTCAACAATACATGTACACTATTTAACGGAGTTTGCCTCAGTTCTGACTTAAGAGTGAGTAAGAGGCACACACGCTTGCACACTTACTACTCATACCCACCAACTAAGTCAAGCCAGGCTTGAGTGAGTGTGCAGATTTGCAGCAAATGTAGTGGAAACGTGGACCAATGGATCGTTCAGTTGTTTCTGTACATTCATATTACATAGCAATGTCTCCCATTAACCTAGACAACATGTCTCCTTACTCTCGCTGGCTTCTTCTCCTTATGGGGGTTACAAATACCAAGATCTGGAATCCTTTCATCCACACCAAGTTGGCAAACCATCTATATTGCTCACAGTCACTACACACTGGGAGTCAGTGCACACACACATACCCAAACATGCACATTCCTTCTACATTACTCATTACTAGCGCTTTGCTCCAAGGGTGGAATCCACACAAATGAGCCACGCAAGCCCAACAATGTTGTCATGTATAGAAACCCTTCAAAGCCCCACACACGAAACACAATCCTACCTCAACATCACTCTAATTACTTAATACTATTACAGAAGTCTCCCACACACACGCAAAGGCGGTAACCAGGCAACGCTACTACTATGTTGCTTCCTTCCCAATTAGGAACACAGCCAAATGCATACCAGGATGTGAAAGTACACATAGCATGTTATTGGTGGACTTAGCCATCACAGGTATTGGGTAACAGACACAAATAAGGCAAGCTCAGATTTGGTAACAATTCCATGGGTGGTGAGGAGTATTATTCAGATTTCAAACAACATGACACATACATACATCATGTATAGTTAGGGATTAATTATAACACACATTCTGCGTACTGCGATACAACATACTATGTACTTTGCCTAAAGGCCTAGCAGCTGAGTGTTGTGTGCGACAGAAAAAATGGGTCAACTTGCGTTACCACAGAAGCCATCATGTCAGCATGTCCTAGTCTAAACCAGTATAAGCATACCCTTCAGTGCCGAGCGCTTCAAGCTTTAAATTCCGGTGGATTTATGGTCTGTTTGCCTACCCCACTCCTGTAACCTTATCCTTTTGGTGCAGCTGTTTATGATACTTAGGGTTACCATAGCTATGTAATCCTCTGGCTGGTAATTCCATCAGCTAAATGAAGCCTGAATGTATTTTTGTAAGCATCTCGAATTTCTGACATTACTGTGTCTATGTCACTGCGCCATTAGTCTCGTCCCTAGACTGAAGAAACTCCTGTCTGGAATGGCGAACACTTTGCTAGATCCCAGCAAATGGCGCTAATTTCCCTGTATGCACCACCTGTCCACTGGATAAACCTGCTAGTGCACTGAGCTTCTGAGCTGGTAGCAGACATAGTGTCTCTATTAGCTGGCAGGGGAGATTAACTAGGGTCATGATTTAAACTGCAGCAATCAATATTGATAGTGACATACATATCAAAGGTAATACATTTGACTATAACCACCCCCCAATAAAAAGTAAAGTCTAAAACTTAGTTTAATGCTGGATACCAGACCTTGAGAATCATGCAAAATCCCCCCCCCCCCCCCCCCCCTCCACCAACTCCCAAAGAAAAATTCACCTCACAGGCTCACAATCCGGTGAGAAGGCTTTGATGAAGCTCAACAATGGTGCACAAACGTCACCATAAACTCTAACTGGGCACCAGTCACTGACTAACGAGTTTTTAATTTGCTATGGCAATGTGCAAATACCACTAGCCCATAGTGTCAAATGGAGCTAGCTGCTGTAGCTTACACTTGGCCTCATGGGTGTGAAGTTTTGGAGGGTAAGTGCCTTCATTCTGTCTGAACTGCTGCAACAATTTGTACTACATGAAAACACCTCCAGCAATGGTGTAGTAGTATCTTGTGGCCTGTTTCTTATCTTGTAAAGGGTAGCTGTGTACACCTGTCAAATATGTGTAGTCATGTACTACAGCGAATGGGTTGTCTGCTCAATGTACAGAATTTGAACCAGAGGGTTGTCATATACCTGTTGACATGGTAGTACTATGTAGTGCCACATTGACATGTGATCAGAGCTTATCAGCTCTTGCAAGGCTTGCTCAATGATTACCCAAGGCCATTCCTACAACTCCCCTCTGGGTTGACGTTGTCAGTGACCTGTCCAGCAATATTTACACTCTCTGTACACATTTCTTCTGGCTTTGTCTCCCACAGCTCTCCCACCCATGCAGACTGAACACATGCAGAGAAAGGAAGAACATCACATGGGGGGGGGGGGGGGGGGGGGGGTCCTCAATTAGAAAAGAACAGGAGGAACCAAGACCAATTCAGTTGACTTCCACTTTGGCACAGTAGTGGTGCACAGCTCTAGTGAGTACCTGAGCCAAGCTGCCTAGCTGGTTTACCAGTACAACACATGCACCCATGTCTGTAGTACGGCGCACAATACACCCATTGACTCTTTATTCATGTCTAGTGACACTACCATATGTACACAGTACAGCTGTTCACTTTTATTATGACTCCCAGGGTTCATGTTTGTGTGACCAGTGGTTACCAGGAAACGTGTTGTATCTCACAGCAGATTCACACACATAGGGAAAAGCCATTCACCTATAAACATTTGCACTTGGAGGACTTGTCTTTGCGCTTCATTAGCCAAGTATGCAATTAGTAAACAATAAAGAAATGTGTTTACAGAAACCTTATGAATAGCGGTAAGGAAATTCTTGTGCAAATTGGTTGCAATGTAGTCACAGTGACGGGCCTAAAGACCACCTACAAACACGGAATGCACAACTTTATTAGTGACTCAAAAGGGCAAATCAGATTTCTATGGATTTGTAAGTAGTGTCCAATTGCAGCTGACTCAATTACATTAGAAACTCAACATGTGTATCACCAACCAAGATCAGCACCAGATGATACTCAACCTTACTATTTCAAGCCAACCATCTGGTACATTCCAAGACTGGAGGTTAGTTGCCTAAAGCACCAGTGGGCATACATACCTAAGTGGAAATTTTAATCCAAGGAAAAAATAACAGCTAGGATTCAACCCCAAGACCACCACAGGCCACCGTTCACAGGAGCAGAAGACAAACTACACACAACAGAACTGCCTATAGAGGCCAAGTGATTCTCACTCCTCTTTGGAGGCTGATTGTATAACATTCCTAAACACTCAGCCTGGATATGCCCAAGTGGATAAAATCACTGATAACCTACCCACCTACCACAACATTCATAGTTTCATACGCCTACTAGTATAACTGACTGTTTTGGGGCCCCCTTTGGTCTGGCGTCTTCCTTGAACAAATATTTCCCTTGAGCTTTTGCCGCCCAATTAGGCAAGAGAAAGCTGAAATGTAATATTCTATCAAGTTGCAAACTGGTAGTATTGTGTATGCCGGGTGTTTCGCACCCACATTCCTACTGTGGGTGACCCGGACATGCTTCATTTAACACAGATAGATACTGTTTCACCCTATGGAGTAGTAGAGCACTTTCTCTGAGAAGTTCTTGAGCAAGGTTTGCCCTGAACAAACACTTTGGCAAGGCAAAAAGATGAGCTTAGTACCATCCCTCTACTCCAAATCTCCACACCCAACTGTCCTTGCATGGATGGGGAGCATTAATGGCTACCACCAAGGGGCAAGAGCTCAGTTACAACAATACCACCTGTTTCAGTTTGCAACTTGGAAACAGGATGAACAGGCTGATCATGACCTTGCAAGACAGAAGCCATCAATATTATCATGTGGTCACTTTCTTTTCAAGGAAAATGGTCACATAATTTCATTCATGTGCACAATATAAACTGCTCAGTACCTGATAAAGTTTACACTTCCAGGCAGACTACTGCCTTCTGTAAGTAATTATGTGAATCACTACAATCTGATGTCCACAGAAACTGGCTGCCATTATTCTGCACTTATATACCATTATTCAAGTAGCCTACCATCTGATTCTTGGCAGACTGTAGCCTGGAGGAAGACTGATGTTCCTGGTCTAAGGAAAGACCCTGCATCAATGGGGGCAGGTGTGGTGGCGATACTGCCAGGGTGGCTGCCTGCAGTGAGAGGGAAGGGACTGCGTGTGTGTGTGTGTGTGTGTGTGTGTGTGTGTGTGTGTGTGTGTGTGTGTGTGTGTGTGAGTATGTGTGTGTGTGTGCATGCGTATGAGCGAGAGAGAGGGGAGAGTGAGGGAAGTGTCAAATACATTATGTCTCCGCAATTATGTGTAGGGTTAACATCATGTATATAGGGTTGTTAACAATCCTGCCATTCAGCCCAGCTACAGATATAACATCAGGGGCTAGCATTGATTTCCTTTGCTGTCTTATCATAAAACCAGCAACAAAGAACTTCCCCTAAAGTGAGCATTCCAGGGTTCAAACAAAAACACATCGAAGGGACTGTTTCCAGCTTTGAGTGAATTTGCGGACTGCTGCTCACTCAACAATTGACTACTGCACACCCTGGTACCTGTAAACTGGATGCTGCCAGCTCCATGCTGTTTCAAAGGGCAGGTTGAAGCTGCCTGTGGGAATGGAGGGAGAGGGCTGGACTGACCCACCACCAGTGGGGATACCAGTTGCAACAGTAGAGGGCAGAATAGTAGTCGAGTTCTGTGTGTGTATGTAGTTAATGTGCGTGTGTTTTAAGCATAGGTGTGTGATGTGAGTAGGAAGAAGAAAACAAGAACATCCTATAATAGATGTGATGCCCAGATGAGCTTTAGTGTGGTAATCACACAGCATATGGGTCTCAACACACCGCCATTTTGCCATCTTGGGACAACAGTAATCATATAAGGTAAACATCAGATAAAGTTTGTTTTGGTAAGGGTACACACTAATTCAATACCATACCATTCCAAATTTTGCTAAAAGTAAAGACACTCTGGCTGCATCCTTGGAAAGAGCTGCTACCATGCAACAGCACCACAAGCAAGGAAACACCCTGCTGTGGTAGCTACAAGTACACTGTACAACCAACTCAACAAGCTGTGGTGCAGCATAACTGAGTCATGTAGGTAAGAGAGCCGAGAAGAGCACTTGTCATGTACATGGTGGGAATAACCACAGGCTTTGATATTTTCCGACACCCTGGCACAGCATCTTAAACACTCATCTACTACATATTACATGTGTACCTAAAAGGAAGCGACATTGGACGTACACTGGAAATGTCAACCCTGCTGTAACTACATGCTGCAAGCTTAAACTCCAGCCCACTGCCAACAGGCCTCAATAAACACAATCACAACAAAAGGATCACCATACAACTTAGCCATTCTACACACAGAGTAACCTCATACAATCTCACTTGCATCCATAGGCATGAAAATCTCCCTCCCAACTCCTACAACCTACCATTACAGCAGGTGAATAATGATATCTGACACATGACTAACCCAAGACAATGAGTGTGTGCTGATAATTGATAGTATGCTAGTATTCAATGCATGACATCATGCCACTGGAATGTATTTTTTAGGTATCATGTCAATCTACACACATAACAATGACCACAATGCACAATATAAGGAGCCTAGTAGTTTATGATCCACAGTTTACAGCATGTAAATTGTTGCAAAAGTGCATTAGCACCACTCCAGGACTACAATAATTTAACCATCTGTAATCATGTAAGCTATAGTACATGTGTGTTGTATGTCCTCAACAAGCTGTGAGCAGTCTACTATACAGCCATGCATAGTGCCATAAGTTTGAGTCTTGTCAAACAGTGTAACAAGTTCGTTATCAAGCAGCAGAATGTTGCTGACTACATGTCATTTAAGTCTTTGAGCAAGACCTGCGAACTGTGGACAACAATTTAAGGATGTCACGAGTTGTAGTAGTCAACAAGCCATGCTGTTCAAATACATAGACCAATGTTGTTATTGGGCAACCACATTTGAAGATACTCCCAAAGGCACCGCCGAGAGTGGATTCACAGCTTATGAACACATGTTAAGTGGGTGGGAGTGACTAAAGAGTACCCGGCCATGTTTTGGAAGGAAACTTGATTAGGGAAAGCACTCCATGAATATCAGCCACACAAAGGTCGTCTCCAAGGTAATTCATTAGTTACCATATGTGGACTGTTATTTATCACCAATATTGTTAGGACAATCAGGGCATGCTGAACTCGCAGCCATCAGCTTCCTTGCTCTTGTCCAAATTTGGGTGTACAACATGAATGACAGCAGGAAAACCAGACAAAATACTGCATGCAACTTACTTCCTGACTACAAGCCTAACCAGGTTGTGGGAAGCCTGGTGAAATCACCATTATCAATGTTTGTGTGTGTGTGTGTGTGTGTGTGTGTGTGTGTGTGCATGTGTGTGTGTGTGTGTGTGTGTGTGTGTGTGTGTGTGTGTGTGTGCATGTGCATGTGTGTGTGCATGTGTGTGTGTGTGTGTGCATGTGCATGTGTGTGTGCATGTGTGTGTGTGTGTGTGCATGTTGAACCAACCTGTGACACTGGGGCAATTACTGGGGACAGCACAGGAGTGCCTGGGGTGACTTGTCCATCTGACGGCCTGGGGGAGTCCAGGGTTGGTGTTCCCATCTGTGATCCTGAGCCAGATGGTGACTTATCCATCATTCGAGGGGCCATACTTTCAGAAATGCCATACCCAACTGCCATGTTGATTGGACTTCCAAGCTGGGGGCCCAACATTAGGGTACTGCCAATAACCCCGGGGGCCACTGACTCAACCGTGATGGTACCTGGTGTTGTCTGTCGAAGGGAGCCACCACTCTTGCCAGGTACAGTCTTGTGCATCCCCACTCCAGGGGAAGTGTAGCCAACGTTGGGATACTCCATCACTTCATCAGACCTCCCCTCATCTGCACTGTCAGTTGCTTCATCATCATCCTCGGCAAAACTGACACGGCTCTTAGGCTCTTTGTTTAGTCCTCGCTGTGGTTTTCGCCTCTTATCATCGTCATCATTCTCATCACTGTCGCCACTGCTCCCCAGCCCCCTTATCCCACCCCCCTGCTGCGATTGGTGGTGAGAGGATGTGGAGCCACGCCCACTGCTGCTAGACTCAGAACCACTCTTCTGCTTCTGGCTCTTACTGCCAGATGAGCCTGAATGTGAGCCTGATCCACTGCCACTTTCATTTGAACGGTTCTTTAGTTTTGCACCACAAGAGTACGACAAACTAGAATGATCCTGCATAGATGTAGCGGGGAATTTGTCCCCAGTTTCCACACTGCAGTAGCTTTCTGATTCCATCGCCTTCAGTTCTGCTTTCATGTGGCCATTTTCATTGTTTTCCTTGTGCGGCAGAGTCCCATTGGAGGGCTGAAACTTCCTGAGTGAGCAAGGTTTATCAGTAGACTCATCAGCTTCTGTTGTGATGAATGTACTCACTTTCCCCCTCCCTTCCACTACATTCCTTCCGTATTCACACTCCCTAGGTTGCACTGCGGTCATGACGAAATCACCAGATACACATTCCTCTGTAATAATCTATGCATGGGGGAGACCAGTGAGGATATTCACCAGCTGTGAATGCCACTCAAAGGAAAACAACTCACGTTCAATTAACTATGTGGGTTGAGGCAACATCCTTGGCCAAGAGTCATTTGGTATGCTTAATTTATTCACCTATTCTAGAGACTAATCAGTGCTGTTTTAAGTTCACAATGCCTTGCAGTAAGTAATTTCTCCTAGTCTAAATAGTCAGTTTAAGGATTAAGGCAAAGTTGCCTTCTACGGGACACAAGTTGCACACACAGGCAGCTGAATGCGTGGGCAATAAAGCCTTAGCAGACAGGACATCACTTTAGAGGTTGTCAGGGAAGCCCTAGGTCTGGTCACTCTGACAGAGTGGTAACCATGCAACGCGGGGCTTCATTACCTTTGGCTTCCTACATTCTTCTAGGGTATAAGCATATCAAAACGAAATCATATGGGGAGTGATTTCGTGTTTCAAAAACTACTCAGAAGTTTTCAACTTGCTCTCCAAGAGTTTAGCTTTCAACTTGGGGAGCTGGTTTACATTTTAGAATAGTACAGCATCTAAAGAAACCACCCACTTTGAAAACAATTACAGTATGTTACCATTGATGACAAAGAAGTCTAAATACCTTGCCAAGTTCCTCTAAGTTGCCTGTAGACATAGAAATAGCATTATCTGGTAGTTGTGTTTGTACTGGAGGAGAGACAATGCATACATACAATAAAAGCATTGGGCAACCCAAAGTCCAACAATGTAATTTGTAGCGTATTTGAGTAGTAGAGCACTTGGCTAATTAGCTGAAACACCCTAGCAACCAGATGTTACTGCAATAGGAGAACAATGTAACTTAGTGTGGGTGCACCCCTTGGCACCAGAATGGTACTACAATCCATTTAGGTCCATTATTCATGACCTTGTAGCACATTAAGCTGGTGTGTGTAGGCTATACATTAACAATGATATCAGTCACCAAGGCTTGACAGGATATAGCTTTGGCACACAGCTTTGACTCCCTTGACTAGGTCACACACATAACACTTTTCAGCTGATACTGACATGGCTTTTATGACATCACATAACCCTCTAGAAACACGAGTGAGCCAGATTTAGTTCTAGAGGATGTTGGAGTGCTGTTCCCAATACCAGGAGCTTATGAGTGCCACTTTGCAGTCATAAGCTCTTAATACTGAGGTGAACAGGTTTCAGACAGGTAGTAAAATTGAGGCAAGATTTGGTGTGGAAATAGCACACAAACAAATTAGCATCAAATGTGTTGAGACCAACAATTATTACATGAAACATGGTTTACCAGATGGCTGGTTTTGTGGGATGTGCACCTCACCACAGACTTTACTGCACCTGGGATTCCGGACCTATTATTGTAAAGGCAGGTGTGCATCCCATGAGCGTCTGGACCACTTTCCCTTTTATGGTAGCCACTATTCATTGACATTACAACACATTCCAAGCACAATTCATATGACGTCATGCATAGTCTGGCCATCTCCAACGACAACCAAAAGAATGTTAAATTACAGCTAATTGACCAAAGGAATGTTACATAAACGCAGAATGCACAAAGGCCTTTGGCAGCACGCCGAAAGCTCACCTCCTTAGAGGTACTTCTCTCACATACGAGGACTGGTCTCTGACAAAATACAACTACGCACATGACGTTACCAATTCAACATAACAGCGTATAGTGGCGCACCTTGATAACACAGAATGTCAATCCTTGAATTCGCCCACTCCAAACAAGACTTTACGTCCACAAAAACTCCCGCCAACTTCAGACAACTATTCAGGCACTTTCCAGCACTTGATTTTCAGTCCAGTTTTCTCAACAGAAGGTAAATAGTTCACAAACTATTTTCTAACTAACTGCCGCGAAGGTTTACTTAGCACTGTTTGAATCTAGTACAAAGCTAGCTACAATCGACTCTATTTTGGTAGCTATACAACTTAGGTGGTTCATGACAGACCTAGGTTCCTTTACAAAACGGCCAGACTTGCAGCTTTACAGTATCATCATCGATCGACGCAAGTAATCAACATTATTCATTGATCGATCATGACGAATTCCAGACATTTCCTGTCAATATCTCATTAGCGGTTGATATTGCAAATGAGTGCTTGCTCCAAGGTCCCAGGGCGCATGCGTAACATTCGGTCCCGCCAAAGTAGGAAAAAGAGGCGCCTGTTCGGAGGGAACGAATCAGCTGGACGAAAGAGAAAGAAATGCAGGTTGCAAACTCAAACAGCGAGTGTTCTGTGACTACAGGCAAAGGTAGGGAACTTATTGATGATGTCGTATAGTTAGCCTCGTTGATTGACACGATTGTTTTTGTACATTGTGCTAACAGATGTAAGCAGACAACCTTCGTCACAGTCACTGACATTGGAAACACCAGTACCAGGCAATCTGCTGACAGCTGGTTGTAGCAAGCTGAAACAAGGTAATTATTGTGTAATACTTTTGACCATACATACCGTTGTTGTCTTGAGTTAGCCCCTTGATCAATTTTGTTGTCACAATTGTGTCAAAAGCCACACCCCTTTTCATGGAGGAATGGTGAGCCAGATTTGTGTAGGGTCTGGTCACTATAGTCATGTAGTCTAGCGGGCTAGCCCCTCGTATTTCCCCAGCACAGATTGACTTGCGTGACAGCACGGGGAAAAGAGGGTCTAGAAACTTTGGACCACTTTGCTTAGGCTCTACTCGAAATTGGGTAGAACCAATCAGATTGCAGCTAACACGTGGTGATCTTTCAAATCGCTTGGTACAAGCATTGAGGACTGTCTGAATTTGCCTGCGTTTGCTGCTCTCCTGCACAATGACCAAACAGACAGAACTACAAGCAGCCAACGAGGCTTGCGGGCCGGAATGACATAAACGGACATAGCTTAAGCTTAATTGCATTCTTTCGTACCGAGTAAAGTGGTCCAAAGTTTCTAGACCTTCCTTCTTCGCGCGCATACTGAAAGCGATCGCGTGCTGGAGAAAGCGAAGGGCTATCTTGTTAGACTAATAGTCATGTCAGCAGAATGTTGGTGGAGCCAGTCAGATTTTGCCAGGGCTGTGTGTCTGTCCGTATGTGTCCAACATTTCTGTGCATGCCAGATAGTCTCGTGCCCAGCCCTTCACACATGGCCCTGCGTGTATGCCTGGGCGCAAGTCTACATGCCAGATACCTCCCATGGGCAGAGTCCTGCTAGTTATATAGATCTTGTTCACAATCAGTACCCAGCCAACTCCAGTAAATAGGAAGCACAATAGCACATACTATGTCTCGTTCCCTGGCCCAAATAAAGGGGGTCTGGATCAATAGGCTGGCATGGAATTACAAATTTGATTGTAAGTATGTTAATTAGTGTGTGTGCATACCTTAAGGTGGCACATGCCCCTTTACGTTAGGTTACCTTTAGCCGTTGGGGCCCCCCGACAGTTAAAGGTAACCTAACGTAAAGGGGTATGTGCCACCTTATACCTTTAACCGTCGGGGGCCCCCGACGGTTAAAGGTAACCTAGCATATAGGGGTATGTGCCACCTTAAGGTCACTCTTATTTGCGGGTATTAATTTGAAAAATCGCTAAATTTAAACCCGCAAACAATAGCATGTGACGTCACATACGTGTGCATTAATAGCTAGCCACCTACAAAGCGATCTGTGAAGGAAGTTAGCTGTATCGGAGGCTATCTACGAGGTGAGAGCAAGACCTGAGACACCATTCTGAAAAGTGAGTTTGTCCTACCTGTTGCACTAGCCTTTACCAGCAGACTGAGCCATGCTGAGCAGCGCGGTTGCCTCTTGAACGGATTAGTTGCCAGCAGCTCTGGTGAGTTAAAACACTAAAATTAATACTCGCCAAATACGCTGCATGCAGGTATCTGCTGAATTGACCTCTGAGCAGTTTCGAACCCAACAACCCTGAGTGAATTATGGTATATTTGAGGGCTCTAGTCTAGATTCTGAAAATGACCTGGGATGGGAAAGGGCTAAGTGGGCTGGTTCCATTCCACCCTGTATGTACACCTCCATCCCAGCCTACTACCCAGACTCTCTTGTATATGAATACCTAGGAGCAAGCCTATTTCCTTACAGTTGCAGGTGAATAGCACAGACAATACACAACCATTTCTTGCCAATCATTGATTAGCCTTGTACCCAATCAGTGATGAGCTTCCTTGTGACATTTGCTACGGCATCACATTTAGCGAATTCCTCTGTGCCAAGAAAATGCAACTTTATTAAGGTTACGGGATACCGAATAACTAATTAGGTAATTAAGTGGGCGTGACTTCCTGTATAGGACCAATTAAATGGGCGTGACTTCCTGTACGCATGCGCCTAACCAAGACAGCTGCTGTCCTGCCATAGTGAAGACGTGTTCATGATGGCCACTGATTTTTCGACGTCAAACGCCGTTCAGTGTAGGGTGTGCGCTGTTACCGCGAGTGAAAGTGAGGTACCTGTTGCAGTGCCAGAGACAGCTGAACAGCGATAGTCGGCTCTTTCCATGAAGTAGTACGTGCTGAAAGGGCGATGGTTTGAACTCTGTGACTTCGACTTCCGTCGATTCTATCTCTCATCGTAGACCTCCCCGGGCTTTCACTACGGTTTCTGTCACTACTATCGGCAAGGTAGGTCTCGATAAAGTACGATTTGTGCTCTGAATGTCCCTTTCTATCTGCAAAATTTGACGTCAAAAAATCCTTGTAACAGAGTCGTGCGATAACTGCACGCAGTGCATGTGCCCTAGCGCTTGTACCGCTCATCTCTGCAGCATCCAATGGTACATTTCTTGTACTTCATAGTGCGTGAGCCTTGCTTACTAGGGTGAGCCAGAACAAGCTCCACATTAGTTGTAAAACTAGGAAGTCCCGCCCTCTTAATTAATCACCCGTTAATTACATTTGGGTATCCCGGAACCTTAACCAGACAATGTAGAGAGTCATACCTGGTCAGCGGTTGATTAACCAACACCACAAAACTGCTGGATTGAGGAGTGCTCGTATTCAGCCATGTCATGGCCTGTAAGTTTTGCTCAGCGTAATTATGTGTCCACGAATGACTTTAATCACACAGCACGAATCTTCTTCCCGACTACTTCTGGTTCTTCTCCCCCCTCTGCAACCGCTTCAGCGAGCCACAGGGGTAAGGAGGCAAGCAGTAAGATTTGTGCACCGGTGAAAACTTCTACCTCAACAGAAGAGCTTCAAGGTTAGAAACCAACCAATGAGACATGTTTATCCCCTAGACAGAAAGAAATTGCTCGGAACAACACCCTGATTGAACCCTACATAACTAACTAGTGAATGCAGGACATTGGAGGGCGAGCCTGAGCGAAGTGCACATGGACATGCATGGAGCAGTTGCATTCATACAGTGACAGTCATCTCAATTATGTGACTGGGCAATGAGCCACAGAAATTATGACACTAAACATACACTCGTGCAACTGTGAGTCAGGTTAGCGCTAACTTAGCTGAAGCAGTCTAGCAGGTACGTCACCGGCCATGGCGGTAGACCCACGAACTGTCTCCGTCTTTGTTGTCGTCACCGAGGAGGCAGAAGTTCATGATGCTCTAGCCAATGAATACGTAGGTAGGTTCACGAGTGGTCTCTGTCTTTGTTGTCGCCATCATCTGTCGAACAAGTAGACGGCACAGTCCACCTTGCCTCGAGGAATTGCATAGGGTTCGTTGGAATTTGATTATTGTGCACATGCAAGTGAAATCCGCTGATTTAAAATTTACGGTAAGTGCAAGATCCAAGCAAACAAGCAAACAAGCAACACACCCACTGTGCAATGAAGTCACGCTAGTGTGGGGCTCGCTCAGGCTCGCCCTGCCCCAACTATGTCTGTTTTCGTAGTGGACAGGGCTTCATATGTAGTGCCTCTGCAACTAAATGGTGTCAGTAAACAAGGAAATATCTGCTGGTCACTCTGTTTCTCATTCTCAGAGTTCCAACCGCCTGTGCCTGCCTATGATTTTGGAGTACGTTCTAGTTCAGCTGTTGCACATGATTGTGTAGCGTTGATAGCATGCTGGACCACATACTCTAGGTTGTTGGATTCAGAGCCCCTCCACGTGCCCCTCCATACGTGCTCAAGCAGGGTTTGTAATCTGATATCTGTGTGTTAGTATGACAACTGACTCTTTAGCCACTTTCAGTGAATCAGACTACCTTGGGAGTCACAGTAATGAAGTACTAAATTAGCAGTATTTCTGGGTGGCAAAAGCTTCCAGTAGCTTGCATTTCATCACGATTACTTGGAAGGGGGAGGTGCCGGGATACTCATGGCATCCATCTCTTTAGGTACAAAACTGTTCTGATGTGCTAAATGAGTCACACAATTGCAGATGTGCCTTCTAAATATATAGCGCCCAATGTCAGTAAGTAATATTTAAATACCAGTTTGCAGTGCATTACGGGTTTTAATGCACGAGGGCAATCTAGTTAATGGTCGAGGGTGAGATAATGCACGAGCCGAAGGCCAGTGCATTATCTGCCCGAGACGGTTAACTAGATTGCCCGAATGCACTAAAACCCGTAGTGCACTGCAAAGTGGTATCTAAACTACGTACTCACTGACCCGAAACAGCCGTTGATCTTTGAAAAGTGTGCATTATCTAGATAATGCACACTAATAAGCTATTTAATGCTCAGTCATGTGATCGATTCTGAGGCGTCTGATTCGTTGAGGGTCACGTGAGTAGTACTAATAATAGTTAATTTGACCATTTAGCAAGTACCATAAGTGTTCTCCCAGGCACCTGCAGTTATGCATGTAATCCATTTCCCAGAGGACATGCTTGTGGAAGAGACTCCAGTACCCAGTGCCGCAATGGACATCACCGAAGCAGGTGGTACTGGGACAGAGGAGAATGCATCCCCCTCCACTCCGGGGACCTCTAGTGATGTGAGGATGGGGTCACAGACTTCCAAAATGAGAGATGACCATCCCAAGGTACGGGTTCCTCCAGAGTGTTTTCTATGGCTGCTGATTTGGGTAGTGCATGGTGTATCTTAATGCAGTCTAGCCGCTAGCCCCTCTCTGCCCAGCCGGTGAAGCGGCGCGCCCGCTTGACTGGCCGGGCAGAGAGGGGCTAGCGGCTAGACTGATCTTAATGCTGAGCACACCTATAATGTACTTGCATAGAATATAGGTATGTGCATTAGACACACAGCATAACCTTGACTTAAGACACTTGGAACTAAGGTTGTCATGTCATTGAGTTAGTTTCCATGGTATTTTATCAGGGACTAGCTCTTTTTCCAAGAATTAAGAAAGGCTTCTCTTCCTTGGTATGATATCACATGCCCACAATTTACATCATTACAAGTCAACCTTCAGTCACCAGATACATGTAGCATGAGGAAAGTGAACATTGTGTGTTATTGTACTCCAAGCTTACTGCTCATTGGGGCGAGCCTGAGCGAACCCCACATACTCGTGATCTCAGGATGGCTCTTTCTGTCTGTCAGCTGTCTGTTTAGCGTATAGACCGTATATCCAAGTGGAAAATCCTAATGTTGTGCTGCGCACGTGCTGGACTGGGCCGGTCACCAAGCACTGCACGACAGGGGTGGAGCCTGCTACGTGGTACACGCAACGAGGATGAACTATGTACTACAAACTTGAAACTGCAGATCACTGTGAATGAATGCATGGGTTCAACATAGTCTATAACTATATACCGTAGATCCGGAAATTTTCGTGTTAAATATACTTCGCCTTTTAATTTTTCGCGTTGTTTTATTTTCGTCGCTCGAGCACACCGACGAAAATTAAACCTTGCGAAAATTTTGTTCAAGTGCACACGTGCACGTTCCCGATCCCGGGACCGGATACCATGTCGCGCCATTGGAGAGAAGCTGGAGCCTCGGATCAGCGCCAGCGAGGGAATGCAGCAGACACCCATGCCGTATCACTGGTAGAGAGGGAACTGCCATCGGCTACTTACCTCGAAACATTTCACCCGTCTGTCTCGGTCCGCGGTTCCAACTGCCTTCAGAAGTTCGCTTCCGCGATCGCGCGCTTGGGCTGGTATAGAAGAGCTCAGCGATCTTCCAGGATCAGGAACACCATCGACAGGTTTCTGGTAGCGCAGCAGAACCATGCTTGTACTTCGATTCACGAAAACTCACACGTTAAATAGAATCATAAATTATTCAACGTTGAAAATATTTCGTGTTTTTAATTTTCGTCGTAATGCAATATCGACGAAAATTAATTACGGTGAAAATTTCCGGATCTACGGTATGTACTACGAACTTGAAACTGCAGACCGCCATGAACGACAATGGGATCAAGATAGTCTACCTACTACAAACTTGAAGCTGCAGACTGAGCGGAGGATGAGCTACGTATGAACTTGAAACTGCATGAGCTTGAAACTGCAGGCCGTCATCAACCAGAGGCTCAAGGTAGTCTACACCCGTGGTGCAGTGCCGTGTCCTTGCTCAGTTAGCCTTATGCTCTGCCCCCACCCACAGCTTCCCTCAAGTATGTATGCTGTGCCGCACAGCCTGGGCCTCCTAGCTTATGACTTTATCAGGCGAGCCCCTGCATTCTTCTAGCTATCTTGATATACCACTCTTGATGACATGTATATAGGTGTTATGAGGGTGCACTGACATTCCTATGACCACATACTGCTTCAGTTCAACTAGAAGCCCACCTTGGTAATTGGGATGCATTTTGAAAGCCTCAAACTTTACCTTTTTCAATTTGGTTACCAAGACGTTGGTGCCTGGCTCTGAACAAAGCATCCAGATTAGCAGGAAGTGGTGAATACCATTGAAGGCTTCTCCCATTGGTAAACAGAGGCTCTCTTTGAAGCCCCTCAAGCCCACTTATTTTGGCTACCCCTGCATTGCCATGGATACTACTTTGTTAGCAACCACACATGTGCTTGACTGTTGTCAAGCCAGCATGTGGGGGCTCCTGTCACAATAGCACTGACACCAAGCTCTTTGATTTTCCTGTCATAACATGATGACCTAATTGGCTTCTTTACCAGGATTTCCCTCATGTAAGGTAGTCTTACATCAATGGCCGACTAGTATGCAATGTCTTTGACCGAAACCTCATCAGTGTCCTACCAGCAACCTTTCTCATCCACATCTACCTCTCAAGACAGTGGGCAGGTCTTACAGGAGACATGGGATCCAGGGGGAGGACAGCCAAGGTTGACCTTTGCTAATCCTCAAGTCACGTCTAGTCTGATAATATGGATACCTGGGGGTAATATATATAATGCATATTAAGTGCGTAGACAAGTGCTTCAACAAATTTGCCATCGCGGTCTTCTTTTTCATAAGCTGTTGCTTTGCTGCAAACGGTGCATACACGATCATAGGTAAAAATGTCACCAAAGCCAAGCTAAAACGTCATCAAAGCCAGGCTATAATTTCATCAAACCCTGACTAAGCCTGAATGCAGTAATAAAGTTCATAGAGCCTTCAGTATGCCTGCCAATGATGAAAGTGCTGTTAAAGAATGAAAAAGCACTAAGTGCAAACCTCGCCCTCATGTAGCGAAGCGTACCAATAAGATCTACTAGTGGAATGCAGGACATTGGAGGGTGAGCCTGAGCGAAGTGCAGGTGCAGGATATGCATGGAGCAGTTGCATTCACATGACGGTCATCGGACTCAATTATGTGACTGCACAGAAATTATGACACTAAACATACACTCGTGCACATCACAGCAACTGTGAGTCAGGTTAGTGTTTAATAGCTGAAGCAGTCTAGCAGGTACGTCACCGACCATGGCGGTAGACCCACGAGCTGTCTCCGCCTTTGTTGTCGCCACCGAGGAGGCAGAACTTGAAGTTCATGGTGCTCTATTAGCCAATGAGATAGGTAGGTTCGTTCACGAGTGGTCACTCCATCTAGTCTTTACATGTTGCGCATACTGCCATAGGTATTACTCCACGATACTGCACTGTACGTGCAAGTATCACGTGTCATCCGGTGCGCGTTCGGGGTCTGGTATCGGGAACCAGACTATAGCTCGCTAGCTCATGAGTTTGTCACTTTGTGCCGCTTGGTTTGTGGTAGCTGGTGTCGCTAGACGCCACGCTTCACGTACCAGTAGTCTAGTAACAGCGCTAGTGACCCGTTGATGTCGATTTTGTGGCACAAGCACCAAGTAAAGTTTTCGCGGTGAGCTAAAAACTGTCATAACTCTCGAACTAAACATTTTTATTCATATTGCTATGTTAATTTAGTTCCTAACGTCGAGCGCTTTCTTTTGATACCTTGGTCTTGCTCGTCAAGTACCCGCAGCGCCCGCTAGAACGGTAACAGACAGACACACACACAGACACACACACAGACACACAGACACACACAATGATTACTAGAACCTCGCCCCGCATGGGCGAGGTTAATGATTAGAGTGCTGGTATTTTCTACTGACAAAAATCTAGGGGATGTAGCTACTGAATTCAGAGACTTCTCTCTGGCATCTTTCAATGTAAGGTGCATGGGTGCTCTTTCATGATACTATGGTATATATTCAGCTGTCCTGGTTAGCCAGCAAACTGTATTGATCCTACTCTTCCTGTCACATGGTATTCACATGCTCCTTGAAGAGTAACAGCTGCTAATCAAGGGTGGCT
Organism: Axinella damicornis; assembly: GCA_963931865.1. NCBI lineage: Eukaryota > Metazoa > Porifera > Demospongiae > Axinellida > Axinellidae > Axinella > Axinella damicornis. The sequence goes on along the minus strand of OZ007505.1, from coordinate 9,374,340 downwards.
GATGTTTATTTCATTCAGCCCTTTCAGAGGTAGCCTCATTCCCAGGCCTTGCAAAACCTGGAGGTGTACAAGACCTGGAAATGAGGCTATTCAGAGGTGCTGCTAATATTTCAAGATGCATGGCCACTAAGCAAGGTCAGAGTCTGGTCAGTGATATTGTTATTAGGTGGTATTGTACTTTGACGGCTTCGTGAGTGGGTGGTTGACCAAGCTGTGATCTTTGCTGCTTTACTTGGTGCCTGTAGGCTGAGCCATATACCACCCACACTGAGCCATTGTACTCTTGACTAGCCTCGCTCCCAGGCCTCCACCCTCCGCTTTTCATACTGCAAGTGGCAAAAGCTTAGCGTGTGTGGGGCTTGGGAACGAGGCCACTCTTGACTGACCCTTAATTATGATGTTGATCAGGTAAGGCCACCAACTCCCGACTTTGGGTGCTACCACCCCACAGGCAAAGCTCTGCATTTGGGCCAAGATCCTCTTCTTGGCCCTCACACGTGAGGTTGGTTTCTCACCCTCCTTGGGTTCAGCCCAGAATTCTGGGGAGAATTCGTACATTTTGATGCGTGCATCTCGTTATTAGCCGCATGTGTACGCACACGTGTGTGTACAGGGGGGGTAAGCATTCCCTCCACTTTTCATTGAAAAAGCGATGGCACATGTCCATTGGTACGTACGTAGCTGTGCACATCAACCCACCCACCACCTTTCCTCTCCCACTGGTGTTCACATACACACATTTCCCTCAGCCTCCCAAGGTGAAGCTGTCAAAGGCCCAGAGGGAAGAGAGGGAGCGAGCCAGGAGTGAGGCCAGAGCCAAGCGAGAGGCTGAGAAACTGCTCAAAGAGCAAGAGAAGAAGTGAGAGTGCTTGCATCCTCAGTTACTTCTGCCTGTCTGTGAGTCTGTATCTGCCAGTCAAAAAGCACATGAATAGAATCAAGGAATTGTCTGTCATTTCCGACTACTTCCTAAGCCTTGGAATAAGGTTATAGGCTCCATGCACCCTTAGTGCTGTGAGCACACATACTTAGTAGTACACCCTTAGTGCTGTGAGCACACATACTTAGTAGTACACCCTTAGTGCTGTGAGCACACATACTTAGTAGTACACCCTTAGTGCTGTGAGCACACATACTTAGTAGTACACCCTTAGTGCCGTGAGCACACATACTTAGTAGTACACCCTTAGTGCCGTGAGCACACATACTTAGTAGTACACCCTTAGTGCCGTGAGCACACATACTTAGTAGTACACCCTTAGTGCCGTGAGCACACATACTTAGTAGTACACCCTTAGTGCCGTGAGCACACATACTTAGTAGTACACCCTTAGTGCCGTGAGCACACATACTTAGTAGTACACCCTTAGTGCCGTGAGCACACATACTTAGTAGTACACCCTTAGTGCCGTGAGCACACATACTTAGTAGTACACCCTTAGTGCTGTGAGCACACATACTTAGTAGTACACCCTTAGTGCTGTGAGCACACATACTTAGTAGTACACCCTTAGTGCTGTGAGCACACATACTTACCCTTAGTGCCGTGAGCACACATACTTAGTAGTACACCCTTAGTGCTGTGAGCACACATACTTAGTAGTACACCCTTAGTGCTGTGAGCACACATACTTAGTAGTACCGTACATTTCACGTTGGTTGTCCAGAGAACGCAATATTGAAACATCAATTGACCAATCACATTCGGCAAACTGGCCGTTTTGTGGAATGTGATTGGAATTCGGTATTGCGTTAGTGGACAAGCAACCTGAAATTTACGGTATTAATTTGTCACCAGTTAGTGGTAAAAAGAATGCACTCCACTGCAGGTGGAAACCACACTCCTATTAGCCTGTGCAAGTCACTGATAGGGCAGACTCACCTTCCATACTTGCACTCATACATCCAGATCTTACCACATGGCTGGAGAAGTTGGCAGGAATTAAGTTTGGCAGATTAGCTCCGTGAATTGCATTTAGCGGAATTAGATTTGACATAAATATGACCATGTGGCAGTGCATGTATGAATGAAATCTGTACGTGCTAGCTTTCTGCTTAGAAGTTGAAAAAGTGTCCTTCAAGTTTGTGGGTCCGTGTGTACTTCTCTCAGCCTCGGTTCGATTCCACATCCGGCCCTGGTAAATGCTTCGTGTTTGCATTTGCTTCTTTGAGTCCTTTCTCTTATAGAGAAGTCGGAAGAGACCTCTGCTGGGTATACTGGATGCTCTCTTACGAACTACTTGTACACAGCCATTGCCTCCTATTAGGAGTGGCAGTAATATTGAATAGGTGCATGCTTGTTTGGCTGCGAAGCTTCCCCCCACTTGATGAAATCCACTGTTGTGTGGTATCAAGGGTATACTGTGGTGGAGTACATGTATAGGTAAATAGCACTGTTTCACTTTCAATAGTGATTCTGACAACATGTTAGTGTGAGTTACATGTTAACCCATGGTGTTGCACAACCTGACATTTTCCTCTGGTCTGTAGGGAGCGCCGTGAAAAGCGAGAGCAAGAGATGAGAGAGCGACAGGAACGTAGGGAACAAGAAGAGAGGGCGAGGAGGGAGAAGAGAGAGGCTGACCGGAGGAAGAAGGAGGAAGAAATAAAGAAAAAAGAAGAAGAGAAGAAGAGGAAGGAAGAGGAGAGAAAGAAAACTGGAATGGAGACTGAACAGGCCAAGGAAGAAAAGGTACTCTCTTTAATTCATACAGCTATTGAAGCTTTACATTTTAGTCCTTCTCTCAACAGTTGCGCAAGAAGGAGCAGGCCAAAGAGCGGTTTCTCGGGTTCTTCTCTAAGGTGCCCAAAGGAAATGCAAGTGTAAAGGTATGCTTTGCTTCCTGTGCTCTCCCTATATGTGGCACTGACCAAACTCTCCAATCTACTACTGGTGCCAGTGTTGTGAATTTGTTCTGACTTCCGGCCATCTCAAAAGTTTCTGAGTTCAGCTGACATACAGTACAGATCACATGTAAGGTAACACACGCGAGCGTTTGACTCAAAAGTTAGTAGGTGCGTACACGCGAGTACTTGCTCCGCCTGCAGATTTCACTTGCAAGTGACTACCTCCACCCTCGTGTGTAACACACGAAGTGTAACACACGAATTTGAGTGCACGGTCAAGTTCACGTGATAAACCACATGCAAGCTACAGCCAGGTTGAAGAAAAGTAGTCAGTACTGAAGCAACGAAGACAAATGAGCCAGAACTTTTTGTGAGAGATTGAAGAGAAAGAAGACAAGGAGTAACTGTGCGATGATAGAGGCAGGAGAAAGGAGACAAACAGTGCCAGCGGAGGAACGAAGGCAAAAGCTGTAGAACAGGATAGCATCTCCTTGGTTTTGTGCTCCCTGTTACAAGTCCCCCGCTGTTACTCTTCGGCCTCCACTGGACATCTGTCCTCGGTCTTCAGTGTTTCACAGCTACCTCTGGAAACGGACTGTCTTGGAAGTTCAGACTGATGTAGTTTTGTCTATTTCTTTATCTTTGTGCAATGTACCGTGTACTTAGTTTATTCTTAGCTACCAATACTGCAAGGATCATTTTTAATGTGGATTGGAAACAGCAATATAGATGATGTCACAATCCGTGTTGTGTGTGGGGCGTTAGCCTCGCTCCCACATCAGACTTAGCCTCGCTCCCACATTAGACTTAGCCTCGCTCCCACATCAGACTTAACCTCGCTCCCACATCAGACTTAGCCTCGCTCCCACATCAGACTTAACCTCGCTCCCACATCAGACTTAGCCTCGCTCCCACATCAGACTTAGCCTCGCTCCCACATCAGACTTAACCTCGCTCCCACATCAGACTTAGCCTCGCTCCCACATCAGACTTAGCCTCGCTCCCACATCAGACTTAGCCTCGCTCCCACATCAGACTTAGCCTCGCTCCCACATCAGACTTAGCCTCGCTCCCACATCAGACTTAGCCTCGCTCCCACATCAGACTTAGCCTCGCTCCCACATCAGACTTAGCCTCGCTCCCACATCAGACTTAACCTCGCTCCCACATCAGACTTAGCCTCGCTCCCACATCAGACTTAGCCTCGCTCCCACATCAGACCTAACCTCGCTCCCACATCAGACTTAACCTCGCTCCCACATCAGACTTAACCTCGCTCCCACATCAGACTTAGCCTCGCTCCCACATCAGACTTAACCTCGCTCCCACATCAGACTTAACCTCGCTCCCACATCAGACTTAGCCTCGCTCCCACATTAGACTTAGCCTCGCCACATTAGACTTAGCCTCACTCCCACATCAGACTTAGCCTCGCTCCCACATCAGACTTAGCCTCGCTCCCACATCAGACTTAGCCTCGCTCCCACATCAGACTTAGCCTCGCTCCCACATCAGACTTAGCCTCGCTCCCACATCAGACTTAGCCTCGCTCCCACATCAGACTTAGCCTCGCTCCCACATCAGACTTAGCCTCGCTCCCACATCAGACTTAGCCTCACTCCCACATCAAACTTCCTGAAACTCAATAGCCTAATGCAGCAACCACAGAAGCATTGACAGCAAGTAGTTTCATATCTCTAGGTGCTTTCTTAGTCAAGATAACCTAACACAAATGGATGTGCAACACGGATTATGTTTATTGCTTTTTCCAATCCACATTTCGCTTTTAATTATCCTTGAAAACTGTATACATTCTTGTGTGCACTCGCTTGCAATAATTACTCGTGTGTGCTTATACTTGCGAGTCCTCACGGCACCACACGTGAGTCCTCACGTGTTACATAACTACTTGTCGCACGTGAGCAAGCCCCACGCTACACATGCGAATTTGTTACCTAACGTGTGATCTGTACTATGATTATTGTACAGAGTAAATCGGGCCTTGAATCTGCTACATGTACTGTATTTCTCCGGAATGGGGACTTACTGTAGGACGTACTGTTTTTTTGTTTTTTCCAAATTCATTATCATGCATGGATGCAGACACTAATATAACAGTCGGTCAATGGACAAAGTCCGAACCATGGCACATGACCAACCACGCAGTATCGCAGTCTGACAAAATGGCCAGTCGAATGTGTGCTGCTGCTCTGGCATCAGATCATGGAGTCTCCACTGTTTCCTAGTGCTAGTGCTTGGTCTCAGTTTGGATATGATTGGCTGTTTGGTGTTGGCTGTTGCGTAGAGTCAGACCTGTCTCCTGAAGGAGATCCTCAACTGCGTCACCATTGATCACGATGAAATAAGCCTGATCTCGGAGGTTTTTCTGGGTGCACCTGTCGGAACAAAAGTTACAGGTTTTTGCCAGTTCTCTCAGTGGCACAAGGAAGTCATCAAACGATTCGCCTACTTGCTGAACACGTCGTCTAAAGTTCCGTTGTTCAACAGATCCATTTATATGGCCGTCTACATACCACTGCATGACTTCCACTATGGAGGTGACGTTTGTTCTCTGCTCCGTTGAAGGTTATCGACGATGGTCAACATGTCGTGAGAGAAGCAGTGTCAGTGCTTGAACTTGTTTGGCCTGGGGTTCCTGATCAGAATCACATCACAGTACAACAATTACAACCACATGTGACAGGTCACATGATACCACAATGAGATATTAATGCCATGTAGGAAATGCGAGTCTGTTTCCTACAATACAATGACGAACTGAAAGTGGTGATAGCATTGCAGTAATGGTAATTGTTCACTGAATGCGGAAGTTACAGAGTTATATCACTTGTCTCTGGAGTGTACGTTTCATAAGGCTAGGGATTTGCCAAACTGAATTTGGGAAACTTTCATAGTTTTGTACATTGTATGTCAGTAAGGGCTGGAGTTACCTCTTGCGGAAACATTGGGTAGCTTATCCTCTGGTATTGGGTAGCTTATCCTGTGAGTGACTTGTGGCCAAGTGGTCAAAGCATTTGACTGTGGACCAAAAGTCCCTGATTCGAATCCCACCTGTTGCTTCACTGGTGTAGTGCTATCTTTACCCCTCCACCCCTTGGGAGACCAGCCATTGGCTGAAAGGGCTTGGAGGTAAAAATTAATCACCTTACCTTTTACATTACCATGGTTATGGTCACTGTTGAGCTCCAAAAGTCTAAGAATATTTGTGGTAGAAATCCACCCGCTAGCTTGCAAGGGATTTACTGAAGATTAAGTGCGAAACATACAAGTAGCTTCGCTCGCTCAGCTACTTCCCCTCGTTCGCCTACGTCAGTAATCCGGCACTGGACAGCTCTCTGTGCAGAGCTGCTTCTCCCCGATTGCGTCCGCATGAGCTGCTGCTCCCAGATTGTGTCTCCTTTGACTGCTGCTCCCAGATTGCATGCATCCGCTTGTAACCTCAGCTGTTCTGGAAGCCAGCCCATGCCCGGGCCCAACGTTCTCGAACATTCTTCGCGGAGTTCCGAGGTTTAGTAAATTGAAGTACGAAGGTCGCACATCACTAGTCTAGTCCCACCCCACGAACACCCCACTTCCGTCAAACACACACACACACACACACACAGACACGTTAATATTTTGATTTTGCATGTGGCGGTACTAAATTACCATACATACATAGCTTCAGTAAACACGTATGTTCATACCAACTTCATCAATGTTTGTTTATTTCTTAGGATGTTGGGAAACCTGAATTCTCCATCTTCACTGCATTTCCTGTCAAGCCTGGCATGACGCTGGCCAAGACCCCCCAGCCTTCTCTCAAAGATACCACAAACATCGATGCACTTATGGAGCTGCAGAACCCAGCCTCGGCTACATACTTGGAGGAGCTCGGAGTCAAAACAATAGAGAAAATGTCTTCTACAACCGAAGCTACTGTCATTTCAGATGCAGAAGATGAGGACGATGTAATTATTGTGTCGCCGTCACCAGTGCAGCAGGTGGTGAAGGGAAAGTTTAAGCTGCTTCAGTTCCACAAGAATTATCGTCCTGCTTACTACGGCACTTGGAGACGGAGGAGCAGAATTATCTCCCCAAGAAACCCATTCAGAAAAGATGAGGTACGTGTACATGCACAGCCAAGTAACCTTGTCCTTTTGTCATACCACAAGACAAGTAACGTGTAAATATTCATACCCTGAGCACTGTTCATTGTGCCACACATGGCACAACTGGTTGTCAATTATGAACAGTCATGTGCTACTAGCACATGTGAATTTGAAAGGGGTGGTCCAGGAACCAATTACCGTATTTCCGCGAATAGACGCCGCCCTCGAATAGACGCCGCCCTCGAATTAACGCCGCACAATTGGAGGCGCTGAGTGAAATAAACGCCGCCCTCGAATAAACGCCGCGGCGGATTTGCATGTGCGTAGAGTATCAATGACGTGGACACTTCATACTACTGGCGCGGCGTCTTCCAACTGTCGTAGAAGACAGCCTGGGTCCTCGGGCTCGTCGCCATCCCGCGAAGGCATCTTCTTCACCATCGTTTTCGTCCCGTGTGTATCGCTTTGTCGCAAAGCGACGGCTACTCAGTGCTCAATCTCTGCGGACGGCACTTGCCGAATCTTGCCCGTTGTGAGTTGTTGTGTTGTGTTTCTTGTATGAGCCATACCAGCTTGTCGACGTAATTCGACGGTGAGCTAGCTAGAGGGATGCTGTGTAGGGGGCACGGTCATACTGCCCAAAGTAATAAACGCCGCCCTCGAATAAACGCCGCCCTCGAATAGTAGCCGCACCAAACTGAACAACGAAATAAATAAACGCCGCGGCGTCTATTCGCGGAAATACGGTAACCAATAATAGGAAGAAGCTGAAATGACATTACTACCGTAGTTGCGCGTTATTAGGCACAGGTTCAACTCTCGTCCCAGGTATGTCTTCTTCCAGAAACTCTGCCATTTTCGATCCTACAGAGTGAATGATTCGAATTGAAGTGCACTTCCTATTTGAGGAATGTCATTCGTCGCATCTCGCTTATAGGCGCATATTTCCTTCCTGTGGAGTTATAGGCGCATGCACCTAATAACGCGCGACTACGGTATGTTAGTTGGAGTATCAAGTCTGTAAATGCCTTAGCTAACCTGCTTGAACTTGACTATTTTTGGACACACTCACAAACTGACCCTGACAGGCGGCTAATACCCTAAATCTGGTTCACTATCTCATTAAAAATATACCGATACTGTGCAAGCATTGCATGCAGGCAGCCAAGCCTCAGAGTACCACCAACCCTTTGTTTCTGGTACGGATGTGTTATTTGCCTGTATGTGCATACACTATAGGGCCTGGACTATGAGGCTGACAGCGACGATGAGTGGGAAGAGGAGGAGCCCGGTGAAAGTCTGTCACACAGTGAGGTAGAAGATTCTCCAATCTCTACTGCCATGGTCACACACTAGTATCGTTCCCAGGCTCTCTCTCCGAAAAGGAGAGCCTGGCAACAAGCGGGGGGGGGGGGGGGGGGTGATTATTTTGCATGAGCACGTGATTATTTTGTAGGCGTTTACCTTCGCTGCCGTGCTAATGCATGAATTGTAGACTCAGAAATGAACATTCAAGGACAGAGTACCCCTCAAAGGTTGGCTCTTTTGTCACTGCTTTCGGGATCGACAATTCACAAGGTAAGCTGTCCAGGTTTGCTTCTAAGAAGTTTGTCGGGTCTCAGGAGCCCAAACTATCTGGCTCTGCCCTACGCGCACCGAGGCTGTTTCGTACCTCCAGTGACTTGGATGTGCAGTGATGACGCTCGAACCCGAGCAGAGGGCATTTTTGGAAGTGAGTATACGAAGAGACTTTGGCTACGCAGTAAGTCATTGTGTTATACCGTTCGTGTTTGATGTGAAGTTTGCCGAGATGACAGCGTAGACCTCATGGCATTCATGTTCCTAGCGTGAGAGTGAAAGCTGCGATCATGTCTTCATGGTTTCGTTGTGTGGTATTGACGCATTGTTCATGCCCGGAATGTTTTGCGACATCTCTGCATAAATCCACATGGTTTTATGTAATAATTAGCTATAAGCACATGCGCAAACAGTGGATACCAGGCACTCTCTCCCCCTCCTCCGCGCCTGGGTTCGAGGCTATGGTAAATGACCAATCAGAGTCTCTTATTTAGTGCTCGTCTTGATACTCTGTCACTCTCCCCATCTCATAGAATGAGGATGCTGACTCAGGGGATGATTCTGAGGAGGACAACAGTTTCTTTGTCCCCCACGGCTACCTCTCTGAGGGAGAGGGGGAACAGAGTGACGGTGAACTTGCAATGGACATCGTGAGTTGACTTGTTTCAGTATATATACATGCACCCTATCATAAACCCCCCTTGAATCCTAGACCACGACATCATTCCCAGACTATCCAGAGTCTATAGATGAATTTATACCACGTGCAAACATGGCCTAATCTCTTCCAGACCCTCTCCCTTCTCTCCTTTTGCAATAGGAGTCTCTGTTGCCTCTAGACTATATACCCCAGGCCTTCCCCCTCCGTTTTTGCATACTGCAAGTGATCAAAAACTGGAGGTGTAGAAGGCCTCGGAGCAAGGCTAGCCGTATTCACTAGCCACACCTGTAGCACACAATGACAGCAATTATTACACTTTATGTCATTCAATTTGGCATTCCACAATCATGATCAACATCAGATTGTGCTCATTGGTCTCATACCACAATGTATACCACGCACAACACATGTAGACCGAAGGATCCAGGAATCCCACTTGCATGATCAACATCAGATTGTGCTCATTGGTCTCACACCACAATGTAACGCACACACCACGCACAACACATGTAGACCGAAGGATCCAGGAATCCCACTTGCATGATCAACATCAGATTGTGCTCATTGGTCTCACACCACAATGTAACGCACACACCACGCACAACACATGTAGACTGACGGATCCAGAAATCCCACATGTATGATCAACATCAGATTGTGCTCATTGGTCTCACACCACAATGTAACACACACACCACGCACAACACATGTAGACTGACGGATCCAGGAATCCCACGTGTATGATCAACATCAGATTGTGCTCATTGGTCTCACACCACAATGTAACGCACACACCACACACAACACATGTAGACTGACGGATCCAGAAATCCCACATGTATGATCAACATCAGATTGTGCTCATTGGTCTCACACCACAATGTAACGCACACCCCACGCACATACACATATATATAGACTGATGGATCCAGGAAGCAGAAACAGCTAGCCAAGGCCAAGGCCTGGGAAGCCGAGTTTGCTCGCAGGTGCCAACCCATCAAACCAGTACAGATCTGGCACAAGGCAGGCCGCGATTGTTCCTCCAGGAATGAGGAGTTCTTGCAGCAGTTTGCAGCCATGGCCCTCGTGGAGCTGCCCATCTCCATCAAGTCCAGCGGGGAAACAACTACCAACAAGTCACATGACAATGGTAACTTGCTAGTTAACAGTATACCGTATAGTGGATTTTCTAAGTGTATAATCTTCATGGTTTTGTTTTTTGCGGATTTTTCTTGCTATTATGATCGCCAATTTTTGTCAGTAGCTTGTTTCCAGGCCATGAGGGAGGAGAAACATGGCCTGTTATCCACTGCTTGTGCATGTGTGACCATTCCCAGAGAAACCTGCTAATTACCCCATGCGCGCATGTGCAGCAAGGGGTAGATGATTGCTGTGTCTGTCAGTGTGTCAGTATGGCAGTTTGGATGAAATAGGAACACTTTCAGCCTTTTATTGCAGAAAAAATGCATGACTTGTACATATCAGAAACAACAATCGTATGAAGAGCTGTGAAAAGCAAGGTTTTTACTTATCGAACTAAACCACACCTCAATTTCAATAGTGTTTACAGTAAACCAAACTTTAATGATGTCGGTACAGCTTCACATTGAGTGTTGCTACATGCAGACCGCAAAGTAGCTGCTGTAGTTTTGATGCATGGAACCGAGAGTTGCAAGTCTTGGCCTGTAGAAGCGAATAGAAAAACCACGCTGTGCAGAAGATGGCAGTCATCAATCATTGGGGACAGATTCTCATTACCAGACAGTCTGGAATGAGTAGGTTGCATTTTTAACTTATACTGAACTGTACCGGTTTCCCCGGCTGCCTGTAACTTTTTCCGCAGTCGTTGCCATCAGTATAATCTTCTCCATATCGGTGTTATTCGATCTATCGCTGCCACAAAGGTTGGCACGCTCCAGTTGTGATGTAACATCAACGTGCCGCGACATCAACGTGCCGCGACATCATGTGTGAAAACGTACCAGGCTCTCCCCCTCCTTACTTTTCATTGCTGTGCAGGGGGGACCCTGGGGACGCGTTTATAGTAGTGGTTAGTCCACCGATGCCAGTATCGGTATCGGTATCCGTCCTGATACCAACCAGTGGTGAGGTATCGGGTATCGATTGTTGAAACTCTGTGGTACTGATGATTTAATTGCCCTATGACATGGGTCTGACTGGGCACTTGCTCGAGCAGGCCAGGCAAGGTTTTGGGAGCACTTCTGGGTGAATGGTGATGGTGAAAGCAATGCTTGTTGCCAAATTTGTGAAGAAAGCCTTTCAAAAGTATATTGAGTGTATACCTATCACACTGGTATCGGTATCAGTATCGGGCTATTTCACATGTTCTAATATCAGAATTAGGAAGTATCCGTAAATCTTGGTATCGGTGGAACAATAGTAGTGGTATTTGAGGTTGCAGTGATATGATGTGATCATGTTTGCCAACAGGAAATGTAAATGTGGACTCTACCAAGAGACCTGTTCCTGAGGAAGGTTAGCTGATGTAAATTAGGGATAGGGATGTATTATGATATATTTACACTCCTGGTAGGGGAAAAATTGTGCCGTGTAAATAATATATACATACTAGGAATACGCATGCGCAGTGTCTGTGCCTCGCGCACGCACGCTCACAATCTGTAATAGTATAGTAGGCGTGGTTTCCTGTGGAAGAAAACGAAGGTGCGAAAGTCAGTTCAGCGTGCGAAGTTTAGTTGTTCGAAGTTGTGCGAAGTTGCTGATTGAGGTTGAAGATGGCTAAGCGTTGCCAGGAAGAATACGAAGACGTTAGCGAGGTTCTACACCCTTCGACACTGTCAACACTCTATATGTACGTACCATGGCCTAGACTAAACGTTTGTCTTACTTGTCTCCGCTAAACTCTCCTTGTATACATCGCTTCTTCGTCAATCTGTCAGACTCTCTCTCCTTTGCCTTACTCTCTTCTGAGGCAGTGTCTCTTTTCCCTGTATAGATCGCTTCTTTGCATTTCGCACGCGCAGTACGTGCACGAGCACGGGACCACAGAAACCGCAGCGATGCAACCGCCCCCTGCCCCTCGCAATTAAAGTGTGACGGATATATATATATATATATGTATATATATATATATAATATACGGATATATATATATACATATATATATATATATATATATATATATACATATATATATATATATATATATATATACATATATATATATATATATATACAGACGCGATGTGACTACGCTGCACGATTAGTTGCCTCGCGCTAAGGCGCTCGGCAATAATGTTTGAGTACTTATGATTGGCCTACGGAGATTCTGACTACACCGCCGTGATCGCTATCCTGCACTGACCTTAACGTAAAAGTTGGTGCTGAAACTCACCTTGGTGGTGGAGATATGAGTGCCTTTGTCTCGCCGTTGGCCGCCATTGCTCAAGCGCTCTCTCCAACTTCCGGTGGCAGTACCATTCTTAGGAAAGGCACACGAAGATTTTGACCACACGGCCGTGATCGCTGTCGTTCACTGTCACTTACATGCCGAAACTCACCATGCTGGTGCAGTTGTGAGCGCTGTTATAATTTCTTGTCTTCCCTTTAATTTGGCCACCATTGCTAGTGATTGACTGAGCGTGGTTGCCACGTGGCATGTGCATTAATTGGAATGAGTTGCAATACCTAGCTTGCGCTACCAGCGAGTTGCAACGGGTTGCAACAGCTGCTACCAGGAGTGTGGCTGCCCCTCATTAAGAGCCAGTGATAATGGTGCCGTGGTGGTTTTACCATGCTTTATCGTCATATTGTTTTCACATTAAGGTTACGGGATACTCGTGCGTGCGCCGTGTCAAATGTATTGGGAAATGTATACTTAAGCTCGCTAACCAAGAATCTCTGGTACGAACAGCGTGAGCAACTTGATTCTGGAGGTGGAGGTATGCTGTCACAAGATGCAGGGCATGACGGAAGCTTTTACCGATACGCTGTATAGCCGTGCAAAAACGAGCAGTTCAGTTCACCACAAAACCGTATTTACCGCTTTTCTTGAGCGAGACAGCAGATAAATTTGCCAGGGGTTATACTATCGAAAAAAGCTTTCGTCATGCCCTGCACCTTGTGACAGCTCACCTCCACCACCAGAATCAAATTGCTCACGCTCTTCGTACTCGAGATTCTTGGTTAGCGAGCTTAAGTATGCATTTCCCAATACATTTCGCACGGCGCGCGCACGAGTATCCCGTAACCTTAATAGTGCTGATTTTAAGTGATACAATAACTGAAATTTATGACTCATGAATTGCCTACAAAACTCAAATAATTGGGGCGAGCGTGAGCGAACCCACCATAGACAAGTTTGCTGTGAATTTTCTATGTGTTGTACGTCGTGCCATAAATCAGTTATATATTTTGCGTACCCTTGCGTCATGTGTTTACTCTGAGCGTGATTGGCGTATTTATACGCCTGTCAAAACTTCTGCTCAGTGCAAACAGCGTATTTATACACCTACCACGATTTCAAGAGCTTACTGTAGTGTTGCAGACCCTGCTAATATAATAGCAATCACAGTAATGAAGAAGCAGACCCTATATGGATATCAGCAAATCAATCATAAGCTCCCCTGCTAATCAAGTGCAAAGAAAGTGCTCACTGTTTTGTTGCCGTTTTGTGTATTGGCTGCAAAGGCAAGCTTTTTTGCCCACGGAACGCCTTTGGTAGCACTCAAAGTGGCCAGTATAGGCTTGAGGCATCACTGCAGTACCCATCAAAACCAGTAACTCACCTGCTAGAGGGCATACATCGATGGCACAAGAACAGGGAGAGTCCCAAGGTGAGCACTTGAGCACTACCCGGCCAAGCAGACACATAACGATAGTCGGGGCTCAATGATGCCCTTAGGAGACAGATTAACTACAGTTAAACAGTTCTTAGCCTCCAAAGTTAAAGTCTACTCAGGCAATAAATTGCTCTCAGGAGCAGAAGTTCATGAATATTAATGATCACGTTCAAAGGCTTAATTCCAAAATGATACACAAAAGCCACTAGGTAGTTGAACGAACCATGGAAAGTCATCTTCCTCGAACCCATCTACCTGGATGATGACAATAACAAAGACAGCCACCACTCATCACCTACCTGTTCATTGGCTAGAGCAATAGGCGAACTGTGAACAGTCTACACCCTTGGTGACGACAACAAAGACGAAGACCACTCGTGGACGGTTGTAGGTAAAACGCGGAATACGGAATAGCGGAATAACGGAATAATGGAATAACTTTTTATTGACCGGAAATGAAATTTCTTTGTTCTTTGCCGACACGGCACGTGTACTGCTTACTATCGATATATATCATGCATGCATGATCGAGGGAGCTGCGCTGCGAGATCGAGCCACTGCTAGCTGTATCTGGACTTACAGAGGAGCTGCGAATACCAGGTAAGCCGTGTGGGAGACACCGAGATGGTTGCCCTATAAAAGTTGAGGTTTGAGAAGTGCTGTGCCTGAGCAGGCTCACTGGCAAAGTTTGTGCAACGCTACAAAAGGTTTGACTCTGCCATCCTGGAAAGCCAGACTTTCAATATAGATCGAAGGATCTCTGTCTGTCCTCGCGACATCGGCGCACATGCTGTGGATGCAAATTACTGCCAAGACGAATAACCTTGTCACTGCGTCGTCAGCCCATGGGTAGTGAGAGCTTTAGGAGGTTAGTGCAGACACCATCTCAGGTAGCACTAAAACTCTGTCAACGGTACTTGGTATACCTCTCCCACAGTGTGCCGGGTTTCGTATCAACGAAGTTACGTACGTTGAGCCAACTTCTAACTACATCATTTTACCTTCTCTACTTTTCCGCGCGTGTAGGCTAGCTAGATCTCACCGTGCTGCTCACCTCTAGCTTCAGGCAACCATTGAGGTGTACCACATGGCTTGCCTAATGTCCGTAGCTTCTCTACAAGTCCAGATACAGGCTCGCAGTGGCCCGGCTATCTTGTTAACGCGTTGGCAATTGGATTGCAGTTACCGCATATTTTCAAATTTCATTTCCGGTCAATAAAAGTTATTCCGCTATTCCGTATTCCGCATTTTACCGACTCCCCTCGTGGACCTAGCAGCCTCATTCCCAGGCTCTCATTCTCGGAAGGGAGAAGAGAGCCTGGTAACATTTGAGGAGGGGGGGGGGGGGGGGGGGGGGGGGTCAAACCGTTGACTTCCACCACGTCATCATTCATATGATAGACAAAGGACACTCCTACTTTTGTGGTAAATGTTGTGTGAGTTACAATCAGTTAGACGCTATTTGAAATATTAGTCTTCGTTTTCAAGGCCTCCCCGGTTTTGTAGAGATCCGAGACACTTCTTACGAGCAAACTGGACAACTCACCTTGCGAACCGTCGATGCCGTAAGCGGCAACAGACGATGAGCGAGCTGGTCCCGCAAACTAACCGCAGTGAACAGCGAGCTATTACCAGTAAGTGGCAACAGACGATGAGCGAGCTGGTCCCGCAAACAAACCGCAGTGAACAGTGAGCTATGACCAGTCAGTGGCTGTCTCACACACCTGTACAGTTGCTGTGATGTGCACAAGTGTACCATAATTTCTGTGGCCTGCACATGCTCGTAATTTGCTCAGTCACATAATATTACAAGGAATACATATCTGCATCATGCCTCACGCGCACGCCGCATGCGTAAACCTAACCACGTGTTTATGAGTATACGGCTAGTGTGAATTTGAGAGAGTGGAGCTGGAGCTGAGATAAACCTGTCGATTACACTCACTGTTTGACTCCACATGTAGCTGCTCCAGCTCTGAAGGCCCACCCTAGCCTCTGGCTACGCGAGACTCATGGAGTTGCGGTATAAACTGCGCTGACTGTTTGACTTCATGTGTAGCTGCTCCAGCTCTGCAAGCCCTTGGAGGCACCGTGTGCTCGTCCACTGATCTGAGTCTCAAGGTTGTAATTCTTGTACCGTCGAGCTCTTTCGGCAAATAAAACTCAATTGGCCGGCAGGAAACCCGCAACATTCTCATCAACATTCCTGAGCGTGATATGTTCCAGTACGTACTTACATACGCATGTATGTACGTACATACGTATTTGTACTAGGAATACGCATGCGCAGTGTCTGTGCCTCGCGCGCGCACGCTCACAATCTGTAATAGTATAGTAGGCGTGGTTTCCTGTGGAAGAAAACGAAGGTGCGAAAGTCAGTTCAGCGTGCGAAGTTTAGTTGTTCGAAGTTGTGCGAAGTTGCTGATTGAGGTTGAAGATGGCTAAGCGTTGCCAGGAAGAATACGAAGACGTTAGCGAGGTTCTACACCCTTCGACACTGTCAACACTCTATATGTACGTACCATGGCCTAGACTAAACGTTTGTCTTACTTGTCTCCGCTAAACTCTCCTTGTATACATCGCTTCTTCGTCAATCTGTCAGACTCTCTCTCCTTTGCCTTACTCTCTTCTGAGGCAGTGTCTCTTTTCCCTGTATAGATCGCTTCTTTGCATTTCGCACGCGCAGTACGTGCACGAGCACGGGACCACAGAAACCGCAGCGATGCAACCGCCCCCTGCCCCTCGCAATTAAAGTGTGACGGATATATATATATACATATATGTATATATATATATATACATATATGTATATATATATACAGATGCGATGTGACTACGCTGCACGATTAGTTGCCTCGCGCTAAGGCGCTCGGCAATCATGATGCGTGGGCGTTTGAAAGAAGCCGCCACGGAGTACAATTCCCATGTACACCGGGCGACGTCTTTGAAGTGTTAGTTGTACCCCTGGGTACAACTGCAATGTAGTCGACTGCACGTTCAACGAGCAACACAGCGCACGATCGAACAATGATGAAACCAAACAGTATAAAACAACAATGAAATGTACAAATACATGCTTTACTCAAAAGTTGGAAAAGTCTGACAAGTCTTTCTGGGAATGATGAAATTTTCGTTGTTGATTCCTGCAGACACTGGAGCACTGTAGATATTGACTGTGCACCCAGAAGTATTAGCAAGTAGCATCATAGCAGAACTAGAGAGAGCTTGTGCAGCAGGCAACGGGGGTGTCACAGGGGGCCATTCCACCACGGTGGACCTCGAAAACGCCTGTACATTCTCGTTGTGCCCGTCGCTCTAAGGGAATCGTTGGTTTTACCTTCAATCCCCACTTGAAGACACATATCCTTCACATATCGATCCAGTATGTTTTTGCCAACAGGCACTGCACTAAACCAAGGCTTGCCCTCTTCTTGCGAAATGTTCTGCAGGGGAGAGAAGTAGAACACATCCTTCTTGGCTCCATTTGGCAATGTTGACAAGCGAGTCATTTGTTCGACGCATGTATACCGTTGAAGGCCACACAATAGTAAATGAATCGATGCAGGAGGGTAGCGCGAACCACTCCGTACTTCCATAACGAACAACGACAACCATTTGTTCAACAGCTCAGCATCACAGGATTCTAAAACATATTCACCGCACAGCTCCTCGCAACGCTCATTTCGCTCGCATCTCCACGCCTTGAAAGTGTTGATAGCCCAGCGGTCATTTTTCTCGGTATTTTTGGGTAAAACCTCCTTTGCAGATTCCGCAGCTTCTTCTTCACTAACTATCTCGAACCTGTTCTTCCAGCGACATGGATTTCCACTGCTTTTTAGCCTTGGGTTTTTCAAAATTGTCCGAATCGCTAAACCAGAGAAGGGACTACTTTTCTTGAAAACACTAGGATCAGCGTTCTTGAAGGCAGCTTCTGCTCGCTTCAGCAAAGACTCGGAAATTGCCATACTAGTACCTAGCAGCTACACTCAGCACTACTGTAGCTACTGCACTGCGACACTGCACAGCTGTGCTTTTGCGCGCTCAAACTAGTCCGAGCGCTTATTGCCAAATAAGGCAATCCTGCACGTTGGCAGCAGCTGATTCGCCATCTCCATGCAACGGTCCAGACTAATCAGTAAAATCATGATACAAGCCAGCTGTACCATGGCTTTGCAGTGGGTATGGCTTTGTACCATCCTCGGGTCGGATGGTACAAATGCCATACCCACTGCGAAGCCATGGTACAACTATAACATAGATCCCCCATTCAGTGCCTCGCACTAATGCACTCGGCAATTATATGTAGAAAATTCACAGCAAACTCGTCTATGTGGGGCTCGCTCAGGCTCGCCCCAACTAGTGGTGGGATGTGCAACACAGTTTCTAAGTCTCAGTGTAGCCTCGTTCCCAGCAGCTTTTTTGTCACTTGCAGTACGGAAAAGCGGGAAGAGCCTTGTATGTTTCCTCACGTGAGCATTACGTACTCGGCAAATGGCCAAAATTTTCAGAATGAAAAAGCGAAGTTTGTTCAACCAACTACACGTTCAATGCTTGGTGTGTATGACAGTCGCCCCTGCTAGCCAGATACACATGGTAAGTTACCTGGTACCTTGGCTCTTCTTGTTGTCCTGAGCCTCAGATCACCCACATTCAATTAAGTCCTTTCTACTACCTTTCTACTCTCGACATCACACATGTGAGGAAACATACCAGGCCCTCCACATTCTTTCATGCAACTGAAAGTGCCATGCAGGCCTGGGAACGAGGCTACGTCTTGGTGTAGTATGCTTTATTTGATAATGCTTCCTTCCCCTAAAGTTGATTTTGCAAACTTAGTAGTGTTATTTTTCTCACCACATATTGTGATTAAAGCTTGCTTTGTTACAGAAAACCAACTGTGTTGAACATTTCTGTTCATGTGAATTTCAATTTCTCCCACATGCAGCGATGCCTGAGCTCATCAGGCTGGTTCATGGTAGTGCCATGGGAGTAAGGAAGCTGATCAAAACCTTCCGAATGCACTGGGGAGCAAAGATGATCAGCAGCAGCTCGAAACCTGGTAGCTCCAACTCAATTGAGCCTCCCCTGCTGGAAACACCAACTCCTCATCCAAGCAATATCACGCAGTATGAGAGTGCTTCAGGAATCTCAAAACGGCAGTTAGAGATTAAGATCCAGTCTATGGCCATAAAGGAGTTGCGGCCTCCCAACAACGACAAGCCTGTATGGTATGTGCATGACCCGGTATTGAAACAGTACCACATGGATCCACAAGCCATTACACCTCTGGTTCCATTAGCCTCCCCTTTGTCAAAACCAACTACTGAAAGACCCAAGGTTTCACCTGAAACTCCCTGCAGCAGTGATGGTAGTGCTGTGAAGAGAGGAATTAAGAGGAAGACCGACAGTACTCCTAGTGTGAAAACACTGTTCGAAAGGAAACCGGTGACAGAGGCAGCTGCTTCCACACAGTTTAAAAATAAATCTCCTCAAATTTGCCAAACATCTCCCACCTTCTCCACCCTGACCCCACCTGCGAAGAAAGCACGACCCAACACTAGTGGCATAAGTGAAGTCATTGTGATCCAGTCCGATGATTCCCTTGAGAACAGCAATAGCGCAAAAGAAAATATGTCTACAGATTCAGCCAATGAGGCTACTACCACTGCTATCAGCGGTCAGCCCGACAGAGTGACTACAGAGAAGCAAGTTCACTTGGGTACACTCCAGGAGTGTACCAATGCTCTTGGCAACACGTGTCAAGAGCAGAGGATTGATTGGCAAAAGCTACTGCTTAACAGCAACAAGGTGCATGTAACTGCAGAGATTCATTAGTATGCATGTGCTCTCTATTCTGAACTTGTTATATTACTGGTTCAAAGTTGTGTTGCTGGTTGAGATTTAACTATTGTGTAATTAAGAGTTTGACCACGATGGAAGATGGATGGATGACAAAAGAACGTCATGCTCGAGAGGATGCACTTCCTCTCTTCAGTCTTCACAGGACACCAAGTATAATTATACATGTAGCTAACTTTTACATGAACAGAGGCCTCATTCCCAGGCTGTTCCCACCTCGAGACTTGTAGTATGCAGATACAGAGGGGAAGCCTGGTCAGGTCACATGCTGAGGGACTGGATTGGAAACAGCCCATGTGTACTTAAGTGGTCAAGGTGTCCTAGTTTCAGAAATACAAGGAGCAGAATAACAGGAGAAGACAAGTTGGCACTAGCCCTTTTAGTTCGGCCTTTTGAGTTAATCAACCAATACTGAAAATTGACTACAACTACTCAACTACAATGCAACTAAAATGAAGGCACTGCTTTTCTTTTAGTTGACTAAAACTAAAACCTTTTTAGTCAGTCCATTTTAGTTAGCCAACTAAAACAAAGCTTCTGAAGGAGCACAACTATAGCTAACTAAATCATTCCACAGAATCCAATACAACTAAACTAATACGTCATACTAAAGCAACACTAGTTGGCACAAAATGGTGCTTCCTCATAAAGGCTATGCCGGCTGCTTTAATTATAGGGTTTCACCGGGTAAATTAAAGGGCATTCATGCTCATTTTGTGAATGCAGTTTGATACAGGGTTGGTGATAACGATGCGGATATATAGGTCCGGCAGGAAGTATAAGAAAATAATACTTTTAAGTATGTGTTACAAAAACACTGGTGGTTAACAGGTACTTCAACTATGGTCTACTGCAACTTGAGCAGACCCTCCCTTCCGTGTCGGGCTGGACCCGTGAGACTAGCCCTTGGTTATTGTGCTAATAATTATATAGCTATGCGCATGAGGTTCATGAATAATTAACGTTGTTGCTAGTAGCTTATTCAGTATAATTTCAGTTACCCACTGATTTTGTGAAGTATCAATTATTATGCAGGACTCTGGTCAGACCGGCCACTGGTTGATGAGACATTCCTATTGACAACAAAAAATGTAACAGGATGTAGGGATACCAGAATGGCAAAAAGTAAGGAAACAAGGTAGGGACTGCATGATGCGTACAGTGTACATTAGTCTCATTCCCAGACCATGAGAGGGTGGTGTGGAAATGAAACACAACACAAGATAGGTATGTGATTAGAGTTGAAGAGATGGGTCAAGACTATATTTATTATTCTGACCCAACTTGGTTGCATGCAGGACTAGACCATGATAAGAGCAGAGGGTTGACTGGCAAAAGCTCAAAGCTCAGATGTTTTGACACAATGTCATGGCATTCTGGTCGACAAGATTGATTTTGCCTAAAAACTAGTACTACACTGTATTGAGAAAATAATTATTAACGAAGTGGTTATTGGTCCGGCAGGAAGTAGGGCGATGGGTTAGGGCCAGAGCCAGTGCTGAATGCACCTTCCATCCTCATGCACCTTCCATCACTGTCACAGTGTCACTCAAAGACACATCCCTCCTGTTACTGTATTCCTCACCTTCAGCATTCTCGTGTTGCATGTTGTTTCGCTGCACTGCTCATTGCTTACAGGTGTTGCATAATTAAATGCTGCATGGTACAGCTACTGCTTTACTTTCATGTTGACCACGTGCAGCCATATATCTTACGATGAGGAGGGCCGGGGTTGGCATCAATGACAGTGGCATCTGACCATTTGATTACATGCCCAGTGTCCATGGCATGTTCTGCGAGTGCAGAGTTCATGGGGCTGGCTGTGCAGGGCCCTCTTGTGCTCCTTGAGCTGGTGGATTAGAGTTCTCCCTGTCTGACCCATGTAGGTGGCTTGGCAATCACTGCAGGGGACCCTGTACACCACACCCGTCTTCACCTCTGGTGGAACAGGGTCTGTCACATGAGTCAGGACATTGTTCAATGTGGTCTGTGACTTAAAGCAGATTCTGATGCCCAATGGAGTCAGCACTCGATCGTCTAATTGCCTCAGAGGTGTGGTTCACATAACTTAAGGGATGACCACTGTAGCATCTGGGGGGGGGGGGGGGGGGGGGGGGGGGGGGTTGTCATGCTGGTGGTGTGCCGGTGGGGGGGACAGGCTGAGGACTGTGTCAGGATATCCGTTATTGACCAAGGCCTCCCTGACATGGAGCTCTTCTTCACCTGCCCTTTTGCCGCCTTTTACCCCACCACTTTCCATCAATTAGACTTGTGTTGTCAATTGTTTGTATAATCACTGAGGGCCACTGTATAGTGGCCGAAATGTCTGTTTCAAACTTCTTGAAAATTAATATTTATCCAGTTGGTGCGCGAGCTAATACACTGGGCATGGATACACCCAACCACACAGGACTTTACAGAGTAATCAATACTACATCACAGCTGTTTCAACCAAGAAATCTATAAAGCCAGTGTAACCGAGAGAACCAGTGTAACCAAAACCAGTATCTAGAACTGAGAGAACAAATGAAATTTTGAGTGCAACAATGAGGAATGAGTTGTCACATGCCACGCCATGCCTGGACGCACCCCCATTGCTCCAAACTGTTTCCACAATAGTTGAGCTGCAGCTAGCTCTCATAGACTGACTTGTGGAACTGCAACTCGTGTTCAAGAGCCTGACACTGCACGATGCGTACATTAGTCTCATTCCCAGACCATGAGAGGGTGGTGTGGGAATGAAACACAACACAAGATAGGTATGCGGTTAGAGCTGAAGAGATGGCTATATTCTGACCCAACTTGGTTGCATGCAGGACTAGATCATGATAAGAGCAGAGGATTGACTGGCAAAAGCTCATGTAAATGATGATCAAATTTTCAGAGAGCCATTGAAATTGCTACTTGGAAGGTAATAATACGTATACCAGCAAGTGATGAGAGTAGTTTTTGGCCAATACTGATGACATAATGAACCTGTGTAAAATGATGAGATGATAGAGGAATGTCATGCTCTGGAGGGCTTGCTTCCTCTCTTGGCAGCTGCGTGAACATCCTGTGGTAACTTCCCTGCGTATTGGTATGACATGCACGGGTATAGTCAAATGAATCTCTACACCAAGTACATGTAAAACAGAGACACATCTGAAAAGATAACTAGGAATACGTCGAAAATGGCAGTTTCTAGAGGACTTCAGTGCTTAATAACAGGTAGCTAGGGACAAGAATCAAACCTGCGCCTAACAGCGAATATCCGCTTATATAGCTGTGCTTAATAACGCATGACTATGGGGTATTCAAAGTCAACATGCAGTGGTTACTTGGCTGCAACTATGACTGGAGCAACAGCATAGTCTTGTAAACACCATCCACCGACTAGTGTAGCCTCGACCCCAGGTCTTTCCCACCTCCAGGTTAGGGTTGCCTGTAGTATCCCCCAGTGTTTGCAGTGTGCGAATACTGCAAACACTGGAGGTGAAATGTAGCTTGCAATGAAGTGCTGAAGGTGGGAAAGGCCTGGGATCGAGACTATGAAAGCTGCAAGATCTTACATATCTGGTGTTTTCCTTTCACTGGGAACTTGACTGTCAGCTGCTGTGGGTTCTTCACAATAAACACGTAGGGAGATTCCGACTCCCCCATAGGGAACTATAATGAAAGAAGATGGTCATTATTACATTTCAGTTAGGACTTGTAAGGGTATACTTAGTCTCGTACCCAGACCCTCATACGCACAGAAGGAGGGTCTGGGCAGGTGTACTATGATTTATGAGCTGAGTTTGCCAACCATGACGTCATGACTCTCATTGACTACAAACATGAATAGGAAAGCCGCATACTAGTGGAATGCACGCCATCGCAGGGCGAGCCCAAACAAGACGTATGCAGTGTCTGAGCCACTCTGTGTGGTGTATGTACGTGGTGTCCATTGCTGAAGTCAACCAAGATCAGATGGCATGGACAGGTGAAAGTACTCTCACCGTCTTTGTTGTCATGCGGTGCTATACTTATGAACTAGTTTGAAATTTGCGGTATTCTTGCCAAAATTTGAGCCCACAGTCACCATATTGTGGTCACGTTGCCCCACCCCAAGCACGCTATAGCATGCTATAATACACTGTCAATAACAGCCAGTGCATACGTGCATGCATGGTATGCAGGATCTAACGGAACAATCTAATTTCCGACAGATACTTAACAGAAATCTCAATGCTAGTGTGGGGCTCTTGCCCCAACACATAAGTACAGATTGAAGCATCCACACCTGTTCTTGATATTCTTCTTGAGACAAACAGTCCACCACATCCACACAGCCCAAGAGACAACCCACAGGATAGTCAGCAGGGAAACCCAGCTTCTTCTCTATCAGGAAGGAGATGGTATTAACTTAGCCTTCCTGTTTAAACACCAAATTATGGTCAAATACATTGTATTACTGCAGGGCCGGCGCCACCGGTACGGCCGGTACGGCCATGGCCGTGCTAGTTTTTTGGGGGAGGAAATTTAAAATGGAGCTGCTGGGATTCGGATTTACGAGCACATAGCTACATCCTCCTAGTTTTCCTTGAGGCTTCTATCGTCCAAAGGCATGACCTTGTTTTCACGGGTCTTGGTTTCAAGTCCAGTCAATTTTCATGGGCTAGGGACGAGACCAACACACACACGGAATGGAGACAGGACAAATGCGCCACGCATTAGTCATGAATCCACGGATCAGAGTGATGGGAACGGCATGGCATGCACCTTCAAACCGCGACGAGATGCTTGTGATGTATGAGAAAAACCCTTTCAGCCACCTCACACTTCCTTTCCAGGTTGAGAGTGAGTTGGTCACGGAAAGCAGTGGCAGTGCAGTGCAAAACACAAAGGTGCAACAGAGAGCTCATCCTGATAACTGAAAAATGAATGGGGTTTTCCACGCTTCGCGAGGACTGATCGCCACTATGCACCTCTATATGCACTGACTTCGGCAGTGGCTGTACCACTCCCAAATAGCTGGCGTCCGCCCAGCCATACATGGTACACTAAGTCGTGTACACAGTGGAGCCCATCTAATCTGGACAGTGGGCACTACTGGGACTGCCTACATGTATATTTGTGTCCAGAATACCCAGCGACCTGTCATGAGGTCTCCCGCCATCACAGGACTGAGTCCAGGGCCTCATACGTAAGTACTGCTAGCCTAGTGGCTGAATAAGGTTAGGTATTACTGACTGGGGGAAGGGGCGTGGTAGTGAGAGAGTTTATCATACATATTTCCAGTATGTGTGGCAACACACATTGATGTTTAGCACATGGACAAATTTGGCTAGCTTGAATGAGCACTACACTAGCTCGTTCCCAGGCCTTCTACACCTCCATTTTTAGATCACAAAAATGGAGGGGAAGGCCTGGGGAATCTTCTCATGTGATACACGGCACGACCGTCATATATCGTCACGCCTCATATCGACAGTGAAAGTCATGTACGAGACCGATCTTGCATTCTGCGCTAGCTACAAAGATAGGACAGCCGCCAACTGAGAGCTACACCGAGCATACGACACATACCCAGGCTACAAGGCATGACTCCAATGGGCTGACAAGTGTAAAATGCCCAGCTATGACGCAATCTTCCCGTTGAGCAACAAGACAGCACTATTAGGAGTTTCACCCCTTGTATCACAGCTATCCCTCGCTCCGAACTTGGATATTTTTTACAGGTAGGACCTACCTCTTCTCTGAAACTTGTTTCAGTTTTTGTAGCTTCTCTGTAGCTATGGATGGGAATGTAAATACGTAAGCCATTGCGTCTAGAATCCGTGACATCAGCTGTGCCACGTATCACGTGAGAAGATTCCCCAGGCCTTCCCCCTCCGTTTTTGTATACTGCAAGCGATCAAAAACTGGAGGTGTAGAAGGTCTGGGTACGAGGCTACACTACACTGGTTGTAACAAACGTATGTTGTCATGCTGTATATTCTAATTGTACACGACCGACCCTAACACAACATGTACATGTAAATAGGCCTGAGCTAATTATTTCCCCCATTATTTTATTTGAATATTCTTGACAACTAAGCCCATTATTTTACTTCAACAACCTGTTATTCACAAAATATTTTTGACGTTGTGATCGACATTTCGTTTACGAGCCAACTCAGATGGCTTGGGGCTCCGTAAGCGGTCTAGCAGAGACACACAGGAGGAGGTAGACTCGTGCTCTGTAGCCTCTGTTCCTGTTTCAGAGCTCGAAAGTGACGAAAGGTCGCCACAGCGCTCCTCATCAGACTCACACAAGGCAGCCATGAGCCATGTGGCTGAAACTACACGCCCACTAATACGTTTTCTGGCCCGATTATTCACGAATAATGTGCAATTCGGGTAAGTCCCTATTATTCTGCAAATTATGCGCGCATAATTAGCTCAGGCCTACATGTAAACAACTGACTATCTTATGATAACGAATCCTCCAGGCCATGATCCATTCCCCTGACAATTCATTCCCATGGATCAGTTAACATTCCCACTTGCAGCTCCTGTTTCAACCCAGTTCTCATTCCGGTTCCCATTCCCATCTCACTGGTGCTATGTCTTACCTCCATATACTCTTCCATAGAACTCTTCACTCTGTCTGATCTCCTCCATATCAGGCTTCTTGACTGTAGCAGCAATCCACAGCCGGCCGCGGTGCGTGGTGTACCAGGTACGACCTTCAAACCTGGTGGACAGACAGACAGACAGACAGACAGTTTGTAGTCGCCACCATCACAGTAGGCTGTGGGTGGTATACCCGTTATGCTGCTTGTTACCAGGCTCTTTCCACATCCCATTTTTGATGCACTAAGCTCACCGTTGGGATTCTCCAACTGTTTTCATTCTTTGAATACTGGTTTTGTTTGTTTCATTCAAAACGTATTTCAAGTGCGATTAGAACAACACTGTGGATGTCAAGAAACCTCCCTCGTTTGGGGGTGAAAACATGTTCCATGGTGATTGTACTATACGGTGAGGTGAGAGCTACATATGCGGCAACCTGCTCCCTGTACATTATTCCCACATTCGATAGCAATGTAATTGCCAACCAGACTGTGGAGGTGTGGCTATCCAATTTAGCATGTAAAGTTACATCATGGGCTTTGCAGAAATTATGTATACTAGGGTGCATTATTTAGAGTATGGGGGGGGGGGGGGGGGGGGGGGGGGGGGGGCAGCAATGACTTCTCCTCCCTAATCACATACTTATATAGACAGGTTTGGGCACTAGTGGTTAAACCTGAGTTAACACACTGGCATGCCATTAGTTGCTACAGGAAGCTGGCAAATATGTTGCCAGCTTCTGCTGTGGTCAGTTTCTCATACATGTGGCTTCCTTTGTGGTCGGCATGTGTGAGTAGATAAGAGTTGAGTAGTGACTATTCAGTCATTGCAACACTGTAAGGTAGCTACTGAAGGTTGGAAACCCCTAAAAGATTCCTTCTACATACGGCGGACACAGCAAAAATCCCTCTCCGAGTCACTGGAATTGCAGCCACACCAACAGCAGCAATCATGTGAGGCACCCATATACAGTCAGTCGATATCTCATTGTTGCTTGGGGGAGGTGCATTTATGGAATGTCCACAGTGTTGGGCACGCAGATAAAAAATTTTCGGAATGTCCACAGTGTTGGACACAATACTCATCTGTGTCCACAGTGTTCGGGCAAGTACATTTACCAATGTCCGCAGCAACGGGCAAGTACGGTCATCAATGTCCACAGTGTTGGGCAAGTACATTTATCTATGTCCACAGTGTTGGGCAAGTACAGTAGTATTACTTGGGCAAGTACTAGGTCCACAGTGTTGGGCAAGTACACCTATCAATGTCCACAGTGTTGGGCAAGTACACCTATCAATGTCCACAGTGTTGGGCAAGTACATTTATCTATGTCCACAGTGTTGGGCAAGTACAGTAGTATTACTTGGGCAAGTACTAGGTCCACAGTGTTGGGCAAGTACACCTATCAATGTCCACAGTGTTGGGCAAGTACACCTATCAATGTCCACAGTGTTGGGCAAGTACCTTTACCAATGTCCACAGCGTTGGCATTTATCAATCTCCACAGTGTTGGGCAAGTATATCTATCAATGCCCCCAGTGTTGGGCAAGTAAATGTCCACAGCGTTGGTCAAGTGCATTAATCAAAAGTCCACAGTGTTGGGCAGAAGCAAATGTGTCCCCTGGAGTACCAGGAGTGAATATATCTCCTGTGTGCCAGGGCAAACACCACCTCCCAGCTCTCTGGAGCGCCAGAGACTCCTAGCGTAAATGATTGTCAACAATGCCCTGCAGTGTCAGGGGAACTGCTGACCATTCAACCTTCCTTTGAGTGCCAGGGACACTTAAATAGCCAGCCTCCGAATTGAACCCCCCTCCCGGAGTGCCAGGGACTGCACTAGCATTTACCGACACATCATGTGGGGATCCGTTGTTCCCATTCACTGGGGTGCAAGTATAAAGTGGCAAAAAGCAGGACTTATCAATACAACGTCCCCAGAGATACATATCAGGGAACAGCTTTGCTTGAAGCCTTTACTCTCCTCCCCGCACCCAGGAGAGCCTGGGGAGACAATAATATCGAGCATCTTAAGCGAATTAGGTACATGTCAAGTAAGCCTCAGGGAAAAGGCTAGATGACGACCAATTACAGTGTACCCAGTTGCATATCGTAGGCCATCTGGAAAGCTAGATAAAAGCCAGTGTGCCAGATTTGCCTTGGGGGAGCAATAGCTTATACGTACTTCAAATGCATGCGTTCTATACCCCACCACCGTGGTTACAGCATACATTCACGAGTTGAAGCACGTACAGACAGCGATAAGGCCAGTTGGTAGTAACCATGTACGTAGCAGTCAGCCCCCCGTTCCGCTAATCCCAGGGGTTACAGGGAATCCAGTGCAGCCCTTTACAGGACAGAGGCCCCCAGGGACAGTTAGTCATTTCAGTATCACCATCCTGGTGAAAGTAACTTAGTCATGCCACCACTAAAAATGATTTTACTGTGATTACCGCTGCCAGATGCCTTCAGCACTGCCCAGTTGACCCCAAAACGTTAATACACAGGTGTTAGACAAACTCCCATTCAGAGGTGAAAGGAGGAGGCCTACATTGTGGTTGCTACAGTGTAGCTGAGTCCTGTAGCTGGGTGGTCGCTTGGGAGTATCAGACCATCCACCACCATCTGTGGTCACCAGATTGCCCGCAGGCAAGCCAGCAAGACCAACCCTGCCAGCTTGGCACACAGCTTCAGGGCAAGCCAAGCCTAAGGTTCCTCTAAGTCACATATTCACCATTCTTATCCCATCCCCAGAACCCGTCATGCCCCCCAAACGTAAGCAAAAGCGCCCCACATCTACCTCCAACACACCAGTAGCCAAGCGGCAGAGGCGCTCAGCAACTCACACAGGCCCAGATGTGGCATCATTGAGCCTCAATCAGCTGAAAAGGCTCCCAGTTCAAGTTCTAGAGCTTCACCTCCACAGTTGTCACCTGACCACTTCTGGCACAGTCGCAGACAGGGCCAGAAGGCTCTACGACCACTACCATGCACCAGTAGTGCCTGACCCCAACAGCTCCATTTTGGATACCGTACGTGAGATGCTGGCACAGCAATCAAGCAACATGGAGACCCGCTTCCAAGCCATGCTTGACGCCTCACAAGGTCAAGCGACGACGCACCAGCTTACTTCCCAACAACAACCAGTTATGCAACCACCAGATAGTGACGAAGACAATATCTCTGACACCACTGCCCAGGTGCCAAGGGATTCAACTCCAGGGCCTGCTCATATCCCAACGCCTCCTGCAGCAAGCCAAGCTATACCTCCAGTGCCAGCAAAGCTGCAGAACCGCATCCTTAAAGGTGAGTACATTGACTTTAAAGAGCTCTTGCCTGAAAATATGTTTTCATCTGGGGATGTGCCTCTCTCCAAACCAAACTCGGTCACCCTCCAACTAGACACATCATCAGCCTTGACAACCCCACAAATCACGGTAACCAACCCTGGAAAGCATTCTAAGCGCACTATAGACACCTTTCACGCATGGATGCAAGCATGGAATGCATATGTCGCGGTCCTAGCTACCCACTTTCCAAGCAGGGCACTGGAGATGCTAGCTTACCAGAGGGTCATAACCGATGCAGCGAACAAGTATCCGATTGATCGCTGGTATGACTACGACAAGCGCTTCCGTCACACCGTGTCGATGGACAGGTCGCTCAAGTGGGACAGGATATGTACAGACCTTTGGCTAGAGTGCCTAACACCTCCTGCTTCCACCTCTGACTCAGCCACAAGACAGGCTCACCCGGGCGAATTGGGTAAGCGGCCCTGCACCTACTGTGGGCGCACCACACACTTTCCACATACATGCCCTCAGGCACCCTGGTCCTTTCGATCTTCTAGACTCAGTAGCACCACAGCACTTAGAAACCCTCTGGGAAGCGGAACTCCCAGATCCACCACCAATGGAAAGCCCGTCTGCTGGAACTACAATGGCACAGGTGCTTGCAACAAACCCGCCTGTACCTACTCTCACACATGCGGTGTCTGCGGAGGCAACCACCCTGCTAAGGGGTGCCGCCGCAGAGCACCCAATTAGCCTCCACACCATAACCACACCCCTACGACCGTTCGAGTTTGAACGCGAGCTAGCTCAACATCCCAACAAAGCCTTTGTTAGGCAGCTCATTACTGATTTAACGCATGGCTGCAATGTTGGCTACAAGGGGCCGCAATTTTCACATACACACCCACACTTACCTTCTGCACACCTCATGCCACAAGTAATAGATGAGTCACTGCGCAGGGAATGTGATGCAGGTAGACTAGCAGGTCCATACACAGATAAACCCCTTCCTAATCTCCGATGTTCCGGCCTGGGAGTGGTCCCCAAGCGTGGAGGAGGCTATAGGATCATTTATGACTTGTCCTCCCCTCATGGACGAAGTGTTAATGACTTTATTGATCCACAGGCATACTCACTATCGTACTGCACAGTAGACGACGCCATACAAATTGTTACACGCCTAGGGAGGGGTTGCTTAATGGGAAAAATAGACTTAAAGAATGCATTTCGCCAAGTTCCTGTACGGAAACAAGACTGGCATCTTTTTGGTATCTATTGGAAGGGCCTCTACTATGTGGATAAGTGCCTACCTTTCGGGCTAAGGTCGGCCCCATACCTTTTCAACCAGATTTCAGAAGCGATTGAATGGGCCCTGCGTAATAACTACGGTATTGAGTGGATTCTGCACTTCTTGGATGATTTCTTCACTGCTGGCAAAGCCAACTCAAATGTCTGCAAACACAACATGAATGCAATGACAACACTCTGCAAGCGTGTTAATGCCCCACTCAAGCCCGAGAAACAGGAGGGCCCTACCACATGCCTTACTTTCTTGGGAATCGAACTAGACTCCTCTACTATGGAGGTCAGGCTCCCACCGGACAGAAAGTTAGAACTTCTGCAACATCTCCAGCAGTTCCGCACAAAAAAGAAGTGCACCAAATGGCAACTGCTGTCACTGATTGGACGCCTCTCCTTCGCATGCAAGGTAGTTGCCCCAGGCCGCATATTCCTCAGGCGCCTGATCGATCTCAGCTGCACGGTTTCCGGTCTCAACCATAGGATACGTATCACTAGGGAAGCACAGGCAGACATTGACTGGTGGCTGGACTTCCTTCCACAGTGGTCAGGCTCCTCATTAATGCTCCAACCCGAGTGGACTTTAAGCATTGACATGGAACTGTATTCTGATGCTAGCAATTTAGGGTATGGAGCCTACTGGAGTGGTAAATGGTTCCTAAGTGGATGGACACCAGACCAGGACCCCCTACCTATAGCATGGAAAGAGCTCTATGCCATTGTGGTCGCATGTAATGCATGGGGCCCTCAGTGGTCTGGGAAGCGCATTCTCTTTCACTGTGACAACCAAACTATAGTTCAGACATGGGAGAGAGGCTCATCTAAGTCCCCAGACATCATGGCACTTGTTAGAGCCCTATACAGAGTAGCAGCTGAGCATAATTTTCATGTACTAGTTTCACACATTTCGGGCGCATCAAACACCATTGCTGATGCACTCTCCCGTATGCAGATGGAGACCTTCCACCAGCTAGCTCCTGGAGCAGACCCTCATCCAACTCCCATCCCTGTCTCATTGATGCTACTCTGATGGAAAAGGTGGCACTGTATGAGAGTCTTTGCATCGCCCCATCCACTAGATCGGTATACAATTCTGGCTTCAAAGCTTTCCAGCGTTTCTGTGACAAGCATCGAATACCCAGCACTCCAGCCTCCCCAGAGACGGTCAAATTCTTTTGTGCTGATATTGCAGATAAAGTAAGGTACACCACACTAAAAACTTACTTGGCAGGCATCCGTTTTTTCCACCTTCATGCCGGGCTGGAAGATCCTACAGACTCCCACATAGTCCACTACTTTTGTCTAGGTATCAAGCGACAACAGGGGGCATCCAAGAGAACCAGGCTGCCGATCACCTTATCTGTCCTACACGTACTTAAGCACCAACTCCATGTTTCCTCAGTCCTTCCTTTCGCAGACAAGCGCATGCTGTGGTGTGCTTTCACCCTAGCCTTTTATGGCTTCCTCCGTTGTGGTGAATTTGTCGCCCCAGGTATCAACACACATGACGCTTCCCAACACTTGACATGGTCGGATCTCTCATGCTCACATTCATCGCTACAGATTACTATCAAATCTTCTAAGACAGACCCGTTCCGCAAGGGCTGCACCTTGTCTTTACCAGCCACACAGACCAGTACTTGCCCAGTGTCAGCTTATACTAAATATCGCCAAGTGTGCACAGTAGCCACACCAACTAAACCAGTATTTGTATTCACTTCAGGCACATTCCTCACACGGGCAAGTCTAACCTCCCACCTTAGGGATCTCTTGCAGAAGGGAGGTATAGACCCAGCATCGTATGCATCTCACAGCTTCCGTATCGGAGCAGCAACAACAGCAGCCTCAGTACAGACCCCAGAGTGGCTCATTCAGACACTAGGTCGCTGGTCGTCTGACTGCTTCAAAACCTATATCCAGTGTCCTCAAAGCACAATTCATTCTGCCTTACTCAACATCTCCCAGCATGTCGGCGTGAACAGCTCTTCATGGAATCCAGACAAGCATCGTACCACCAATTAAGGGGTAAGGTTTTGGAAGGGGCGGTGTTGTGTGGTAATGTGGGGGAAATTGGGCGCCTTGCTTTGGCTGGTTAGCCATAGCTTTACGCTTGGCTTAGTTGGTGATTGAGATGCCCCAGTGTGGGTAAGATACAACCCCGAGTTCGGGGATCTACCTTTAAGCCCATTTCCCTCACTGCCACATGGCCGCCCTTTCCGCCCAAAATACTAAACTAATATTGTATTACTTAACCTGGTCAAGGTACCAATGCATGCCTTGTGTGTTAATAGACAGGTTTGGGCACTAGTGGTTAAACCTGAGTTAACACACTGGCATGCCATTAGTTGCTACAGGAAGCTGGCAAATATGTTGCCAGCTTCTGCTGTGGTCAGTTTCTCATACATGTGGCTTCCTTTGTGGTCGGCATGTGTGAGTAGATAAGAGTTGAGTAGTGACTATTCAGTCATTGCAACACTGTAAGGTAGCTACTGAAGGTTGGAAACCCCTAAAAGATTCCTTCTCCCTTCCCCCCCACCCGGTGACCAATGGCACTTTGTGGGAATGGGCGCCTTGCTTTGGCTGGTTAGCCATAGCTTTACGCTTGGCTTAGTTGGTGATTGAGATGCCCCAGTGTGGGTAAGATACAACCCCGAGTTCGGGGATCTACCTTTAAGCCCATTTCCCTCACTGCCACATGGCCGCCCTTTCCGCCCAAAATACTAAACTAATATTGTATTACTTAACCTGGTCAAGGTACCAATGCATGCCTTGTGTGTTAAGAGTTGCCATACATTTACTCCCATAGAAAAGCGTGCAATTTTTCCCAAATTGCACGGTTATTGTAGCCCGAGGGCTGTCAGAAATTGCACGGTTACGAAGCGGCCGCGGCGTGCGCTAACCAATCAGGTTAAGCTCCACCCTAGCAACGAGCGTCTGCGTCATGGCTACGCCTCGTTTTCATTAGCAACAGTTGAAAATGGCTGTACTGTGTGAACGCTCGCGTTGTTTAAGCTTTCTGTACCTGAGCAGAAGAAACGCTGTGAGAACTGAACGATAGCGTGGCGAAAGTGTTGTCACAGAAACGGTGGTGCTAGTCATTGTGCCATACTAGCACTGCAGCCGTACTGTTTGTGGCTGTTATGCGCGCACAGGCTCTGTGCTGCTGTTTTGGGACCCTGGGTGTCAGTTGCAACACCGCGCTTCCGTCCTAAAGCTTGACTACACAACAGGTCAGTACTCTGGCAAATAAGATAAGCGGTACTAGTAGCATGTAGTTCACTCGCGCTCGAGCGCTTTTGTGGCTGGGGTGTGGCTTTAATCGCTCAAGCCACTTGCTTTCGACCATGCCATGCCTGATATGAGTATATGATTGGTATTTAATCACATGTATTCTCGTGCAATTATTTCCCAAATTGCACTTGAAACCCATGTGATTACCTATACAAACGGGGAAAACACCTGGCATAGTTCACGGAATTACTTGGACAATTAGTTTGGGAGTGGTACAATGCTTTACTCCACAGAACTCACAAGAGCCACAGCAATTGTAAACATCCTACATGTACATTTCACAAACATCATGAGCTACATCCCTATCCTCGTTCCCAGTCCCACGCCCAGCTTTTCGTCGCTTGGAGTACGGTACTGCAAGTGACGAAAAGCAGGATGTGGGACTGGGAACGAGGCTACTACAGCCCAAGATTGTCTTAGCAATACCCCCAATGTACATCCAACATCTCATGGGCCTTTGAATTCCATTCACCTCCATGTGTTCTGAGCAATGAAGACAGAGGCTTGGAAGGAGGCTATATCAAAAGCATCCATGTTGATCCACCTACGTACCTTTTGATTCCGGCCACAAGTAGGGAAGCCCATGGTTGATGCATGCTCAAACACTTCCCTAAAATAGAGAACAAAACGACACAGAAGGCAGTGATTCTTACAAGTCCCATTCCCATACTACTAGCTAATCTGTATCTAAGACCAGTGTCAACTAGCCTCATTCCCAGGAGGTACGTGTCAATGTACATGTATGCTGACTCTCATGAAAGAACACCCACATGCAAAGAGTGTAGCAGCTGTTGTGGAGAGTGGCAGATGCTAACCAATGACACAGGAGTGCAAGCCCAAAACATGGGTGCTCTTTCATAGAAGAATACAGAAACACTGAAAAGAGCACCCTCACGCCTCTTTGGTGGACTTCAGGTGGCTCACCGTTGGGCACTCTTTTACAAGATTGATCGATCAATCAATCGATCAAGATCTCTCTCTTTCCCTCCTGCCCTTCCCCTCCCTCCCTCCCCACCTTCCTCCTCCCTCTCTCCATCCCTCTACCTCCTTCCCTTCATCCCCCCCCCCTCCCCCCCTTGTCTGAAACTAAGACGTGGGTGGTGGCCCAGAAGCGCAGGTAGACTTCCCCACCTTCATCTTTCATCTCCTGCAGGGCTCTGTCCTGCACTCTCAGAATGGAATGTCTTTCTTCTTGGTCCTCACAGTCCCTGCGAGTAGACACCCAAGGCTTCAGCTTCTTGCGAGGCTGGGTTTCCTGGTACTGTGTGTGTGTGTGTGTGTGTGTGTGTGTGTGTGTGTGTGTGTGTGTGTGTGTGTGTGTGTGTGTGTGTGTGTGTGTGTGTGTGTGCGTGTGCGTGTGTGTGTGCGTGTGCGTGTGCGTGTGCGTGTGCATGTGCGTGTGCATGTGTGTGTGTGAGTGTGTGTGTGTGTGTGTGAGTATGTGTGTGAGTGTGCAGGTAGCTACACATAGGCCAAACTAGCAGTCACTCCCACAGTCAACAGAGTCATGACTGCAACAGCCTCATTCCCGGGAAGTAGATGGCCTCATTCCCAGGCAGTTTTATTAGCCTCATTCCCAGGCCCCAATCCAGTTTCCATCGCTTGAAGTACAGTAAGCAAAAGAGGGATGGAAAGTTTCATCATGGGTCGAAAGATGATAGAAAACACGTAAAATTGAAAGCGATTGCAAGGAATATAGTGTGCCCACACATTACTTTCCCTGTTTTTCCACGTAGCTCTCTCACATATATAGCCAGGGTCTTGCCATGTGAGGGCTATGGTAGACATGATAGTGTATCGGGTTTAGACCTATGTGCCTGGATCACGACCATGCCACACGTACTCAACGAAGACTTTAGTCTGGAGCTGCTCCCAAGTCTGAAGTAAAACCAATGTGTGTCCTAAACTCCTCTCCCTCTCACCCTCTCAGTGCCACTGGGGTACAACCCACCCAATGGGAGGTGTATGGCCCCTCAGTACCGCTGGGGTACGACCCAACCAATGGGAGGTGTATGGCCCCTTAGTACCGCTGGGGTACGACCCACCCAATGGGAAGTGTATGGTCCTCTGTCGACTCTCACTGGGGTACGACCCAACCAATGGGAGTTGTATGGCCCCTCAGTACCGCTGGGGTACGACCCACCCAATGGGAAGTGTATGGCCCTCTGTCGACTCTCACTGGGGTACGACCCAACCAATGGGAGGTGTATGGCCCCTCAGTACCACTGGGGTACAACCCACCCAATGGGAGGTGTATGGCCCTCTGTCGACTCTCACTGGGGTACGTATGACCTAGGTGTATGGCCCCTCAGTACCACTGGGGTACGACCCACCCAATGGGAGGTGTATGGCCCCTCAGTACCACTGGGGTACGACCCACCCAATGGGAGGTGTATGGCCCCTCAGTACCACTGGGGTACGACCTACAGAGGTTAAATCTTCTGTGTCAAGGTCACGGAATCAGAGAGTATATTGTAACAGCTGGGTTACAATATTAATGAATCTATTATGATGCGGTCACAGCTAAGTATAAGAGTACACTTGCATAGAGCTTTATTACAATGTCATATTTTGTAGCAGTGATGGAATTGACAATTGCTGTTTTTGCAACATTGTTGTTGTAGCAACATAATTCCTTGGATGCCACTTACATTGTATGGCCAGGCAATTGTGTTCACTGAGGGGTGAGTCCCTGCGTGTGCAGGGGGAGCCTGGGAACGAGGCTATGTGTTTGGTATGTTAAAAATCACTGGTGAGAGTAAATTGTAGCCTCGTTCCCAGGCCCCAGCTCAGCTTTCCGTCACTTGCAGTACAGATAAGCCGGATAGGACCTGATCGATATCATGTGAGTGACGTCACCAACAGGGCAAGTTTGTACGAACATGGGTGGCACGTAATCCACAGTTGGTTCGTTCACATGCACCAGAGTGAGTCATTGAGGTATCTCCTCAAAGGATGACAGTGCTAAGACAGTCGGTGAGAGTACTAGTGCCCAAGTCTGCCATCAAGGAGGTTGGGTTTAGGGGAGCCATCAAGGAGGTTGGGTTTAGGGGAGCCATCAAGGAGGTTGGGTTTAGGGGAGCCATAATGAAAGGACAATGGGTCAGGGTTAGGGTTAGGGTAGGATAACGACACAAACAATGAATAATGAATGAACAATGGCTCCAAGCCATTGATGGCGAACTTGGACATGGCTGACTGAGAGGCCATACACCTCCATTGGGTGGGTTGTACCCCAGTGAGAGTCAACAGAGGGCCATACACCTCTCATTGGGTGGGTCGTACCCCAGTGGTACTGAGAGGCTATACACCTCCCATTGGGTGGGTCGTACCCCAGTGGTACTGAGGGGCCATACACTTCCCATTGGGTGGGTCGTACCCCAGTGGTACTGAGGGGCCATACACCTCCTCCCATTGGGTGGCCATGGTTGTACCCCAGTGGTACTGAGGGGCCATGCACCTCCCATTGAATAAACGGGCAAACAAACCTCAGAGCAAATCTTGAAGGACCCCCCTGAATTAAGGACCAAAGACACTTGACCAAGTCCCAACGTCACATACTGTAAATTTCAGGTTGGTTATCCAATTTCAAATGGACTAATCACATTCCACAAAATGGCCAGTTTTGGCAAACGTGATTGGTCAATTCATGTTTCAACATTGCACTCTTGGACAAATTTACGCCAAATACGAATCACTTCTCCCCTAATCAGGTCATATCTTAGGGCCCAAGGGGGCCAATGTCAGGGGGGTTAATTCCACTGTACACACCTTGGGAGGGTCGATGGGTATGGCGGGGTTGTAGAGTGCCCCCGAGCTTCTCTCTGATCCATGTGATTCACCATTCCCTTCACTACCAACCAAGTCCTGAACGTGCCGCTCATCATAGAGTTCTGGAGTAACGGAGAGAAGATCAACACTTAGCCTGGTATTCCTCACTCTGCACACGAGGACCTCTTCCCCATCACCAGCACGCCTGGAGACTATGTCAGTTACTGCTGAGTATCATCCAACGTATTGGAACTCCCAAGCCCCAATGCAATTCTTATGAGTACCCTAGAGCTTAGCCTTGTTCCCAAGCCCAAGACGTCGGGCCTGGGAACGAGGCTACCTAGAGCTCAGCCATGTTTCAGGCTCAGTCGTGGGAGGGAGATCCAACAATGAGTTAAGACATATTCTCAAAACTCGGTCCAAGTAATGTTCTTCAGTTCTGCTGGCCAACTGATCCCAATTAAATTTAGCCAGCTGCCGTTTTCCGTGCACAGTTTGTACATGTATCTGAGGATAACGACCAACTAAACTGCTGTCTGCTAGGACTTAACGACCAAATGATGTTGCACATACATACTATGTGTCCAAACTACACTTCTCTCACTTCTATCTATAATGCTGCTTGCATAAATGGATGGACTACCAAATTTGAAAAACGACCAGTCAAATTATGGTATGCCAAGGCATCCTGCCATTGATCTGTTATACAAGACTCTGACAGCCTGTCATGTAGAACACACAAGAGTGATTGAAGAGCGCTTCGACTATACGCTTATGGAGTAGTATTTCAGTGTATCAGTAACTGTTGCTGTACCTTGCCCAGTTGCCATCATACTTATCATGTATCCAACAACCAATACGTATATCACTCCCACTATCGGTCTGTCAGCAGTACAGGGGAAATGAGTTCATAAACTAACAGTATACATGTACACTACATGTATACTACATGTACACAACACTGGCCAAACCTACTGCCATGGAGGATGACAGCTAGTGCCCCCTCGGTAGTCTCGTGCCCAGACCCCACCCCTCGCGGGAAAGAGGGTCTGGCGACTTTGCGAGAAGCCTCGGTCTTCATTAAAAATTCATACTTTTTAGGCAGGAATTTCAGACTGCCAATGAAATCGTAGAGAATTCAATAGGAGCGAGAAGTTGTAGAAAATTCAAATTTCTCTTGCAATTACGTATATCATTTCACACGTAGGACTTCCGGCTCTGTCCGGTTTCAGGCGATTAGCTGAGCTATGAATATTCAATGAAGACCGAGAATGTTGCTGAAAGTCACCAGACGGATATTCCGTACACGTTTCCGGCTGGGCACGAGACTACTGCCATGGAGGATGACAGTGCCCCCTCGGAGGATGTGTCTGCTGATGGTATTGACCTGATTGCATGTAGTGATGTGAGGTATGAGAACCATCGAGGTGTTCCTGGGCTGTGCTACCAACTGGATGGAGAGACCAACTGGACCCGTGTGAAGCCGAAGAGGAAGCGTAGGCGAAAGAGACAGGACTCCACCATCCAGCTGCAGCAGAGCCAGGAGTCTAGTGATGAGGAGCTGGATGTTGCCGAGGCTAGAGGTGTCCAGTACAAAGTGAAGGGTGGAATTCCAGGGCTAGAAATCCGGAGGGGTTGCACTTTGAGCTCTGTGTCTTGGACTCCAGTTACTCCAGTTAGCTGCTGTACATGCACCTATAGCACAGCGAACCAGAGCAAAGACTGGAACTATTATGTATATGTGTTGTGTTCGTTATCAGTGTTTTTGTAAAACCACGTGTCTCATAAGCTCTCATGAGCTGGCTGCTCCTGGCAGGTGACATAAAAGTTCGATTGATTGATTGATTGATTGATTGTATGTAATACTATGTACTATCTTGGCTCCTTGGCACATACATCCCTGATACCAGATGTACTTCATAATACAGCACACAGATAAATGTGAACTGGGTTATGGAACCAGTATACGTTCACGAACACACACACATGGGGGGGGGGGGGGGGGGGGGGGGGGGAATGTGAGGCTCTTTCTTGTAGTGGGTTGGAGGCTGGAGCATTCACAATGCAGCATTACAACTGTTTGTTGTTCAGGACACCAGAGACCCAGGGGCCGATGTGAAATTTAAAATATTGGTGCTGGGACCCTCCTCCTCCTGCATCCCTATAGCTACGTACTAGTAGGTAGACGCTGACATTGTTCACATGTTAGCCTAGTCTCAGAACCAGACTCCCAACCCAAAGTGGGAGGGGGTTATGGGAGTCTGGTACTGAGACTAGTGTCAGCCTTTCCCCCTCCACAATGTAAGCAACAAACTACTGGATGGTGGGAACGAGGCTACAATGTAACATTCCATCAATTCAGAGTCGGAGCTCACCTATTTTGCTAACGTCTTCTACAACCCTTCTCCCAGCAAAGTCCAGAGTGACAGCCTTGTTCCTGCGTGAGCCGTGCTTGGTGTCCCTCAGTTCCTCCTCTTTCTTCTGCAAGGCCCCTCTCTGTCCTTCTGTCAGCCATCGGTTTGAGTCTACAGAGAAGTAGTCCAGCTCATCGTCTAGGACTTTCGTGCGGCGCACACTGTAGGAAGTACATGTAAGGGAAAGTGTCAAAGGTGGGTGGGGGGGGGGGGGGGGGGGGGGGGGGGGGGAATAAGGAGGGAGGGGAAGGGGAGAGAGAGAACGGAGAGGGAGAGGGAAGATGGAAGGGAAAGAAGGGGGAGGGAGGGAGAGGGGAGGGACAGGAGAGGAGAGGGGGAGAGAGAGGGAGGGAGAGGGAGAGTGAAGAGTGAGAGAGAGAGTGAAAACAGGTAGAGGGAAAGGAGGAAGAAGGAAACGTAAAGAAAGTAGGGAGAGGGAGGGGAAGAGGGGAGCTATGATGTTTCAATGCACATGCATCCCCTTGTTATGCAACCCCATTCTCATGCCCCATAAAACAGAAATAATATAGAGGGAGTTCGTGTGTGGGAATGAGCAATGTATTATGAGCACCTATCCTGTTACAGTTTCAAATGAGTATAGCTTTACCATATCAACAGTTGCATGAGAAGCACCACCACAGAAATCGTAGACGGAGCCACAACATTTGAACCTCATTAAGCTGTTCAGAAAGGTATGACTTGTACAGTCATTCACTTCCATTTCATATACCTCTTGACACACGACACCTGCTCACCGCATTTCTACAATGGTGTCGTTTATACAGCCCAGGTATGTCATTGAATTCCAGAGGTACTGTAATGCTGAATACAAAGTTCAAGGACGGTTAGCCAAAAGTGGTCATTTTGGACAATTAGCATAATCAGGAACTATTTTGGACATGTAACATTATGGAAACCAGCTGCCTATACAGAAGGCAATTGAATTACCGTGTCTCACATACCTGGTCTGATCAAACTCAAGTAGCTTGTCCTTATGCTGCACCGCTTTACTTAACCCTCCGCTGGCTTCCACCTTCCTAATATGGTCAAACGTCCTCCCTCCATCCTATTGTATGTAGCAACAGACAATACACACACATTACAATGTCTCTATGCAAGATATTTTGTCATGCCCATTTTGAGAGCTGGTGAGTCCATGTATGTTCACTGCATTACTAGACATCTCATCAAAGTCAGCACTGCTACGTGACACATTGCAATTAATGATGCTAATTCGTAGCTGGTGCTTCCTTGCCATATATGGAAGGATATACCTTGGTGTATATGTGTGTGTGTGTGACAGTGAGTCCCTGTACGCTTGCTACATTTATTACTGAACATCTCATCAAAGCCAATTCTCCTAATAGGCTACGTACTTGCCACATCACGTACAGTAGAGGTGCTCAGCAGAGCACATACCCCATGCGCTACTTTGACATGATATTGGTTGGCCTTTCCGCCGTTTTTTAATACAGCATGCACGATTAGATAGCTAGGCCTACCGATTTTTTTAATTCAGCGATGTCATGCAGCATGCAGAATGAGATACTTTAATTTGTGGCAGTAATGTTAGAAACAGGGTGTGGTCAAGTTGTATAAATTAGAAACAAGACTTTCACGTCAGCCTCTCGAGTGGATCTCTGGTCTGTGAGTTATGTGGACGCTAGTAATTCCTGAATTCTGACACTTCTATCCTGAACTACATGTAAGCCTTCAACAAGGCCTTCACTGCTCAAACCGCTGATTTTGTGTCCACAGACAGACGGGACACAAACCAATCACTTAACCCCTGCTGCGCGTATGCGCACGGGGTAATGATGCTAAGAGGCTGGTGCTTCCTTGCCATAGAAGTATATACATTGTACCTTGGTGTACAAGTGACAGTGAGTCCCTGCATGCTAGCTACATTACCGAACATCTCATCAAAGTCAGCTCTCCTAATAGGCTACTTGTCACATCACATATGCATAATAGCTGGTGCTTCCTTGCCATAGAAGTATATACCTTGGTGTATGTGTGTGTGACAGTGAGTCCCTGTATGCTTGCTACATTACTGGACATCTCATCAAAGCCAGTTTCCAGCAGGAACATTGCATAAATGATGCCGATAGCTGGTGATTCCTTGCCATAGAAGTATATACAGCTGTACATGTCGTACATTGTAGTGAGTCCCTTGTATGCTTGCTACATCACTTGACAGCTCATCAAAGCCGGCATTCCTTGTACATGTACATGTACATGTACGTAGGTTGTACTTGCCACATCACATAATGATGATACTAATTGGTACTTCCTTGCCATAGAAGTATATACCTTGGTGTATGTGTGTGGGACGTGACAGTGAGTCCCTGTATGCTTGCTACATTACTGGACATCTCATCAAAGCCAGCACTGCATCTGCCCACAGTAATTTATACTCAGTTTGCTTGATGTGGAGGTTTCATTTAGAAAATTGTTTGGGGGGGGGGGGGGGGGGGATCAGACTGTGGCAAAGTATTGGGGGGCCATGAGAGGACAGTCGGTGCACGTATTGAAAGGCCTTTATCCACGCGCAGATGCCCAGGGTAAGCAGCAGCACACTACATCATATACACGTGTATCAAACGTATGATGATTGTATGGGTACAGTAGAGTCCCCATAGTTGGCACAAAGGGACTTAACTTAGCATTTAGAAGACTCCA
Organism: Axinella damicornis; assembly: GCA_963931865.1. NCBI lineage: Eukaryota > Metazoa > Porifera > Demospongiae > Axinellida > Axinellidae > Axinella > Axinella damicornis. Next base: position 9,331,134 of record OZ007505.1, on the reverse strand, counting down.
TGACTACATTTGATTAGCTGGAAACCACATGCTGGGAAGGAATGTATCACTAGGTTGTCAAAGAGGTGGCATAGCAACACCAACGCACACCAAGAGGTATGAAAGAAGAAGGTACCTTCACACACTCCGAGGCCCAGTGACATGCGTCTGGCATCCTGAAACGAGCTGGTGCATACGAACCGCACGATTAAGACTGTTACAGTACTATGCCTGCATGGAATAAGGGAGGTCTTGTCTAGCCTCGTTCCCAGGCCTCCATGCCCAGCTTTTATCGCCTGCAGTACGAAAAGCAATGAGGAGGCCTGGTAGACCTCATCACGTGGTACGTGCCACGACTGACGTCACGGATTCCGTTAATACATATTCATAGTATTCAACTCGCTATCGCCTGTTCCAGAGATGCTACAGAGATCAGACAAACTCCAGATGAGAGGCAGGTCCTACCTACACAACATAACTCGATTTGAAACAAAACCACTGAGAGATGGCTGTAATACAACGGTTATAACTTGGAAGTGCTTTTTACTGTTCACTCCGTGCAGTGAACCATCGCTCTGAAAAGTACAACACTTGTAGCTCAGCACTACTTCGAAGGTACGATTTCTAGCTTGGATAAGCTAGGTGTGGCTCTCTTCTGGCCATTGACCTGTCTTCGTACGCAATCGTGCTACTATACTCGTCTTGAAAGGATGACGTGTTATGACAGTCGCGGCACATATCACGTGATGTGATCTACCAGGCCTTCCCCCAGCCCGCTTTTCGTACTGCAAGTGACAAAAGCTGGGTGTGGAGGCCTGGGAACGAGGCTAGTCCTTCTCTCTGGGGACCATCACTAAAACTGAGACAAGTGTGGTGGTGGACAAATCATGAACATGGCTGTGTAATTGGAGTGATGTATATTCTGCACATTGCACATCCAGGGCCTTCACCAGTAGCTTTGCTAAGTTTTAACCATTCAGAGGGCTGTCTTCAGACCACAGTTCTCTCTTAGGAGAATGGGGTCTATCTATGAGACCTTCAGATTGGCTACCTTTATCTCAAATTGCTTCAGCAATTTCTCTCTCATCTTGTGTCCCTTCTTGGAGTCCCTTGCCAGCACCTCTTCCTCTTCAGGAGTACAGACTAGAGTACCACAGAACAAACATGGACCTGATCCCTCCTGAGGGAGGGAGCAGAGGGAGAGGGAGGGAGGGAGGGAGGGAGGGAGGGAGGGAGGGAGGGAGGGAGGGAGGGAGGGAGGGAGGGAGGGAGGGAGGGAGGGAGGGAGGGAGGGAGGGAGGGAGGAGGGAGGGAGGGGGGAGGGAGGGAGGGAGGGAGGGAGGGAGGGAGGGAGGGAGGGAGGGAGGGAGGGAGGGAGAGGGAGGGAGGGAGAGAGAGAGGGAGGGAGGGAGGGAAGGAAGGGGAGGGAGGGGGAGGGAGGGAGGGAGAGAGGGAGGGAGGGAGGGAGGGAGGGAGGGAGGGAGGGATGGAGGGAGGGAGGAAAGGGGAGGGAGGGAGGGAGGGGGAGGGAGGGAGGGAGAGAGAGAGGGAGGGAGGGAGGGAAGGAAGGGGAGGGAGGGGGAGGGAGGGAAGGGGAGGGAGGGAGGGAGGGAGGGAGAGAGGGAGGGAGGGAGGGAGGGAGGGAGGGAGGGAGGGAGGGAGGGAGGGAGGGAGGGAGGGAGGGAGGGAGGGAGGGAGGGAGAGCTCAAGGAAGCAAGCACATGTACACACACTCACACCAATCACAACAACACTACAACCCCGAGATAAAAGGCATTTTGAATTCGGGCGGGTGAATAGTATTTACAACCCTACCCTTTTCAAGGTCATGTTGGAATGATTGCCATGTCACAAGAATGTATGGACTACCACCGTAATTACAGCCACTAGATTTAGTCAGCCTGCCAACCAGGCAGTCAGACATTGGAGGCTTAACTTCCAAATTTGGTAACATCAAAGCAGAGGGGATATCCATTACAATAAAAGCCAAATCGGTGCCATGTGCTGCCCACACTGGGGAGACTCCATGGCAATCACGCATGCACAGACAGTACGCCACTACCGTTGGCCATGCAGGAGGTGTTTAACTCTCTATAGGGCCCAAATTTCTTTCTCTAGGTCATTTTCAGTCTATAGAACACTTAAACATACCCTAATTTCTGTTCCCTGGCGTTGCTGGGCTCGAAACTGCTCACACAGGTAATTTCAGCTACACTAAGCATATACGTGACTTAACCACACCCACCAACTAACGAACTTGCAATCAAGCCTCCCGAGAAGTGGCCAACCTGCCGTAGCTAGAAAACGGACCATGAACACTGGAGGGCCTACAAGGCAAGACAGCTACTTTCTAAGTCCATTTATGCCAAAAACGGCGGAAATGGCCCTCCCAGTGCCGACCAAGACCTTTCTACCGCGGAGCCCAGACACGGCCATGTTGTTTGCACCCTCCGGGTGCACCCACCCACCTCCCCCTGTCCCGCCCTTTCTGCTATCGCAGAACCTATCTCCCAAGGACATTGCCGGAAGTCACATGATGAAGCTGAAAGTATTATGACGACTTTTGGCACTATGGGCCCTAAAGGGTTAATTAACTTAAATATAGAGCAATACACTTGTACTTAGATTCGAACTGTAGCTTGGTACACACAAGTATACATCCATATGCATGCTGTGCGCATGTGTAGACAACACACACACACACACACACACACACACACACACACACACACACGGAAGTACACACATACGTCGCTAAGAGTGGCCATGTAGTTTGGTACACGTGCATGCACATACTGTGCGTGCACATACACAAACACAACACTCACAACACACAAGTACACATACAGCACACACACACACCTCCTTACCTGTGCACACACAATTCTCCCACATTCAACACAGTTGTTAACAAGAGTGTGCCTCTGAGCCAGGCACTGGCAGGAGTAACGACCAGGGAGTTGGGGAGTCGCACGAGACTGGCCTTCCGCACTCATAAGAGGAACAAATTTCTGCTTGTGCCTCCCTCCACCTCCTGCACCCCTCCCCCCATCAGCAGAAGATTGGAACGAAATCCTATCTTTGCTGGCTGATGCTCTGACGGAAGGTTGTTGGCTCACTGTGTCTCCTGGTTGAGTCTTTGATGGGCCATCAAATGTGGTTGCGTGAATCGCTGGAAATCCTGGGGGAGCTCCTAGCCCACTGCCCTCCTGAGGTGCACAGAAGAACGGTACATGAACTAACTAAACAACAAACAATAACAAAATCATTCCCAACTACGTTGGCTATATTTCTGAACCAGTAATCTGATTGATCAGTAATCAACTACTCAAAACATAAGTTTCTTTGTGTTGCTATGGCAATGCAGTTACAGCAACAAAAATTCACCCTACCATAATCATTCCACTGATACTAAAACTGATGCTAACATGATGACGGTGTGAAGCTCCACTACTAAAAGTCTGCTGACAGAACATACCTTCTTCTCCTTCCCTTTTTGCAGCTTTCCTCTACCTTTCCCTTCTGTCCCCCTTCCTCCTCCCTCCTTCCTATCAGCAAATAGTACCATCTCTTCCTGCTGGGGTCTCACAAGTGCCTCCATCAGTTGTTCCTCCTCAGGAGAGGGGGCAGAAGGGGTTCTTTCAGGAGGGTGCCAGTGGAGAATAAAATTCCGCCGGAATTCACGTGACACTGGGGTATCTTCCCCCAGTAGTTCCATCAGGTATTCATCAACGTCTTTTGCTGATTCCATTGACAGGAGATAGCTAATTGCATGGGAGAGGGAAGGGGGAAGGAGGGAGGAGGAAAGGAATTACACATCAAATCGAACGGAGCATCTGTAATGTTCATCCTGTTAGACCATAAATTTCCTGCTTCATTCAAACGCGGTGAAACCCAGAAGAGCGTGAAAACACTATAGACAGCTATAATATTATTTGATGGGTGTAGTTTAAGCCATGTGGGCAGTTGGGGGAGCGCATAATGATATACAACGTGGATATTGGTCCGGCAGGAAGTACATACTTAAGGTATAGGTACCGGAAACGCACGCACATCTAGAACTGGCCCTGGCCCTAATATACCCTAACCCATTGCCCTACTTCCTGCCGGACCAATATCCACTTCGAATCATATAAATGCACTCCTGATATTTGGCTGTGCACACAGAAAATTTACATCCTGAGATCCACAACACAGAGAGAGATGCTTCATCCAAGTTGGTGTCCCTCACCTGACCAAGTCATCACCAACTGGAAACTTGAGCAATCTGGACAGCTCCCTCCGACACCAGGTCTCGAAGGCAAAGGGCTCACTGCTCTTGGAAACTGGCATATCTCTGCAAAAGAGTAACTGTCACGGTTGTATGTTGCATGAATAGACCTGCCCTGTGATGTCCCTTGTGATGTCGAGTCTAGATCTGCAAGTTGCACCATACCTAGCTACAAAGTTCCATTTAGAGCTCCTCAAGTCTCGTTCCAAAACCGCGCATGCGCATTTGATGTGTCTTATTGTTCCAAGAATGCGGAAAGTGGGTACGTAAGTAGGAAAGCCACTTCCGTCCACAAATATGCGGGGTCGTATTTTATGATGTGCTGCATCTGCTGCATTTCGTCTTCTGCATTTGCCTCTCTGGTCAGCTAGGTCGATTTTGCTGCGCGTATTTCGCGTCTCTTCAAAGCAGGTGAAACCAAATTGTAGCTTAAACAAATGGAGGCCATCAAAAAGAAGTTGTCCGCTCTGAAGGATGAAAAAGAGGCTGCTGTGGAGCGCGCAGAAGATGCAGAACGCGAGAAGAAGGAAGCTGAAGCCAAAGTAGAAGCGGTAAACTGTTTAGCAAGTCATTTTGTCTTCTTACCACACTAATTTACACTAAACCTATTCATGGATATGGTGTCCTCGTTTCGTTTAGTCTGGACGTGTATTCATTCGGTGGTCCCCCTCCTTGTTCCCACAGGCTGAGCAGGAATGTGATAACTTGAGAAGGAAGCTAAAACTTGTTGAGGATGATTTAGACAGAGCAGAAGAACGTCTTTCGGGCTTATCGAAGCAGTCGAGTGAGTATGAAGGTGCTTTGGAAGACCGGGAGAGGTAAGTACTAGTGCTTGCTTATGCCACTGAGCTGTTTACTGTTGTCCAGAGACAATTTTCACAAATCGGATGAACAAGAAACAATCATTTTTCTTGGTAGGCCTTGTCTCACACATAGTCCTAGACAGGTTGATGCTGTCGCTGTTTTTGGTACACAATCTACAAGAACTAACTAGTATGCAAAAAAATGTGAAGTCTGAAAGGCAGTAAATGGACAATGAATTTAATATCTATTACGTGTACTTCAGCTGTGAAGCAGGCAGTTGTGTGGTTGGCAGAGCATTCTGTGGATTGCCCTTGGAATCCAGATGGCTTTCCCAATTAGCTCCAGGCAGTGTAGTACTACCATATTTGGTTAAAAAAACAGTAAGGCAGTAGTCCTTAGTACACATGCATACTTGTCATTGTATGGCTTCTGTTGTGATTGAATCTGTGAACAGTACATTATGGAGGCACAAATACCTTAACTAGCCAACCCTAAAAGTGACTGCATGGGGGATTGGATGTCGGCTTGATTTTCAGAGCTATGCCAGATTATCGTAAACAAAGCATTAAGCATTAATTGTCCTGTAATGATCCTTCTGAAAAGCACGGTTTTCTGACAAAGGCGGTGTAGTCTAGCAGCCGAATACAGGACATGTTGGGCTCTGCAATGGTCACTTGCAGCTCATTGCCAATGGGCCACTCCTCAATAGAGTATTAGGGTCAAAGGACACTGAATGTGGTCACCCTTGTCATCTGTATGACCTCCATTATTGTGGTGGATAGGTGATTGATGTCATTGTGCTAGAAGAGAGAATGATGTCTACCACTCTTATTGTGATTTCAAGATTGGTCACTTCTGACTTCACTAGATAAGCACTTGTGCCCTTTGTTGATCTGATCATGACCACCTGTGATCTACTCTTCTTTTAGTTGGCTACAGGGTTTTTTTTTTTTTTTTGGGGGGGGGAGGGGGGGGGGGGGGCATTTGCCCCCCCCCCCCCCCCCCCTTGAATGATACCCAAGAAGTATTATGTATGCAAAGCTATTCATGCCTCCCCCCTTACCTCACCGCGCTACGATTCCACCCCTCCTCGAACGATTTTCTAAAAGAAACACTGGTTGGCTAGCCAGGCTCCCTTACCACAAAAGAGATGGTGTAGCCTGGTACGGTTACCACTTGAGCAATGCCACAGATGCTCTTGCCTACCCTTAACGGCACACGAGTAATAAAATACACCAGGGTCTTCAATTCCTTTGGCAGTCCTCATCCTGGACTGCAGGTTGGCCAGTCGTTCGGTTTGTACAATATGCAGAATGGAAGAGTGAGGCAAACTAGTGAAGGCCTTGTATCGAAAATCACATACTGGTGTCTCATGGAGGACGCGAGTGTGTGGTCAGAGGAGATCATCCGTGTGGCTAGGTTCAGCCAGAAAATGGCGGTTCCCGTTTGTTTAGACATATGCTGCATGCAGGGCTGGGGGCATGGCTGTGGCCATACAACAAGTGTTAGCTAGGATGGAGGGAGAGAAGCCGTGCATAGTATGGATCATTCAGAGTCATCATCAGGAAGGACTCTTGTAGATTCTTTCTGCTTCTGTGCCATCCTGCAAATTACTATTGTCTTGACTTCCGTATTACTTTTATGCGGGCACAAGCAACTTTTAATTAATATTGTTTTTGACGTGGCCTGATTAGCTGGAGTTGGCTGACATATCACTCCAGAGTAGAAATAGACATGTCATTTCGAGTTACACGTGACCAGAATTGCATGCTCCATTACACCTCATCCTCCTGTGCCCACAAGGAGTGCTACAGTAGCTTAACCTGGATGCCCGCTGTCTGCGTGCGTGTTTGGGCAGGCATCACTGTACGTGTTGCTAGTATGTGTTTCTCCCTCCTGACAGGGAGCTGAAGAAACTTCAGAGCACAACAGAGACGGATATGGATGAGGTATGGACATCCATGTCAGGGTTTGATCTATTTTGGGGGAAGTACTGAAGATTTAGTACAATCTGTGGCACCTTGCTGTAAAGGTCTCCAGCCTGATCAGGATAGCCTGCATGGGTAGTGAAGTTGGAGTGTTTGGATTTTGGAGCTTCGTAAGTAGATAGAACCTCTCTGCAACTGTGAAGGACCTACTTTAGACTGTAAGGCACCATACAAATAGCAGCACTTTCACATGTCCTGCCAAGAGCGCATGATGACATCATTGTTTTTTCACGGCGGAGGAGGAAGAGCGTGTGACTGGCAAAAATTTGAAACAGGCGGAATCTTTGGCGTGTACTAAAAATAGAACACGTGAGCTCAACACGTTGGATATCACGCCACTGTACTCGTAGTAAAGTTGCTAGCTAGCTGTAAATGGAGCGCTCAGAGCTCACCTTGCTAAGTCTGCGTTCTCACAGCCGTTATCGACACAAAGCGATTCGTTCTGCGTTCTACCCGAGCCTGAAAGTCGGGCGGGGAGAAACGGTGGATGATTGTTTGCTCCACGAAGTACTTCGAAGTTGAAGGGGGTGGTATTGGCCCAGTTCTGTCTCTGACTGAGTCCTCTGGCTCGAGATCGAATATTTCGCAGCTGTATCGTTTCTCACGCTCTGTTCTGACCCGCAATCTAGATACAACGTGACCGGATGTGCTATTTTTAGTACACGCGAAAGATTCTGCTTTCACCACGGGAGAATACGAAGTCACACGCTCTTCCTCCTCCGCCGTGAAAAAACAATGATGTCATCATGTGCTCTTGGTCCTGCCCATGCAAGGACCAGAATTCCAAATATGGTCTATTGGGTCAAGAGTGCTCTGGCCTATGCATCAAATGGTCTGAAGTGTCAAGCAAAGAAAAATGGAAGCCTATGACTGTACTGTGTTCCTCCCTCCCTCATTTTGGTGCACAGAAAGAGGGCCTAGCTGAGAAGGTACGAGATCAGGCCCAGAAACTAGAGGACTTGGAGAAAAACAATGAGGAGGTATGTTGTGTGTGCGTGCATGCGTGTGTGTGACACTTTTTGTAACTGCATGTCTACACTTCATGTTTACTCTCTTCCTCTCCCACTTCGTCTTCCTCTATGCTCTCCCTCCCGTCCTCTCCAACTCCATAGCTCAAGAACAGAATTCGGCTCCTAGAGTCGGACCTGGAAGCTGCAGAGGATAAGAACGATGACTACTCAGTGTACGTTGAATTTAGCTAAGGTGCACAAGTAACTAGTGTTTTGAGCACTTTCATCACTTCCTGTGTAAGGGCAATTGGCCAGCTGCTACACCACAATGCCTGAGGAGAGTGTTACACATGTTTAGACTGTTTGTCCCGGTTACTCGTTACCCTGCTTGCGCATGCGCAGCAGGGTTAAGCAATGCCTTTCATGTCTGTTTGTTTGCCTGTCACTCACTTGTATCCTAGCCTCAGGCTACTGTCGAAACTATAATTTGTGGAGCTGTACGTGTGATATAAACAGATGTCGACTGCGTTTATTGTTTGACTCCACATGTAGCTGCTGGAGCTCTGCAAGCCCTGGAGGCACTGCGCACTCGTCCACTGATCTGATTCTCAATCTCGCACTGTCAAGTCCTAATGGCAAATAAAACTCAATTAGCCAGCAGGAAACCTACAACGATCAGTATTCCTGAGCATGACAGCTAGAGTATGTACGTACGTATATCGTGAGAATTAAATCCCCCATTCAGAGCCTCGTGCTAATGCGCTCGGCATTGATTATTATCGAGCTAGGAGGGTGTGACTTCAAGTGTGCATTGTATTAGGAATTTATGAGTGTGGCAGCAGAGTGGCAACTAGCATTCTTCTTAGGTTCAGATGCCAAGTTAGCAGTCCCACAAAATTCTATATATGGTAAGTGGTGTAATTCGCACCTACTTTGTTAAGAACCCTGTGAGCTCACATTAACCCATGAAGCTGTAGTAGTGAGGTTGACACATACAGCTGAATATGACCACAGCAAAGAAAACTAGGCATCTGCTGAAAGAGAAGTACATTCGTTTTTGTGCTGGTTACAAGGACATGACGTACATGGAAGCGTTTGTTGTGGAGCCCGTTGAATTTTACGTAGCGTGCTTTCCAGAGAGGATATGACGTACATGGAAGCGTTTGTTGTGGAGGCCGTTGAATTTTACGTAGCGTGCTTTCCAGAGAGGATCCCTGCACTCCAAGAACCTGGGGAGGATGATGGAGTTTCTGAAAGACAGGTTATTACACTCCTGGTAGGGGAAAAATTGTGCCGCATAATGTAAATAATAATTAAATAACCTCTGACTACCTTAGGAATGGCCTACAAAGAATCTGCCTACACCATCGCGTACTATTTTGGTACTGAAACTCACCTTGGTGGTGGAAATACAAGCACTTTTGTCTCACCGTCGGCCTCATTGCTCAAGCACTCTCTTCGACTTTTGCTGCCAGTACAGCTCTTACGAAGGGCCCAAAGATTCTGACCATACGGTCGTGATTGCTGATGCTGACATGCGAAACTCACCGTGCTGGCGAAGTTGTGAGCGCTGTAATAATTACTTGTCTTCCCTTTGGCCGCCATTGCTAGCGATCGACTGAGTGTGGTTGCCACGTGACGTGTGTTAATTGCAATACTTAGCTTGCGCTACGGCAAGTCGCAACCGGATATGCAACGGCTACCAGGAGTATGGTTGCCCCTCCTTTACTGTATGACTTACTAGGCCCCTCCTTTACTGTATGACTTACTAGGGCTCTCACCTTTTCTGGTACTGCGGTCTCCCTGGTTTGTAGTTCTTCCGTTAAGGGTGGCTGATAAGCTTTTGAAATGTCCCATGCGTTCAGCTGTCTGTAGCGCTGCTGCCTTTGAAAATATTGTTCTGGCTTACTTAACGGTGGCTTTTGCCTTGCGGGAGGATGTTCTTCACTTAGTCACTTTCGCCCATACAGTGGTATCCTAGCCTCGTTCCCAGCCTTCCACACCTCCAGCTTTTGATCGCTTCCAGTATGCAAAAACGGAGGGGGAAGGCCTGGGGAATCTTCTCACGTGATACGCGGCACGACCGTCATACATTGTCACGCCTCAAATCAACAGTCAAAGACATGTACGAGACCGATCTTGCATTCTGCGCTAGCTACGAAGATGGGACAAGCGCCAACTGAGAGCTACACAGAGCGTATGAAGCATACCCAGGCTACAAGGCATGACTCCAAAGGGCTGCCGAGTGACAAACGTGAAAATGCCCAGCTATGACGCAATCTTCCCGTGGAGCGAAAAGACAGCACTATTTGGAGTTTCACCCCTTGTATCACAGCTATCCCTCAGCGGTTTTGCTTCGAACCTGGATATGTTTTACAGGTAGGACCTACCTCTTCTCTGAACTTGTTTCAGTTTTCTAGCTTCTCTGTAGCTGTGGATGAGAATGTAAATAAGCCATTGCGTCTAGAATCCGTGACGTCAGCTGTGTCGCGTATTACGTGAGAAGATTCCCCAGGCCTTCCCCCTCCGTTTTTGCATACTGGAAGCGATCAAAAGCTGGAGGTGTGGAAGGCCTGGGAACGAGGCTATGGTATCCTCCTTGTGGCTTTTAACGAGCAAACATTTTAATTACTGCACACCTACGTCATGTGACGTCATGTGCAGACAGGTACTATCAGGAGTAAAGGGAAACAGGAAGTAAAAGTGCTCAAAGTGCTGGTCGGTTGAGCCTTAGTTGTCTGTGCATGAATGCGTGGCACCGTTTGTTAACCCTTTCTGGATCAGGTAGGCCCACACAATTACTGAGCAAGCCATGTGTGTAGGGACGATGTTCATGTTCGTGCTGAATGAGAGAGACCAATAGTGACAACCTTACATCTCACAATAGAAGCATGGCCTCACTATAGTTGTATCACTCCCAACAGCAGCGCTCAGTGCTTTTGTTGATGGATGGGGGAATGCCTAAAACCACATGGAGAAGTATCGGTGTACTGCATTGATCGTGATGTTGGTCTTTAATTACTTCCCACCTGCAGTAAGCTACAGGAACTTGAATCGGAGCTGACAGACAAGCATTCCTTGCTGATCAACAAGGAGAGGAGTGATGAACAGGTGAGTGAGTGCACCACCATCCATGACACCAGGAGACGGTGAATATTCTATAAAAGAAGTACCTTTCTACCGAATGAGCAGGTGCATTGACATATGGAGAGAAAAAAGCCAATAGCCATTGAATATATCTTAACAATCGTTTGGCCACCATGTTTGAATTTCACTGGACAAGACGAACCCAGTGGCAGCACAAACTAGCTTTCACTAGCTGCACCTCCATCTAGCATCACCAGTGCTGCATGGGCCAAATCTGAAGAGATGAGCCTACATTCCCTTTCTATATACATCCAAGGTGAAGGTGTGCTTCAAATTTGTAGCTGATTTATTAGGCTAGGGCTAGCAGAGGTCCATATTCAGCCATGCTATCAATCCTAGAACACTGTTAGTGTGACTTCACAGAGCTACCAAAGTGGGGAGGCCAGATCTCCTCTGCCCCTCTCCCCTTTTTCCGCTACATGTGCATTAGTCTACAATATGAGGACAATTTTCTAGCGCATACTTCCGGTGTATCTTACATTCAATGAGAATGACAACCTTCTCTGCCTCCTTCCCTCTCCAACCCAGGCAGCTGTCACTGAGGAGACTTTGAGAGACCAGGTGAGGGATCTGAAGCAGCAGGTCAAGGATACAGAGAACCGGGCAGAGGAAGCCGAGAGAAGGATCAAGCAGCTTGACCACACTATTGAAGGGCTTGAAAGTAAGTCAGCATTGGTACTAAGTATAGTAATTTTAGCTTGATCGAATTGAAACCGCACTCCTGTAGGCTGTACCCGTGCCCAAGTCTTACTCTCACCTTGTGGATGCATCCATGAGCACATACCGTATTGTCCCGTTAATACGCCCCCCTAATTTTGTACACTACATCCAGCCCAAAGAGGGGAGGGGGCGTATTTTCGAGTACGCAATTAGTCTCGATTATATGCCCCCTCAAAAAGTTTCGCTATGTTTATGACACTGCCAAGGTTCATGTTCACAGTTACAAAAGTACAAACGATCGCCAGTACTGTTCGTGGTCATCATGCGTGGTCTCCCTACATCGGCGAGAACTTGAGAGCTGCCACTTCAACTCAAGGGCCATAACATTCACGACGACTTCGCTGTAGCCATCCTCAACAACAGCAATACTGTCAGTCATGAACCACGGAACATTTCCTGCGGAAGAGTGGCAGCGAGATGACTTGTACCGTCGGTGTCAACGGTGACTACTCGATCTGAGAGACGATCTGTAAAGTTGCACGCGTGTAGGTTAGTTATTCCAGAAGATGCTCACCTGGGGGGTGTTATAACGAGCCAAACTACCCTGTGCAGGAACTTGGGCGAAAAAAAGGGGAGGGCGTATTTTTGAAGGGGGCGTACTAGCGGGACACTACGGTACTCACAGTTAGGCTCATTCATGTACTGCCAGCGAAAGTTAAAGCCAGTGCTCAAGCAATGGTAGCTGATGGGAAGACAAAAAAACTAAGGCAAGTTTTGGAACCAGAATAATACTTTTTGGTCAGTGGACGACAGCGATTGCAACGGTGTAGTCGGAATTTTCGTAGGCCATTCTTAATTAGCCCATTGTTTACACGGCACAGTTTCTTTTACGCCAGGAGTGTAATTTCCCAGCCTAACTTTGACTTAGGGGTGTGTAATTTCTCACTGATTGTGCAATTAAGGTGGCAGGCAAAAGTGAATTAATCATCTAAACTGGAGGTGCTCAGCAGAGCACATACCCCATGCGCGACTTTTTAACTGCATGCATTTTAATACAGCATGCACAGCTAGGGCGTGCACGCAATGCAGAATAAGATACCGTAAGTTGTGGCAGTAATGTTAGAAACAAGGTGTGGTCAAGTTGTATAAATTAGAATACAGCTAATTGTCGACATTCACACAACGTTTTTCAGCCTCTCGAGTGGATCTCTGGTCTGTGAGTTACGTAGACACTGAATTCTGACACTTCTATCCTGAAATAAGCCTTCAACAAGGCCTTCACTGCTCAAACCGCTTGGACAGACAGACAGACTGGCTGACTGACTAACTGACAGACAAACCGATCACTCTACCCCTGCTGCGCATGCGCACGGGGTAAATATGTTGTATAACCTGCTAGTCCTGCCATGAATGGAAACCAAATGTAAGTGCTACTTGTGTACCAAGCCAGGATATTCTGGAGCAGCAAACAACTGAGACCGCATTGATGGTAATTTTTCGGTACATTTGCTCAAGATAGCCACAGTCTGAATGGGGCTATGGAAGTACGCTGCACAATTAGGCCGATAAAGAGTTAACAGTGTCATTTTCCTGTTTTGTACAGTTGCAATATAGAAACCCCTATGAGACATTCACTCGACACCATACGATGGCGTAGCCCCCTATAGAGTAACCAGTGGAAGAGCCTGTGAAACCATTTTAGCCAATTTGTTTGCCTGATTTTTGGGGACATACAGAAGAATATTTCACTGAGATTTACAGCTGGTGTTGTCACAGTACGAAGTACAGTGCTCAACTCGGCACGTTGTCAATGGACAAACAGCCTTGGAGAGGAAAGGTGGCATGAAGCTGCTGCTGCACGCTCAAGAGTGGTGAATCGGAAACCACACCTCCAATCGTTACATGGTCACACGTATCATTGCTTGCCTGCCACCTTAATCAATTGCAGTTAATCCATTTTTGCGTGACGTAATGGAGAAAAGTTACGTTGCATAAAGTTAATGCATTACATGTTGAGAGAGTCTTGCTTGAGAACCTAACACAAGCTAGCAAACTGAAACAAGTTTCAGAGAAGAGGTAGGTCCTACCTGTAGAACATATCCAGGTTCGAAGCAAAACCGCTGAGGGATAGCTGTGACATAAGGGGGGAAACTCCAAATAGTGCCGCCTTTTCACTCCACGAGAAGATTGCATCATAGCTGGGGATTTTACGTTTGTCACTCGGCAGCCCTTTGGAGTCATGGCTTGTAGCCTGGGTATGCTTCATACGCTCAGCACAGAACGCAAGATCCGTCTCGTACATGACTTTGACTGTTGATATGAGACGTGACGACATATGACAGTTGTGCCACGGACCATGTGAGAAGATTCCCCTGGCCTTCCCCCTCCGTTTTTGCATACTGCAAGCGATCAAAAACTGGTGGTGTAGAAGGCCTGGGAACGAGGCTACATTCTCTATGCTCGTCACATTACAAGTGTGTCATGTACGTAGCAATGATAGTAGGTTATACTGTCATGACCATCGTGTGACTTTCCTCCTCAGATGACCTAGAGACAGCTGAAAACAAGTATGAAGAAGCTAAGAAGGAACTGGAGGTGACCCTGGCTGAACTCAATGAGATCTGAGCCGCGTGTTCCCAACACCAATCAGTTATGTTTCCTTTTGTAGTGTTCCAATGGCGTATGTACTTAGCTTCTCAGCCAGAAATGGTTAAAATATCAATTCAATTCTTCTTTGCAGAAATCAGTGGTAATTACTCTTGTGTGTTTAGAAAGAAAAGCTGAACCTGTAGATTCATTTGTACAGCGTGTGTATACAATTCTTGCAGTTAGGTATTCTCATTTTTAATCTTACAGGGTTTAGATGAATTATATTTGAGCGCGATTCCTTGTTAATTCATCGCCAAAGAGTACAGTCATTCTTATCCAGTCCGTCCTGAACCCAGGATGCATCATGAAGTAATATATCATGAAGTAGATAATTATGCATGACATTACATTGAAAATCAGTGCACAGGTATTAGTTGCCGTCCTTTATTCAAATCCTGCGCTGTCATGTCCTATGTACCACAAACATCTTGGTACTGCACCCCACATTGTGTGTAACTGTAATACTTCACACACTGCTCACAGTAATTGTTAGGATTTGAGCTTTAATTACATTAGATACTTGGGAGCTAGTCCATATACACAACTATGCATTCGGCATCTTCCCTGACCCTAACTATTGCCGTACTTCCAGCCGGACCTTCAAAAACAGAAAGCATTTTATGTACACACCAAAACTAAGCAGTGCAAAGCCTTCTTGATTTTCGCAGTGAGAACTCACAATTGCATGCATATCGGCTGTGTGATGGTCTTGACTTTTTATTATGTTTGTTGCACTTCATGAATTATTGGTGTACATGGTATGAATAATGACTTCCGAATACTCAGGCCACGAATTTCGTTTTGAGATGAGCGATAAACTTGCGCATGCGCAGTGGGAAGGCGAGACTTGGGAGTTGGGGCTGCTAGCTAGCTTGCGATAAGGGGTAACTATTCTGTGAAGAATTATAGCGTAGGCTGAACCTGTGTTACCTGGCGCGCCCTGGAGTGGAGGAGAAGGCCCCAGCTGCTAAGACAACTGCGAGTACGTTACATGTAACCAACAATATCAAGGCACCGTGGGAGGGTTCTATAATGAGCTATGAATTCGAGGTTGTAATGGCCGCCTAGGCGCCCACAGCCTTTGTGTCTGTACGGAGTCATTCGTGTGTCTAGACGTGCACGATTGTACAGGACTCCCTGGAGGACCAGCCAGGTGGCTGAAGGGACATTTCCTGTCTAAAATTAAAATTTATCTATCTATCTATCTACAGTTGGCAGTCTGGCTTCTAGCTTGATAGGTAGGACTGATTTTGGGATATGGTGAATAAGTGAGATTAAGAAGGGATTTCTGAAAACTGCTCAAATTTCTCGCTAACTTGAGAACACCAACTGTTCCTAGTCCATACACATGTTCCTAGTCCATACACTTTGTGGTTTCCGAGACGGAAGTGTTGTCAGTAGAACTGTCCATAGAGGAGCTAATGATACAGAGCGGCTACATTTGCTACGTTTGACATCACAGGCCGTAGAACAACTGATACTCCCTCCGTTTAATTCCAGGGCGAAAAGTAGTAAGTTCTACGGTGATCTTAGCAGCTTTGAACCAAGAACTGTTGTGTCAACTGTCACTGTAACTCAGTTATCTTGCCGCTTAGATTAAGCAGCTACGCGGCCTGGAGTACAAGTGAAACAGATTCTCTGTTCAGCCGCCATTGAACTCCATGCTCATTTGCAATGTGAACCTCTATAACTGCCCCTGCTTAGATATGAAACCTGCTCTTACATGTAGGGGAGGCGAAAAGGTCTGTAGTGTCCTTAGCATTCCACCACAAGCAGTGATATAAAATGCTTGTATGTTCTGAGACACAACACACAAGTCGAGTTGCTGACAGAAGTTTGAGCTAGTGAAAGTCTGTCTAGACACGCCTTCCTTCCTTGATTACCTTGTCATAGAAGTTCAGCACAGGTCAACATGCACTGCACACACAATGCAGGTAACAAAAAGTATCAGGTTGAAGGGACAATGGACCAGATCAAGAAGAAGTTGGCCGCTCTGAAGCAGGAGAAGGAGGATGCCATCGACAAAGCAGAAGACGCAGAACGGGGGAAAAAGGAGGCAGAAGCAAGAGCCGATGCGGTGAGCAACGTAAAGCTCAAGGCTCATTGGTTTTAGGTGTGGGTTTGTGAGCTATCTATAACTGCACGATGTCATGGGAAGTTTAACTTTGAAACCTGTAGAATGAGCTCTACATGAGGGGAGGCGAAAATGCCTGTGGTGTCCTTAGCATTAATGGGAAAGCAGCTCACCTAAAAATGGAGCTATTTAATGATATTCATGGGGACCCCAGGGCCAGACTGTGTCAAGTACAAGCTTGCAACCAAGGTTAGCCACAGTTTGGGCTTCACAGGGTACCAACGGCACAGGCACACTCTCCAACACACAGAATAATAGTGAATAGGCTGTTAATGATATTCATGATCCACAAAATAAGACAGATTACGTCCCTTGTCGCAGTCACAGTCAGGGTATGGTTGGACAGAGGTTCAGTGCTCAGTTCAGCTATAGCTTGCTTATCTCTGAACTTTCTTTCCACATTTCGGTTCTTTCTCTCGTCTCATTAAATAACAGATGGTTGAAGATGTAGTGAAAGTGCAGGTGTGTGTGTGTGTGTGTGTGTGTGTGTGTGTGTGTGTGTGTGTGTGTGTGTGTGTGTGTGTGTGTGTGTGCGTGCGTGCGTGCGTGCGTGCGTGTGCGTGCGTGCGTGCGTGCGTGTGTGTGCGTGCACGCATGGTGTCTGTGCAGGCTAGATAATCAATAATCCTAAGACTTGTATTCAGAAGCAACATCCTTTCTAACCTGCAAACAGATGTGGTTTTCGCATTCTTTTGTATGCATTAAAGAACTTTTGCAGCTTCACACAAACACACAAACACACAAACTGCATCAGAAAAGGGAGAGCTAAATTACCCAAGCTTCATGCTTGGTGACTAGCATCTCCCTGATGAAGCTGTCAAAGTACTTTAGTAGATCACTGACCTTTTATAATGTAGTGACTAGCTTCTCTCTGGTGAAGCCATCAAGTACTTTAATAGCAAGATGAGATCGCTGACTCTTATACGGATAGATAATCAGGGTTATTTTATAGGAGTGTGATGAGAGAGACACAGAGAGCGGTTATGGTTTCCCTGCGAGTTATTTTTTGCTGGTGCTTACAGACTGACAAGTCAAAATACAGCAGAGGTCTGTACTGTGCCACAGCACTAATTAGCTGCTCGCCTGAGAGCTTGCTCCTTGTCTCTGCTCCTTGTCTCGGTGTCTCCCGACGAAGGCTTGTGTGCGAAGGCACAAGAACTCAGCGGTGTCCTTGCAGCAGAAGTTTCATCGAACCCACTGCCATCTTTGATCATACTAGTGATAATACGATGATGGACGTAATGACATTACGGCATAGTATCCATGAGTTTCAGAATTCCTGTGGAACTGAGCATGCACGGACAGTATGTACCAGGCTCTTTTTCTCTCCGCTCCTGCGCAAGAACCTGGGAATGAGGCTGCAACAAGTCCAGCACTTGGTGTGCTCAGCTTCTGCTTCCCACCAGCTGCAAGTACATGTACATATATGGTAAGTTCTTGGTATCTTTGTTCTAGCGGAATATCTTCCTCCCACGTGAACATCATCTTGTACATGCCCCCCACAATAGAAATGTTTCTGAAACCGATGCCTACCCACCCCTACACCTAACCCACACAACATTAGCTGCTACTTTGACCTCCTGTGTTTCTCCATGCACAATTGCATAGGAATTTGTCCTTTCTACCCTTACTACCCTTAATGTCACTCACAAGAGACCCCTATTCAGCTAATGCCATGAATTGCTAATAGCTTGCTCTTCCTGTACAGGGGGGCACAATCTGTTTTAGATTTTAGCCAGTACCATGCCCCCCCCCCCCCCCCCCCCCCCCCGTTCTGTTTACCTTGTAGTACAAAGTTATTGGTGCCAGTGATGATGGCTACTGCATCTTGGTTCACACTTCATAGTTACACAAACAAAATATTCTACAGATTGTAGGATTTCATAATACTCCACATGAAACAGTAGCATGTAATGTTACATGTATCTCACTCTGATATGTGGCTCGAGGTTTCCATTTAGCAACCAAATGTGCACTGGTACAATCCTCCTATCTCATGTTCCGTGTACAATACAATCCTCACTGTTACCCGTGCAGAAAGCTGATACTAAACTCCCACAGAGCAGTCTCAACTATGATCACAGATAAAGCCACCCACTCTAGACGCATCACGGCCATATACACCCTGGTTCTTGTACACGTTTCCATTAGACAACAGTCTAAACAGACCACTGAAATTTTTGTGTGCCTTTGTTCGGATGGCCACACAAACGTACGCGTACACAACTGACAAAAATGCTGTTAGGAATGTAGTACCGGTAAGCCTACCACCAACACCCAGAGGCTTTTACGGATCACTCTACCCGCAGTGTTCAACTGCAGTGGTAAGCCTATCACTAACACCCCGAGGCTTTTACAGATCATCACTCTACCCGCAGTGTTCAACTGCTGCTCCTACTGCCTGCGTACATATGTATTCTGACAAGAGTGCATAAGTAGGTCCCCCCCCCCCCCCCCGAAAGCAGACTGGCGACTAGTTTGCAGCTTGCTACAAGGTTATAACACACACAAAACGCACGCACACACACACGCGCATGCGCACACACATGCGTGCCAATACATGCACACAAACACATGCGCGCGCACACACACAACGCACATGCGCGCACACACCAGGGTTTCATTTTGGGGGTGGGGGGGAGTCTTTGCTGCCCCCCTTGAAAGATACCCAACTGCTTTTTGTATGTAAGGCAACTAACGCCTCCTCCCCCCTTACTTCACCATGTTGCGATTTTGTCCCCTTGAGTGAAACACTCCACACGTACTCTCACACATGTACACATACACCACATGCACTCTCACACACATGGACACACGCACTCTCACATACATACACACACGCACTCTCACGCACATGCACACATGCACTCTCACACATATTCACACATGCACGCGCACACACAACCAGAGTGAACAAGAAGTGCAGAGTTTGATGCGCAAGATGAAACTCATGGAGGAAGACCTAGACACATCTGAGGACAAGGCATTGGAAGCAACGGCAAAGCTCCGAGAAACTGAGGCACTGCTGGAAGATACGCAGCGAGAGTGTAAACAGCTCCATCACACGATTGACAAACTAGAAGGTGAGCCATCATTAATCTGAGATCGTAGGAGGTACACTTTGGATATACATGTACACTAGAGATTGACCGATTGTTGATTGTTCGAGCTTGAACACTGTAGACCCTTAAGAAAATGTTTGGAAGTGTTACGGCATTCAACTGAAAGAATCAACAGTCAGATGTAGCGGTGAACCTCAATGGGTCTACATGTATATGTTCCGCGCAATTTAGGAATTTGCGCAATCTTGAGATAGCGCTGCGCATTTTTGGAATCCCGAAATTGCGCAAACAATCCTGAGATTGCGCAAACGTATTGCGCAATCTTCGAACTTTTGACCTTAGCCATGTGGTTGACAGCTAGTGCACTCGCGGGACGGAAACCGTTTATACAAGCGGTCTCCTGCTCCAGACGTGACATAATGCGATCTACTACTGTGAGTGATGTCGTCTATCAATCAGCAGCGGGAGGATTTTGAGAGATTTTGTTCGGAGCGATTCGGGGAGAATGGCTGCCAAACCAGCAAGACCATAGCACGTGAGAAGGGCCAGAAGATTATCCACAGACTACGGAACGACCCTACGGAACGACCCTATAGCAGATACCTGTGGTTCCTGTTTCAAGTTTTTGGTGAAACAGCCGGGGTTTAGTCAGGAATTTCGAGATTGTGCAATCTTGTCACTGCGCAATCTCGAGATTGGCACGCAATTTCGGGATTCCGAGAATGCGCAGAGCAATCTCGAGATTGCGCAAATTCCTAAATTGCGCGGAACATATATACCTTTGTTCAGCAGTGGAGTGTGGGATTGAGTACAAGAACAAATACCTCTTTGGTTCAAGTGACAACCGCACTCCTTCAGAATTAGTGCTGCTACGATAAATAATGCATTATCAATCATATCGTATCGTAATGCAAGAAGTTCAATGTGTGGCTTATTAGCTAGGGAGGCTACTGCAAGCGCTTGTAACTACAATGCAAACAAGGCTTGATTCAATTTATATCACAGAAATCGTGGCAGCTCTGTTCACTTCAGTTCTTCTACTAATACAGTTGCGGTCAAAATAAAGTTTACGTTCCGTAATCGTACAACGATCGTGCGACGATCATTGTACGGTACGAAAACGTTCAGAAAACGGTGTTAAATTATTATTACGTCAGCGTTTATGCGCACCGTTTTTACGGTACGCAAGCGTAATAAAACGTTTAACGCTTACAGCGGATGCAGCCTATGTCCAACGCTGTTCTACCTGGGTTATGTTTTAGATCCTGGATCTCTCTCCCTGCTGTTCTTTGTTCGATGTCCGCAGCTATCGCAGAACCGGAGATACAGCGGCAACGCGATCGATTGCTGCCGAAACCCCGCCCACCAAGGCGAAAGTTGTTGGAACTTGCATATCCTTCGAAAGGTTTGGCTGATTTTTAGATATGCCTTATTGGAAGGCATTGACTATACGCTGGCGTTTGCCCCTTGTCTGAAGTTTACTTGTAACCGGAGATATAGGTCGACAAGCCTTGCCACTTGCTTGCGACGGCGATAATTGCTGAGTCAGCAACCGTTTTACGAAAGATTGCGTAATAACGGAACGGAACGTAGAACGATCGTAGAACTATCGTTGCACGATCACGGAACGTAAACTTTATTTTGACCGCTACTGTACATCCCCCCCCCCCCCCCCCCCCCAGCCTCGTTCCCAGGCTCTTGTTCTCAGAAGGGAGAAGAGATCCTGTAACATTGGGAGGGGTCAGACCGTTGACTTCCAGCGCGTCATCATTCATGTGATAAACAAAGGACACCTACGTTTGTGGTAAATATCGCGTGAGTTACAAATCACTCACACGCTATTCGAAATATTACTCTTCATTCTCAAGGCATCCCCGGCTTTGTAGAGATCCGAGACACTTCTTACAAGCAAACCGGACAACTCACCTTGCGAACCGTCGATCCCGTAAGCGGTGACAGACGATGAGCGAGCTGATACCGCAAACAAACCAAAGTGAACAGCGCTCTAAGACCGGTGGCCGTCTCGCACACCTGTCATCTGCCTTTTACCAACTTTCAAGGGATACTTCGCTCATTTCTGAGTCTACAATTTGTGCATTAGCACGGCAGTAAAGGTAAACACGCCTTCAAAATAGCACGTGTTTTCGTTCTGCAATCTGATTGGTTCCGCTAGAATCCTTGCGGCGGAAGTCCACGGTTTAACCCCCCCAATGTTGCCAGGCTCTCTTCTCCCTTCCAAGAACGAGAGCCTGGGAACTTTGTTCGCTAAGCTAAAAGCTTACTTCAAACTGGCTTTTGTACAAACTAGCAAAAGATTACCGTACATATTAAAATAATTACCGTATAGCGGGTTTCTTTCGCGGGTGAAAACGTTCGCGAATTTCGCGTTTCTGTGGCGATTCGCGAAAGTTTTATCCCCGAAAACCAACCTGGATCACTGCGAGATGCCGAGTACTAGCTGATGAAGCCCTGTTCGCTTTTTTTCCAGCGCGCTGACTCTGTATTTGGCCCAGCATCACGGCTGTCAAGGTACTACAGATCCGGCTATCCAGCACGGCTGGGGGGACGAATCCCTACGCAAGCGGGCAACGCAGATATACGACGACTACACTCCCAAACAGAAGGCACAGATAGCAAAACGAGATGCCAAACATGGCGTGACAGCTCCATTCGCTGTGGACTCCACTCTGTAACTCGCTCGCGCTCGCGGAGTGCTTACCGTTCTAATTCTCAGACCGCTGAGTCACATTCCAGATCCAATGAGCGTTAGTGGGTGTGGCGAACTGGGTTACGGCAATCCGCGAAAGTTTTCTCCACGAAAATCTAATTTTCAAGCAATTCGCGAAAGTTTTCACCCGCGAAAGATACCCGCTATATGGTATACTGCACACGTGTAGTTGAGAAGATGCTCACCATGGGGCATTCAAACTTACCTATGGGGGTCAAAGAGGAGGAGGGCGGATTAGCAGGAGATTACGGTTACGCTAGGGCAACCTAAGGTTATCCTTTCGCCGGGCAGGGAATTGAGTTCTGAGCTTCCTGGGCTTCCGTGAGTTGCTGAAGTGCCAACAGTAGAGTTTTGAAAATAGGGTGGAAACGTTTGCTGAATGCGAAACATACCACCTTTCATTGGTCCTATCTTGATGTTATTTTCACAAGTCAAAGGATTTCATCCCTCCACAACACCAAAGTTGCATGGCGGTGTACGATACTCACCAGATGCGTGATTACACTCTTGGTGTGTTCCGCATAATTCTAAACCTCGCAGCACTCAGAAAAGGTGCATGGACAATGGACATTCTGACCCACACTGACTCAAACGTTGCGTGGAACCTCATCTTGGTGATCGAGCTATGAACACTTTTGTGTTCCCTTTGGTACCAATGCTCACTTCAAACGTCATCGGAGGCGGGCATCGATGCAACTAGCCCTGCTGTAACCAACTGAGCAGTAGCACCCCCTAATCCACCGAATCAACTGTGCTCGCGGCGTGATTATTGATGAACGTCACACGAGGTAGGCAAGCATACTTCTTTTAGGGAGAACAAAACACCGCAAAAAAGTGGTCAGCTGTGGCCGGACAAACCAAACCACTTCTGATGTCCCTGCAAGATTGCCTACTCCTACATTGTAGGTCAAATCTGTGCTGTTGTTACGGTTTCTCTGCTTTGTACACATGTTAAGATGAACAGTCAGAGGGTAAAATGGACGCGCTGCGGAAGAAACTTGCAGATGCGGAATCTCAAATTGAGGAGTTGCAGCGGAGCAACAAGCAGTTGGAACACAGGCTCAATTCTATGGAAGGTAGGTGGTTCCCACATCATGAACGTTTGAAATGAGAAATGAGAAATGATTCGTTCACATTGCACTTAGAATTTGATCCCTCCAAGGCAAAGGTCGCATGATTGTGCACAAGTTCTGTATAGCACTACTTAAACTTCACAGGTCTAATTCTTCACAAATGGCTCATTACCCCGCGCGTGCATGCATGAAGCGGGGTTAAGCAATCGGTTTTGTCCGTCTGTCAGTCAGTCAGTCAGTTGTCTGTCTGTCCAGTCAAAAATTGAAATCTCGCCACATAGACAGACCCTCATAAACCATCGAAAGGGAGTCAAACAATAGCAAATAGCAAAAACCCTGCTCTATGTGTACCTGACTGAAGTCAAAGGCGCTTTGTTTCGCTGTATTCCGGCTATTTCCTACTTTTCATAACTATTCATAACATTGGCTCCACCTCTTCATGACCTCAGAGTCCTATCAAGAACAGGACACGTAGTGCATTTGGAAACTGCATGCTTAGGAAACAGTATTTTCTCACGATTTATGTACTTCACAGACGTCGTGACTATTGTTTAGACTGTTTCTATTTTATTCGTAACATTTGGCCCCACCTCTTCAGCTTCACAATATGCACGTTGTTGTATATACGGTAAGCGGTCACTTCCACACTTTGGATATGGCCATACACGAACACAGTATACGCGATATAGCACCTGTTCGATGCGCATCGGCAGAGATGTCACATCGATTGTAGCTGCACTGTATCCTGTAGACATCCCGCGCGTGGGGTATGTGTTCTATGAACACCTCTAGTAAAATTATTTCAACAAGATTTTTGATGTGTGCTGTGCACATACATAGGTGGACAGTATTCAAGCGTATGCGCGTGACACGAAGATGGTTCTGTTTTAGTACTTCAAGAGTGAGGATGGACAGTAGCCAAAGTGTAAAGCTGTCAGATCAACAAAGAGTGCTCTCCCAAGTGGTACTGTAGTGTATGATATCTGCTGTCAGTACTGAACTGCTGTACCTCAGCTGTCTCGAAGGTCACGGGAACATTCAGTATCTGAAAATGAACACTGAGAAGGCAGAAGTGGGAAAGTGAGGCATAAATATAGACCCGAAAAATTTAAGTGCTATACGGTATCATGGTGATGCGTGACAACCATGTGACTGTACATGTGACCATCATGTGAACGTGAATCGTCACATCAATGGACTGTTCTCTCACGTGCAGCTGACCTGGAGACGGCTGAAGGAAAGTATGAAAAAGTGAAGACAGAACTGGAGACGACGCTGGCCGAGCTCGGAGACATGTAGGACCCACCTTTGTAGCAGTTTGGTTTCCAAGTTTTTTGGTTTAGCAATTATTAGCAACAGTTACTTGGAGGGGGTAAGAATCACACGTTTGAAAGAACTCCAGTTGTAGAGTGAAGTATATTTGTGTACCTATATACTACTTTTGTTGCTTAGAATATGAAGATAGGGCAATGCAGGGATTATTTTAAGATTAAAATTAAAATGAGAGCACTCCCTTAGTGGTAGCCTACACCTCAGTATAATTGACATGGAACTTGGAAATCGGTTCAGTGTATCCAGATGGTATGCGCCAAGAAATATCGCTCAGAACACCAGACCCTCTTTCCGTGTTGCAGGGAGGGTCTGGGAATGAGACTAATGTGGGTACCTAATCTTGGCACCTGACTCTTCCCTGCATGTGTGGGGGTATGGTACTGAAAATAGCAACATGCATCAATATGCAGTTTGGTACCTAGTCTATAGCTACCTGACTCCTCCCTGCATGATTGTGTATACTGAGCCTATAGCAACATGCATGCAGTTGGTAGAACTTGGTACCTAGTCTCAGCATGCACCTGACTCGTCCCTACTTGTGTGTGGGTGTGGTACTGAGAATAGCAACATGCAATTGGGTACCTGCATGGCCTCGATCGGTACAGTGCAGCAAGTGTGGGGGTGTGGTACTGAGACTAACAAAGCAGACAGTTGTGCAGTGCAGGAGATCAACCTCGACAGGTGCCATTCAATTCGTCTCAAGTTACCTTGCATGGGTGTGTTCTCACACCACCAATCTTGCAATGTTGACTTAGAAGGGATCAGTGAACAGAATTCATGGTTGAAATAGTCGCATGTGTGAGCTTATCAAAATTATGACATGCTCAAATGAAGTTTTGTATATTATAGTACTGCACCGTACTCCAGCTACTACACTACATTTTATAACCGGAGCGCATGCATGATGACGTCATTGTGGCGGATGTCATCATGCACTCTTGTTTACAATAAATATTCATATGCAGCTGTCAGCATTCCCAGACCGAGGCTCAAATGCAGTATTGATTAGCAAAGATCTAGCTTTGATGAGCACATGCAGAGAGGAGTCAGGTGCTAATAATTATACCCAGGTATTCACTTGCAGCAACTTCATATTAGTCTCAGTCCCAGACCCAACCAACCCCAGCACGTACAGATTGCATTTAGTATCTGTTATACTGGAAGTGATATACAAGCTGGACGAACAGTCTGGGAATGAGTATCACAATTCATGAGAATAGAATGAAGAAACGAGTTTATGAATGAGAGCAAACATGAACCTTGGGACAGTTGCACATGTAGATACTGCTGATGCTTATCACAGCTGTTCCTTTCTCTTTCTGGAGCATTCTGCTTCCAATTCACTCAGACTTTCAAAAAAGTGCTGTCCAAATAAGGATAGGGCCACTAAACCTGCATGTGGTGGATGCAGAAATCTTTGAAGAGAATGATGACGACAACAGCGTGCTATAGAAAGTGTTTTGTTCACCTTGTGGCTGTGGGTGTGTATGGGGTCCTGAGCAAGGTTCCAGTGCCTTCAGACTCTCATTTGCATTTTGTAGCTGTGTATATTCAGCAAGTAAACTTTAAATGCCACGCCCATGTAAAGTGATTTGGATACCATCGCTAATTGTACATAGGATTGACGGATCAAAGTCATGCTTGTATAGGGCAAGAAATGGTAATGGTCTACAGTGATCCTTGCCTGGACTAGCCTCGTTCCCAGGCCCCGTCCTGGGAATGAGGCTATGCCCGGACAACTTCATCGTGTCGTTTGTACTTACATTCCCAGACTCATTTTTTTCAGCTTCATACCATCACGGCTAACAAGAATTCCATGCATGTTTATGTGGTCATACACGCGGGGTAGGATATATCCTCAAGGCCATGCAGTTGAGATGAAGAGGTTGAAGAGGAACAGAACCTGTTGTGCATTTAGTTTCTCAACCAGACTGTTCTCAACTGGTCTTGCTCTTTCTCAATCCCTACCCTTACTTCTTGCTTGGGGGAATTGAGAGGCCCATGCCTCTCAACTGGCCCAAATGGAGGAGAGAGGATGTCCTTCATCCTGTAGTCCACGTAGGTTCTGTCAATCAGCCCCTCTCCCTGCTCACTGCGATTAACGGTGGACCAGCACTGTTTGCCATCAGCCACTTCACGGAGCTCATTATTCATAGTCAGAGCATAAAATACTGTGCCAGTATTTATGGTAGCCTCATTCCCAGGCCATGCCCAATGGTGCGCAGGCATGGGAACGAGGCTATATTTATGGTTCTGTTCTAATTAAAGATCCAATGGCTACGTAAAAAAAAACACCTGCTAGTGGCAGCTGGCAAGTTGGGACCATACCATGATGCAATAGGCCCAGGCGCTATGATGCATTAGGCTCAGACACGGGCAGTTAGGCCAACTGGAGCAAGTTTCCTCACCTGCTGGTGACTTTCTTGGAATGCTTGGAGGAACTTCCTCAGTGCCTCGTCACTGGCTGTTTGTCTGAGTTCATGGTAGTGCTGGAGGACGGCTGTGTGGGGGAGGAGGAAGGCATGGGGGGGACCAACTGTTGATGTGGGACTAATGCACATAGCCATTGATTGAGAAGTAGCCACAGCTCAGTTCTAAAATAAACTCGCTGTGAAAACTTCTCAATTGTAGATGGCCTGTGTTTGTACAAAGAAGAAAGAGGGGTCCCTTCACCCCACCCGCATACGTATGTACATACAGACTTCTGACAAACTGCCAGTATCCCATGGATAGTCAAATTTTGGAATTCTACTGGAGGTGCTTGAGATCAACAAAAAAATATTGTATGATGTGTGTGCTTCTTCAAGGAGAAAATCTGATTCACTCATTTTGTGCAGTTGTGACACTCAGGCACTATAGATCAGAACTAGCCTCGTTCCCAGGCCGTAGCCTGGAATGAGGCTAGAAGTGCAGTATGTACACATGGTATCCACTGGGTACAAGAATTGTCGTTGTACAAGTTTTGCCATTTACGAGACAGTGTTCAGCAGTAGACATGATCATTAGCAATTTACAGTAATTTTACTTCCTGTCCATGGGCCAAATTCAGCCTTCTGATTGGTCAAATCATAGTCTAATCAGATACACACATGCATATAGTAGGAGGTATACCAAACCTTGCAGAGGTTGGCATATTAGCTCCTGTGCAGACTGCTCAAATGTCCGGTAGCCTTTCCTACTCCCAGGCACATGCAGGTGGGCCATGGAGGAAATGGCAGAGGATTAGTATCAATTGTCATACAACACTGGCCACAGTTGATGACCAATGTAAACTTGATGATGACAGTATCAAAACTCTTGGTCATTCCAATGATACACCCCTTGGTACTATGGTAGAAAGGTTTACATTTGTGTACTGGAAGCTTTAAACTTGTAATTGTTGTGTTTTTTTTTTTTACAACCCAGTTGTATGTAAACTTAGATACTATTCATGGCCTAGTAAAATTAATATCTCGGGTCCAAGTGGTCTCCCAGACTTCCACCCTATTCTTGCTGGAAGTGCAGGTCACCATCTTCCCTCAACAGAAACCATGTAGCCGTGTACAATCACTAGCATGGAATGCTTATGATAACAATAAATAACATAACTTTCAGAGTCAAGGATTTTGAGTGCAACAACAACATGAGTGATTTGTCACGTGCCATGCCTGGACGTACCCCATCGCTCCAAACAGTGTCTCCACATAGTTGAGCTGCAGCTCGTAGACTGACTTGTGGAACTGCAACTCGTGTTCAAGAGCCTGACACTGCAGGATGTATATGTATAGACGTCTACATTAGCAACCACAAATGGTCTCATTCCCATACCATGAGAGGGTGGTGTGGGAATGAGTGAGACACAACACAAGATAGGTATGTGGTTAGAGTTGAAGAGACGGGTCAGGATTAGATTCTGACCCAAGCTTGTAATCCCAGGAATGGGACTCAAGATGTATAGCTAGCCTCGTTCTCAGGCTTCCACCCAGATTTATCTCATAGCCGTGGAGGAAAATCCTGATTTCTCCACGGCTATGAGATAAAATCTAGGAACGAGGCTATATGCGGTTAAAGTTGGGGCTATATTCTGATCCAAACTGCTCCCAACTCCGGTTCTGCCAAACTAGAAGTCATTCGCACAATGCACTGCAAGCGAAATTGGATGTGGGGTTGGGCTGCACATTGGGAACAATACCGAGGATCTCCACACAAAGTTGTCATCGAATCAACCACACGTTCACAGATTGCGTGTCCGCAAATTTTTGCTGATCAGCGATCCAGATAGCCACACCCACTCATTCGTAAAACAGATTGTCATAGCTACAGAGGTTTGCATAAAGCTTGCAACAAACACTGCTGAGCACTGCTGAGACTAGAAAACCACAAGTCCCACTCTGTGTACATAGTGACGTATTATAGCTAGGAAGCGCTAAGTGGGTAGGAAGCAAGTTAAGGACAAGGTAATGGCACAGGGTGGGACTTGTGGTTTTCTAGTCTCAGCACTGTAAGCAGGGCTTGTTGCAAGCTTTATGCAAACCTCTGTATCTCATGCTCTGCAGCTCTGCTACTTGCTTTCTTCTCTTGGCATTCTGCAGAGCGGTAAACCTAGCACACAGGTCTCTGTTTTGAGTGGTAGGCAGCTGTTCATTACCTGTTAGCGTATGCACATCATTCTACAGGTGATAGAGAACTATGTGAAACATCCTTCGCTAGTGGGCGCCACAGATCTGAAGCTTCTCTTCAGCGTCCACCTTTGAAATTTGTGATGTCGATCACTTGTAACAGACTCGTAAAGATGATTTTGTGGTATGTGAAATGCTCCCCAAGATGACTGATTTGTGTGGCCTCCATTACACATTCCAACCCCAAATCAAACCGTTGGTTATTGGTAGTCTAAAGCTCTCTCATAGTGCTGGCCGGTAGTTGGAAGAGGAGCGAAGGGAGAAGCAAGCAAGAGAGGCTCCCCCAACCTTCAGCCCTCTAAGAGAGGTTGATAGACTACATGTAAGTCTTGGGTAGCCTCGTTCCCATGCAGGCCTCCACAAAATCTGGGCTAGGTCTTGGGTTGTCATTCAGGCCCTCCCACCAAACACTGGAAGGGAGGGCCTGGGAATTGATGCATCAAGTATGTAGTCTTGTAATTAAGATTACTACGAGTATACTAGAGATTACTAGAGATTACCAGAGATTACTAGACATTTTCTTGCAGCTGTAGAGAATAACCTGGAGGGAAAGCCTGGGTATAAGGCTAGGGTTACCTTAGTCGCTTGCATTTGGTTGTGATAGTTGAATGCCTTGGCAGCTGCTTCAATCACCTCCCTTCCCTGTTGGGGAGTACATGCGTAGTCATTTCAGCCAAGCTAGTGTACAGTGAAATACCAGAAGCTCCGCTTGGTATCTGAACCCACTAGGCCCAGGGTTCAAGTTTCCACTTCACTGGTGGCTAAGGGCAGTAGCAATAGAGCCCTCTGGCTGCTTAATCTCTCACAGACTGCAAGATGTGGGTAGTGTATGTTACGTATCTGCTTCCCTTAGTTAGCTAGCCACCTGCAGCACAGCACACACGTACCTCTTTCTTGCTTCTCACAAACGGGGGTAGCCTTTCAAGAATGGTGTCTGCCCTGAGATCTAAGGACACCTCTGAAGATTTGAATGGAGGCTGGGGGACACAAGGAGATGAGGATCAGTCAGCATTCTGACTGTGTGAAAGACTTAAGGGTTAAATTCGGAAATTTTTATTACCCCTAAAACCAGGTCCCCCATGACCAACAGCTTCTTTTTCTACAGCCCTACCCCCAAAGGGTTTAATATCTTCATGTCCTCTGGATGGAGGTGACTTGTTACCTAGTAGGGCTAGAGCCTGGGCTCTACATCCATAGTCCAGCACTTGAGCCACTTGCATAGCAACCCCTGCTGCACAGCCCTCTCCCCTCCCAACTTTAACCCTTTAATCACAAAGACTTTTATAGGGTCAAGGCAGGACGGTCTGGGTGTGTGAGGTCACACGGCAGTAGCTACACTCTGCTCATTGCAAAACTACCAGCAGATTCTCACCCAAGGTGCTGCAGGCACTAGGAGGGACAGGCAGAGTAAGCTGTGGCAGCATTCCCCAATCAGCTTGCAGCTTTTGGTCACATGACCTCCAAGGTGCTCCCTCATTGGTTGGAACAGAGAAGGAAGAGATCCATTTGGTGGTATGGTTTGAACGGAAGCCTCTAATCCAACCAACACTCCATAGAGTTCAGCCAGCCTTGACTCCAGGCGACTCTGGCAAATGAAAGAGGTTAATTATAAACTCATTCTCGGTCTGCTTGTCCTCGTTCTAGGTCTCATTCCCGGGTCTACTTGGTCTCCTTCCCAGGTCTACTTGTTCTCATTCCCAGGTCTACTTGGTCTTCTTCCCAGGTCTACTTGGTCTCATTCCCAGGTCTACTTGGCCCCAGGTCTACTTGGTCTCATTCCTGGGTCTACTTGGTCTCCTTCCCGGGTCTACTTGGTCTCCTTCTCAGGTCTACTTGTTCTCATTCCCAGGTCTACTTGGTCTTCTTCCCAGGTCTACTTGGTCTCATTCCCAGGTCTACTTGGCCCCAGGTCTACTTGGTCTCATTCCTGGGTCTACTTGGCCCCAGGTCTACTTGGTCTCATTCCCGGGTCTACTTGGTCTCCTTCCCAGGTCTACTTGGTCTCATTCCCGGGTAGACTCTACTCAGTCTCATTCCTGGGTCTACTTGGTCTCATTCCTGGGTCTACTTGGTCTCATTCCCAGGTCTACTTGGCCCCAGGTCTACTTGGTCTCATTCCCAGGTCTACTTGGTCTCATTCCCGGGTAGACTCTACTCAGTCTCATTCCTGGGTCTACTGCCAGCTCCCATCTCAGTAGACCTACTTTCAGTATTTCCCCATTATTCATACTGGAGGTGGCAAAAGGCCTGGGAACACGTGTACGACTGTTCCGACACCTTTGCCACATTTGTACACTTGACCATTGCCGCCTCCAGTTGTATTGCTTGCAGTATGGAACTACGGAGATGTATTTGGATACTGTAAGTGATAAAAACAGGAGGTGCATGGTGAAGGCCTGGGAACGAGGCTGCATTGGCAAGATTGATTAATGATAGCATGGGTTGCTTCAGTATAGCACCCTTATTGCACTCGGGGAGGGAAACAGCACTCAGTTTCACTTTGTGCCATTTATCCACTTCCAGGGTGCATTAGCTGTGGAGCAGATACACGCTCATTGTGCCATCAGGGCCAGAGCACATTGCCAGTCAGCCTTGCTGAAGATGATGACCCCATGCTATTACCAATCATGTATAAAGTTCCCATGACAACTGCGGTAATAATACCACAGATAAGCATACATGTAGACATTCCAAGGAGAGTTTGGATATAGTAAGCTGTGCTCACCACGTGTCTCAGGTTGATGTGCTCGGTCCTGCCACTGCAGACATCAATAAGAGTGACTGGGGTCTCGGCCTTAGTGGTCCTACCAGGCTTCAGGAATGCGTCCATGAACAATAGGGGCTGGGCAAGGCTCTCCACAGACGAACACTGTAACAGTTATTTATACCAAGCAGCAAATGAATCAGCAGTTAACATAGCCTCGTTCCCAGGCCCCCACCCAGTTTTTCAGTGCTTGCAGTACTGCAAGCGACGGATAGCTGGGAGGGGCCTGGCAATGAAGCTACTAATGATCATTGTCTCTTTACCTGACTGCGTTTAGCGAGCCTTCCTTTCATTGTCTTGGCTCTGCTGATGATGTCGTCCATGTCATGAGGGGGGACAGTGACCACACTATCAGCTGCCTTCACAAGGGTACTATAGAAGAAATGAGGAGCTGTGTGTAGCCTTGCTCCCAAGCCCTACTGAACTGAACCTGTGCAAAACATTCCCCAAAGTGCTAGTCATGAGTTGGGTAGGTGAGTCATGGTCGTCCATTACTACATAGTTATCCATGTGCTTAGCTGTAAAGTGCACACTAATCTGCACCAACACTAGCCTCGTTCCCAGGTGCTCGGTCACCTGGGAACGAGGCTACACCCAGACAATACTACACTAAGGCAGTATGACGTCAGCAATCAGTGGTGAATATGGTGGTACCCATATGGCCACACATGTAGCCTCAGCTACATCTACTGCTAGCTCCAGCAGTTATGCAGACAAAGTTTCATTATCAGAGGGCTTCCATGAGACAGTATGCTATGCTGCAAAAACTGGAGATGTAGAAGGCCTGGGAATGAGGCTATGCTTTCCTCTGTGGCAGTTCCCATGGAGAATACCGTGTGCTTTTGGAACTTCCACTCAACAGAACTATGTCAAAATATTCAGGCAATGATGCACACTCGGTAACGCACCTCATTTTGTGCAAGAACGAGTCCAGCATATTCTGAAGCTCCATGAGTACTTCTGTATTACTGCTAACAGCTTGGGACAACAACAGCACCTAGTGTGTATATGTACACAACAACAAAGACCTATACATGCTTGTACACAACAACAACAGACATACAATCATACAACAACAACAGACCTAAACAACAACAACAACAACAACAACAACAACAACACACACACATGCAAGCAACAACAGCAGACCTACATGTAATTGGTATATATGTACACTCCACACAGCAACCCTAAACATCGGGTCAAAGAGTCCCCAGAAACAATAAACACCTGGGCTTTTGTAAGCCTCGTTCCCAGGCTCGGGCCTGGGAACGAGGCTAATCACCTAGCTATGGCTAGCTAGCTACCCATATGTCACACATACATATTGGAGCACATTTTGCAATTCTGTACCAACGACTGATGACGTAATAATGTGGTGTTCACACACCTGTCTCTCTAGTTGAATGATCTGTGACTTCAGTAACTGCACTCTTCTCTCTGCAAAGTTCTCCGAGGGTGCCTCGTGTAGTAGCTGCTCACTGAGGGACCTAAGAACAAAAGACTGTGTGATAACAGTGGGTCCATGGACTTTGTTGCATTGTGACGGACAGTGTCTAGCTAGGGACAGTAATACATTCACTGACCTTCAATTCATCCTACCACAGGGAGCAGAATGCTCAACATTCCTGTATGTACCGGTACATTGTGCCTAAGATCAACACTGACCTGGCACCAACAAGCCTCGTTCCCAGGCCCCGTCTGCAAGCAACAAAAGCTGGGGTGGGGCCTGGGAACAGGCTAGCCAACTTCACTAAGTGTAACTACTGAAGTGGGCAGTTACAGTAACAGCAAACAGACATATTGGGGAGTCAAGGGCCATGCCCCCCCCCCCCCCCCCCCCCCCCCCCCCCATCACCACGCACCCCTCATCCTTGCTAGGTATACTCTCTAACTTTGTTCCAGTAGGGTTTGGTCACTGCACTTCTTCACTGCTACATGTAGGCTCTTCAATATCACACCGGGTACGTGACCCCCTTCACTGCTGAAGGAGATACCACACCCCCTTCACTGCCAAAGAAGGCTCTTCAATATCTTCATTGCTGAAGAACGCTCTTCAATATCACCCCCCTTCACTGTTGAAGAAGGCTCATCAATATCATACCCCCTTCATTGCTGAAGAAGGCTCTTCAATATCACACCCCTTCACTGCTAAAGGCTCATCAATATATCAATTCCCCTTTGCTGCGGAAGAAGCTAGGCCCAATATCAAGAACAACTACTCAGACTCATCTTGAACTGACGGATTTACCTTACATCTGTAAGCTCCTTCTTCAGAGCTGCATTTTCTTGTCTCAGTTCCTGTACAACAAGTGCCACCAACACATTAAAGGGGATGCGACCAAGAGTGGACTATACTTGAATGTTTTGTTGCAGTAGAAAAAGGTTGGTGTATAGCGTATGTACTGTCATGCCTGCCATAACAAGAATTGCAGGTAGAATTGGTCTTCACATTATTAGTCAGTGGACGGCATGTGGGTCAATTTACGGAAGCCCACAAGGGTGAACTACAATTTCATTGGCGCCTCACTTCTATTGTACGGTCCACTTCCATTGCATTCTTCCATCGCACACCTCCACTTCCATTGCACTCTTCCATTGTACATTGCTGCACTTCCATTGCACTCTTCCATCGCGCGCTTCCACTTCTAATTGCACTCTTCCGTCGTACCTTCCGACTTCTCTTTGCTCTTCCATCAATAGTATATATGCTGGATGACCCTCAATGTCCAGCATTGCCATGGACGGCCACATGGGTCTTTAGGACATTAGCCGGTTTCAGGCCACCTGGGAACAAAACTACCAGCACATATTATACTATTGATGGAAGAGTGAATAATGCAATGGAAGTCAGAAGGTACAATGGAAGAATGCAATGGAAGTGGAAGCGCGCGATGGAAGTGGATGGAAGTGGAAGCGCGCGATGGAAGAGTGCAATGGAAGTGCAACATACAATGGAAGAGTGCAATGGAAGTGGACCGTACAATGGAAGAGTGCAATGGAAGTGGACCGTACAATGGAAGAGTGCAATGGAAGTGACCGTACAATGGAAGAGTGCAATGGAAATGAGGCGCCAGGGAAATTGAAGTAGTTGACCCTTGTGGGCTTCCGTACAAATTTGTTAGCAGCAACTCTTACAGTATATGTAGCATACTGTGTGAAGTACGCAAGTCCAGCAATCTACTTCCAGTACAGTGTACTGCCTCCTTCTCATGCACTCCAGTGAAGCTGTAGGGTGTGCGGTGGTGCACTGGTAGAGTGACAGCCTCTAGTGCTCAACTCAGGCTCTGTCCTAGATTTGAACCCCACTAAAATCCTCTGTTGAAGGGTGGTTCATCTTGAGCAATGCCATTTATGGTAACTCAAGCAAGTTCAGTGATAATGTCATAATTATCGCCACCCACGTCAATGGGGCCTAGGACCTGCATGAAAACCTTCTGTATTGAAGATGAGGCATTCCTGGGTTATCAAATCAAACTGAAAAATATGCACTCCCTATCGTACACGATGGCGCTAAGGCTACTAATTACTAGTTTCACTTTCCCATATACTCTTTCTCGTATGTTCAGTGAGAGTCTAACTTAGGAGCTAACAGCCTCAATACAACCCTTGCCCAACTTGAGATCCAAAGATATGACTTGTTCACTCACAGCGACTTCTCTTTCTAGTCTGCTGACAGTAGCACTCTTTGAAAGGCCACCTCCATCCACTCTCTCAGTCGCATGCTGCCCACTGTTTGGTGGTACACCACATGAGCTCCCTTCTTCACCCGTCTTCCTCCTCCCTTCTCCTTGATTAGTTGGTGCAGCACCTCTTGCACTGCTGTCACGTTTCTGTCTGTCAGCAACACTTGATTTGGTTAGGTCGGAGGTGGGTGGAAATCTGCTACCTTTAAGAGGCCTCCTCCTCTGAGATCCTGGGTGCAGGTCAGTACAACTGGATGACTTCAAATGAGATGCCTGCTGAGTTTCGTTCCCTCCCTCCTTCTCAACACTTGCAGGTACAAGTTTACGTGATCCACCCACACCCACACCACTGTACCCTCCTTGCGCCCTCTTCGGACTCTGTCCCGCTTCTCTACATGAAAGGGTGCCTCCGCTACCGACTCCATC
This sequence comes from Axinella damicornis, assembly GCA_963931865.1. Lineage (NCBI taxonomy): Eukaryota > Metazoa > Porifera > Demospongiae > Axinellida > Axinellidae > Axinella > Axinella damicornis. The sequence goes on along the minus strand of OZ007505.1, from coordinate 9,294,824 downwards.
ACTAGACAATCCCCTTCCTCTGGTTGAAGGTTTCATGGATGCCTTTCTTTTTGCAATAATTTGCTGGGGCTTAGTTGCCATGCATGCAGCCCTCTCTGCAGACTTGGAATGAGACTCTCTCGAGGAATGGGAGTTCCGGAATGAGATTGGTATCGTAGGCCTATTACAGTTTCCATGGAAACAAACAAACTTGCAACTCGCGCCTCGCAATTTTCTGTGTGATCCATAGAGCCATGAGCGTCCGTACATACAATCCCTCTGTCCGAGTGGGCAACTGGAACGAGGATCTCTGCCTGGAGGAGGTAAGACCGACTTTAATACATTAGCTGTTGAGAGCTAACAATTGTGTACCGGTCAAGATTTTACTAGTATGATACTATTACTGATTGCCCAGAGGGGGGCTCAGTCCAGATCTCACTGCACACCTTCCTGGCCTCAATGTTCTAGGCTCTGCATGCAACCAATGTAGCAGAGACAGTGGCCAGGCTCAGGCAGCCATAGGGGATTTCCGGACAGTATTGTAATTCCAGACACGGCACTTCATGGTCCTCGCATTTGCTCCTTCAAGTGCGCAAGCATACCCTACATACCTTTGAACTTTCCAACACTGTGCAATTGTTAGCAAAAACTGCTCCTAGAGAGCAAACGCTGAGGCCGTGTCCGAAAATCCCCAACTGTCTGGAAATCCCTTACCTTTCTGTTATACTTCTTTTATGAGTCATTTTGAGCAGAGATTCTTGCAGTGCTCATTATCTGATAGCATATAGTACTATAAGTGGTCATACGTGTGGTGTTGTATCGTACACATGTGCATGTATAGGACCTGCTGAAGGACTTTCTGGACAAGAAGGACAAAGGAGAACTATCAATCCAAAAGACAACCAACCTGTTGAAAACAATCCTGAAAGAGGTGAGTATATATGTAGGGTGAATTGAAAGAGACACGAGACTAACCTGGTCTGCATGGTGGATGTTTGGTACATGCGACATGGCTTAGTGATAGACAACTTCTGTGTACAGTCCGAAATGAGTATGTACTCATGACAGAACCATGCAGCCAATTGCCCACAAGTGCTTTAGTATTACTGTGGCTAGTCTTGTTGCCAGACCCAAACAACCCCATCGAGGATCGTTTTCCAGTATCACTCTGATACTGGAAAGCGATCCTCGCTGGGGTTGTTCGGATCTGATACTGGAAAGCTATCCTCGCTGGGGTTGTTCGGGTCTGATACTGGAAAGCGATCCTCGCTGGGGTCTGATACTGGAAAGCGATCCTCGCTGGGGTTGTTTGGGTCTGATACTGGAAAGCGACCCTCGCTTGTTCGGGTCTGATACTGGAAAGCGATCCTCGCTGGGGTCTGATACTGGAAAGCGATCCTCGCTTGTTCGGGTCTGATACTGGAAAGCGATCCTCGCTGGGGTCTGATACTGGAAAGCGATCCTCGCTGGGTTGTTCGGGTCTGATAATGGAAAGCGATCCTCGCTGGGGTTGTTCGGGTCTGGGAACAAGACTATTGCGTGTTTGCTATGCTCATTCCTGGACTAGTGTTATCACATCATGGGACCAGAACTACACGCAGATCAATCTTGTTCCCAGACCTTGTCCCTAGTCCTTGTCATTTGCAGTGAATAGGAAAATAAACTGACTACCTTAGTCTGATTCCCTGATCCTGCACCCCATTTCTGGTAATGGTATGGGAACCAGTCTACTATGACACCCCACAAACTAGCAACAATTAAGCGGCAGACTCTGATTATTTCCAGTATCATACTGAAAGTGGTAATACTCGTGACATTTTTCCTCTGGTCTCCCAGGTGAAACTCTCCAAGCCTCCAGATGGCTATGTCCACATTGGGGATGCAGTTTGCCTGATGCACACGCCCACACAGACGGTACTGTCAGGCTACATGTCTGTTGCCAAAGCACACGAGGCCAAACAGCTCATTTCTGGTTGTGATGTTGCCTGCTGTAAGAATCTGCAGCCCTGCCCGAGAAATGTGTTCATCATAGGAAGGTGAGGAGCATAGAGATACTGCAGGAACGTATGCCTGAAGGCCTGCAGTTGTCAATTTTTTACCTTGCAACATGGAGGTTCCATGGAATGGCATGGTATTGAAACTGTACCAAAAGCAGTACATGTAGCAAGATACTACTTCCCGCACATACTACAGTGACTTTAATTCTCACCGTAGAAGGGAGAAACATTGTGAAGTTACACACACACACACACACACTTCAGCTACGGTTCAGATGCCAAACCAGGGGATGTTGTCTGCTATGGACAGCACATCACACTCACAACACTACCCAACGAAGGAGGCCAGGTGAGCAGATATATACCAACCATGCCTCCAATCCAAAGATGAATACTTATTTTACCGTACTTGTTTTGTCCTTAGAGTAATCATTGTAAGAACATTTTAGAATATGCATTAGTCTTTCAATGGACTGTTCACAAAGCAGTATACTTGGCCTTAGATGTCATTCTTTCTTTCCCTAGCTGAGTCTCCAGAGTGACAGAGCCACCTTCATGAAGCACTCCAAGTACACTCGTGAGCCTGAAGTCACACTGGAGGAAGAGGTCTCATACAAATCAGCTTGGTATGTACTCCTCATACACACACCCACATACACACGCCTGTGCACACACGCACACGCACGCACACGCACACACACACGCACACACGCACACACATGACACACACACACACACACACACACAAGCATTACGACTACAAGTGCGTGAAGAAAAACACTTCTTATAGTATAATGGAATAGAGTGTAATAAGTTCTTTGTTCCACTTGCTGCACAGGAGAGTGCTGTGCTTCAAGAAGGAAGATAGGCTTGAAACAGAGGGCACTCCAGTACCTGTAAGTCCTGATTATTTTTGCATAGTAGCTCTTTAGATTCTTTAGATGTTCAAATTAAGTGTATATGGTAATCCCTCCTTTTTGTACCAAACCATGAAACATACCATGTCAGAGAGACCTACCCCTAATCTAGCCTCGTTTGATCCCAGGCCGTTAACGTTCCAACCTCCAGTCTTTGATTGCTTGCAGTATGTGCATACGGAGCGGGGTAGTCTCGTGCCAGCCGGAAGTACCTACTGAGAATCTGTCTGGTAACATTCCGCACTATTCTTGGTATAGCAGCGTAGCGGGGATTGTAATCATCACGTTAATTGGAGCCACATAGAGGCTTAAACAACCATGTGAGCCTATTATGTGAGGAGTATTATAGTCTCATGCCAGGCCGGAAGCACCATCTTCATCATTGACAATATGTATACAGCATTTCTATTGGTACTATAAAATTCCTGCGTGAAGGTATGTTGACGAGTACCGAGAAAACTGCCCAATGTTGCCGTGTTATTCCAACATAATTAAAGAAACGGATGTAGAATCTTGGCCAATCAGATCTGTGGTCTAAACACCGTACCAAGTTTGCAGCGTTTAGATCTCAGATCTGGTTGGCCAAGATTCTACATCCGGTTTTGTATTATCTTGCATGAACTTGCAGTACCAGATGGATTTTTTGCAGGTGCTTCTGCAGGGCACGAGACTAGGAGGGGGAAGGTCATGCAGCCTGGGAGATCCGGTTACATCAGGTAGACAGATGGTAGACACACGGGGGGCCAAGGATCTTGAAGCCCTTTCTTGTAATGTCCATCTGAGGTCTGAAGTCCAGGCAGCAGCCATCAATAATGTTCGTTGTTCACAATGTCAGGGATGTGTCTACGCAAAACGGGAATTATGATGGTTGGGCACCGCCCTCCGTGTGTCTGTCTACCTGATGTCACTGCACGTGACCAGATCTCCCTGGCTTTCATGTACTGCAAGCAATCAAAGACTGGAGCTGGGAACGAGGCTATTCCTACACCCAGTTAATGCTTAATACAAACTATACAGCCTTTGGAATAACACATTCTGTACTCTCTCCATATGTGCAGGCCAATCAGAATGTGTTCATCAGTCACTGTAAGACCAACCAACACCTGGCAGTGCACACCGAGTGGACACACAGGTATAGACACAATGTGATCATCAGAGCTGTAACCATTAAATTTCTGCATACATGTACGTACCTCCTTGAATCTGTGTATACTTGTGTATAAGAGATATAGGGCCGGGGGTTCAAGATGTCACCCATAAATTATAGTGAGTGTATGTAGCCTCATTCCCAGGCCCTGCCCAGCCTTTCGTTGCTTGCAGTAGAAGCAACGGAAAGCTGGGTGGGGCTGGGGCTGGGAACGAGGCTAGAGTGTATACTGATCCAGTAGACTCCTACCCCTTAGCTAGTGCATGTGCAACTTGCAATTGATGCCTTGAGAGGACATAACTATAATGTTAACACTTACCAAGGATAACTTTTTCTTAACTCCTCTTTGGGATATAGTCACAAAGTTTGGCCCTCTATATCATCCGTGAATAAATTGATCATGATAAGTTAACCACCCCTTGCATGGCCTATTAATTGTTTGTTCCTCACTAGGATGAAGAACTGAGGCTAGCAATGTTGGTTCATTTGAGGATTAAGAGTATCATTATTGAATGCACATCCAGGACTCCATTTGGTCGTGAGTATGAGGTGACAGCATGCACCAAATTCAACACGCACAAGGCAGAGGACGTGAACAACTACTTCATGATCGTCACAGGAGACCCAAGGGAGGTGGCTCCATCACTCAGCTAGCTAGCTGTTTGAAGTGACATTCTGCTACCTTCACAAACAGCAAACATGTGTACCGACACAACTATTCACTTTTCCACTATGCTGATAAATTACCAGAAATATGTAACAGGATGTAGGGATACCAGAACGGCAAAAAGTAAGGAAACAAGGTAGGGATGATTGTACAAAACAATGAAGTATACAACCCCCCCTACCAAGAGTTCATAACAATAAGAGTGTGCAACTGCCATATGGTATCCACTACCACCATCTCAGCAGTATGCTGTAGACCAATCAGTGGTAAAGTAGTAGCAGCTGCTGGCTCCTAAGTGTGAAATTGTGATTACCACAGAGTTTACACAGTCTACATACGTACATGTTAACCACACTGTTTGCCACGTCATACTGCCGAGATGGTGGTAGTGGATATCATATGGCAGTTGCACACTCTTATTGTTATGAACTCTTGCCCCTACATATATCTTTCTTACACATATAAAGATCTCTGTGGGGGTGTATACAGCAGGTGCATGTATCACAGAGCAGCTGAGTCAGCAGGCAATGTGTTCTTGCCTTGGTATGTGGACAATATTGTCACACTTGCAGCACTGGCTGAAGAATCAGACCCTGGCATCTGTTCAAGCACAGAGTCAATCCTTCTCTGGATGGATGACAAAGCCAGCTCTCCCTGTCTGAGCATAATAATTATAGCTATTCATGCCCTTAGTATATTAAATTGTTGTAACCACACTTGAGTATTGAGATAGGCATTCACCTCGCTCACAAAATACAGCCGGCAGATAAATTATACGTACAGACTTACCCCAGTCTTACCAAGTGCCTCATGTACCGACTCTATGATTATTATACATACTCCATGGTACATGGTTGGCATACTGGTTCTAAAATCAAGCAATGACATTTCTAATAACACACACACATACAACTACTCTGAGCGGTAAGCTACTCTGTAGAACCCTGGAGTCCACACTGTGTGACAAAGACAAACAAAGAATAATAAATACCGTCATTCGTACAATGTCCTGTAACCACCTACCTGTCTCTTCCTGGGACAATAACAGCAAGCCCTGCACGAAAACAAATTATGATCATGGTCCATCAACTCCCCATTCACTCACTACAGTGGTTATACTGGCTCAGGCACTGTAGCGCAATGCCTACAAAATAATGGTATAAATTTCAGTGCCCCTCATCTCTAGCTTGAAGCTTTACATGTATCTTACCATGTTGGCTTGTGGTTGACGACATAGGGCACAAGCTCGTGGCCTACATCATGGAGGAAAGAGATACACAGTGTCACTGCGTACAGACAACTTTTCTTTCACTATACTTTCATATAGTTATTGCAAATGACAAAAAGCTGGTGGGCGAGCCACAGGGAAACTAGCCTCAGCCCCAAGCTCCCTCATTTTTGAGGGGAGGCTACAGGGAAACACAGTTGGAGTTACTGATGTATAGAGAACACTGCACCAAAGAGAACCAACTGGCATCTGCAGTTTGCACCAGCAGAACCCATTTTTCTTACCTTTGTGACAAGATTCTGAACATGGTCGGCACACCCCTGGGTTGGAATCATACACAAACACATGATCATTTGACCAGTAGAGAATAAGTTTGCTTGCTCACAATTAAATCCACAGTTCTTGCAGGTGAAGTAGTCCATGCTTTTGGTCTGCCCCTTCACGAAGGTGGCAGCAAAACATAACTTGGGGACATCGCTAAGTGATGGATGCAAAGAGAAACTGTACATCAAAAGCCTCTTGTTTATGCACATGTGCAAGTTGCATGTAGGCTGATTATTATTGTAAGTGGTGCTCCGAAGCCATGGCAACAGATGATGTCATAACAGATCATACTTTGGTCCCATTACACAAACAAGAAGTGCCCAGTAGAGTACTTACCCCGTGCGCTGACGGTTTATGATATCGAATAGCATTTGATCTACCGTAAACAATATTGAAACTGAGGTGTGGTTTCATTTGATTGGGGCGAGCCCCACACTAGCGTGACTTCATTGCGCTGTGCGTGTGTATGCTTGCTTGCTTGCTTGCTTGATTGCTTGGATCTTGCAAATACTGTAAATTTTAAATCAGCAAATTTCCTTTGCACGTGCGCAATAATATTCAAATTCAACAACGAGCTCTACGCACCTCGATACGCCGGATGCAAGGAATCGTGAACCTTCAACCGTCTAGCTACCTGTTCGACGGACGATAGCGACAACAAAGACGGAGAGACCATGCACTTGTGGACATTGGCTAGAGCACCATGAACATTCTGCCTCCTCGGTGGCGACACTGACAAAGGCAGAGACTGCGGCTCAGAGTCGTGGACCGTACTGTGGCGCCATGGCCGGTGATGTTGGTGCTAGACTGCTTCAGCTACAAACACTAACCTGACTCACAGTTGCTGTGATGTACACGAGTGTATGTTTAGTGCCATAATTTCTGTGGCCTATGCTCATTGCCCTGTCACAGTCATGTGAATGCAACTGCTCCATGCATGTCCTGCGGCACGCGCATGCACTTCACTCAGGCTCACCCCCCAATGTCCTGCATTCCACTAGTACTTTGGACAGAGAGCGGAAACCTTAAAGCTCTTCGTACGACACTCGTTTGTGAGGTATGTACAAGTTTTTTTTTTCATCTGTAACTCCCAAGGCTGCAAACATTCCTATGTCACCCAAACTGCTCACGTTTGACAGACACCTGACCGACAGATGGACATGCTGACAGACACAGCAATCACTCTGCATCTTGCTGCATACGTATGACAGTGGCAATGCATTACCGCACACTAAATACTACAGAGGAACTGGCAATTATCATAGTATAGCAATATGCTAGCCTCGTTCCCAGTCCCACGCCCAGCTTTTCGTCGCTTGCAGCTTGCAGTATGTATTGCAAGCGACAAAAAGCTGGGCGTGGGACTGGGAACGAGGCTAGCAATATGCAAGTCACATCGTGACAGCCATGTGTTAGCAGGTGGCATGGCATATTACCGCTTTTGGATCACATCATAATTATGCCGCTTGGCTAAGTCACAACAGGGCTGGAGACTCAGTGGTATTGGCCTAGCACAATGGGGTTGGTTGAGCGTAATACTCATGAATGCCCACATCAAGCAGTGGAGACTGAAGCAGAATATGTACCCTTCTAAAAGAATCTTGCCCTTGAATCTCAGTTCTGTGCCAGGTTTCTGCAAGTAAGAGCAATATAATCACTGTCACACCATCTTTCACTTCCATATGTTTGTCACCAAAACTGGTGATGAAGATATGACAAAAAAACCCCGTATTTGCACTAGTGGTTCTCACCATCAGGTAATCTCAGCCATCCTAGTGACTGTAACCACACCCACCAATTAACAAACGTTTAATCATTGGAAATGCCAACTTGTGCAGCTGAAAAATGGGGCTGGAAATGGAGGACCTACAAGGTGAGACGGCTTGTTTCTGTACAAATCAAGGCCTTTCTACAGCCAAGCCCAGACATGATGATGCTTTTTTACCTTGAACCCACTCACGTCCCGTTATCTACGTTCTCCCAAGGACACTCACTGCCACTAAGCTAAGATCACTATAAGCTGAAAGTCTCATGATGTCATATGATGTCATTGGGCAGAAAAGGGTTGACTTAAAGTCTCACTAAATCCACTAAATATGTGTACTACATGAACATCCGTACAGACCACAAAGTCATGTACGTAGATACATCTAGTACTAATTTCTATCTGGATAGTTCTGTTCGACTCACCATCCCAAACTCGAGCACCGGTCTGCAGTCAGAGTGTACCACCTGGTCGACAAGTGTCATGGCTGCCCCGTCCTTCTCACTTGGCTCCTCACTGCCATTGTAACCAGCTTCATGGGAGGCAGCTGCTTCAGTCCCCCTTCTCTCATCACTCACTGGGGCAAAAGGACTGGGAAGAGTAGAATTTGCCATTAGTTTAGTGATACTACTGCACCCCATTTTGCACAATGTAACCTGAGTCCTCATTTCCAAACTTTGACATACTGCAGCAAGATTTTAATGTGTGTGTGTGTGTGTGTGTGCCTGTGTGTGTGTGTGCCTGTGTGTGTGTGTGCCTGTGTGTGTGACGGAAGAGGGATGTTCGTGGGCCGGGACTAGACTAGGCTTCGTACTTCAATTTACTGAACCTCGAACTCCGTGAAGAATGATTGAGAACATTGGCATAGGCTGGAATCTTCCAGAACAGCTGGGGCTACAAGTGGATGCAATCAGGGAGCAGCAGTCAAAGCGGACGCAATTGGGGAGCAACAGTTGAAGCGGACACAATTGGGGAGCAGCAGTTGAAGCAGACGCAATCGGGGAGCAGTTGAAGAGGACACAATCAGGGAGCAGCAGCTGAAGTGGACGCAAGCGGCGAGCAGCAGCTGAAGCGGACGTAATTGGGGAGCAGTAGCTGCAAACAGGGAGCAGCAGTTGAAGCGGATCGATGCAATCGGGGAGCTGTCCAGCACCGGATTACTCACGTTGGTGAACGAGGGGGAAGTAGCTGTACTACTACTAAGCTAAAATAAAGATTAGGTGTGGACGTACAAATTATGTGTGTGTGTGTGTGTGTGTACATGCATTGATACATGTATGTGCACATGTGCAGGCATTGGTAAGAAGATATGACGTGTGCATATATGAAGAGTGTAGCATCACCTGATGATAGAGACCTCAAATTCGTTGCATGTTGGAAACTCTGCAATCTTCATCCCCTGTTCCTCCATGAGGGCCCTCAACTTCTTGAGGATGGCTGCCATGCTGTCCTCCGGTCTCAGCAGCACGTCCCGGGCCACAAAGCCCTTCTCGGGCACGGACAGCAGGATGTTGATGGGAATGGTGGAGGGGGAGGTGAGGTGCTCTGTCAGATACCTGCAGGAAGCAGCTAAAATACTGAATGAACGATTCTAATACCGGTAACATACTTCGAAGGTACAGTCATATTATACATATCTACCCACAACATACCGTACACACAAGGCCAGTTGGTGTACTGGGCCGGCAGAACATTTGCATGAGAGTTAAGTTAGCCAACAGAAAGTGAACAGTGTGGAACAGCGTAGCCTTCAATACAGAAACAGTTGATCTAGCCCAGACCTTCCACACCTCCGGCTTTTGATCGCTTCCAGTTTTTGCATACTGGAAGCGATCAAAAGCTGGAGGTGTGGAAGGCCTGGGAACGAGGCTAGTGCACACAGCTGCATACATGTGGCTTACAGCCGAACCATACTCTCAACTAATAGCCTTGCACCAAGGCACTCACTGTTATGTGCATAATATTTTGTTGTAGTGAGAGGTCCCCCCCCCCCCCCCCCCCCCCCCCCCCCCCCCCCACCGAGAACAGAAACCTTAAGCTTCAAACATCACTTGTACATGTACATGTCGTGGCCACTTGTATGCATTTCAGTCACTGAATAATTGGCCAATTTAGTTTTGATTGTGGTGCTTACAGACATGGACACCAGTTATCAAACACTGCATCCAGAATAATAGCACCAGCAAGAAAGGATATGTCTACTCGGTAAAATGTACACCACTAAAATCTTGGAAATTCCTTCAAAACACGCAGAGGACACACTCTCTCCCACTATGCATGACTATGATGTCATGGATACATATTCCTTCGCTGTCATCCCCAAATTCTAGTTTCAAAAACAGCAAAAACTGTTGTATTGTTTACCCATGGAGGAGCACACACCTGTCGTAGGCAGTTGCCAGGAGTTTTTCCACTCTCTCCAGCTCCTCTGCTAGGGCTTGCTTCTTGGCCTCCCATTGCCCTTCCACCTCAGCCAGACGGGCAACACGCTCTGGAGGTGCAGGATGTACAATTACTCACAGTGTTTCTTCTTCCCTACCTGGTCCATTCAGCTGTGCACACCTGGGTGGTCGGGGTCATGGGGAAAGTCTCTAATAGCTTGTTGTGCACGGAAGTGCTTTTCTTGTCCAACCTTTGCTAGCCCACGCTGGTAATCCACAATCAGTTGCTAGAGAGGGGAAGAGGAATGTGGAGAGAGAAAGGAGTGTGTAGGAGCATTGAGGACGAGGGAGGGAAGAGGGGGGAAATGAGAGGGCAGGGAGGAGGGGGGGGGGGGGGGGGGGGGGGGGAATGAGGGGAGGAAGGAGGGAGAGAAGAGAGAGGGGAGGGAGGAGGGGGGGGGGGGGGGGGGGAATGAGGGGAGGAAGGACATGAGAGGGAGGACGGAGGACATGGGAGGGGAGGGAGGAGGGAGGACACGAGAGGGAGGGAGGATATGAGAGAGGAGTGGAGGGAGATGTAGGACATGGGAGGGGAGGGAAGAGGGGGAAATGGAAGAGGAGGAGGGATCAGAAACAGATCTTAAAGTGGGGTGGTGATGAGGAATAACATTTACCTGATGGTATGACTCATGAAGCGCAAGACTCTGCTTCAAGTGCTCTGCAAGAGAATGAAACCCAGCTCAATATGCTTAACCTTCTTCGTTCTCAAGTGCAGTGAATATTTTTACGTCACATTACACACAATTGCAATTTTGAGTCTATATGAGATGCACAATATAGCAGGTATGCATAGGTTTATGTTTCTAGCTCTAGTCGCTATACATGAACCTGATGACTCACTATGCAGTACAGCTTGCAGTGGTGAATCCATCGTCTTGGATTGCTCGTGCCCAAACGGAGCATTAGTGGCTACAGGGAATACAGAACAAACTGAGTTGGTGAGGGTGGGGCTCAATCTTGCACACACCATGGTGAGAGCGGGGCTCAATCTTGCACACACCATGGTGAGAGCGGGGATCTTGCTCACACCACATGGTGAGAGCGGGGCTCAATCTTGCACACACCATGGTGAGAGCGGGACTCAATCTTGCTCACACCACATGGTGAGAGCGGGGCTCGATCTTACACACCCCATGGTGAGAGTGGGGCTCAATCTTGCACGCACCATGGTGAGAGTGGGGCTCAATCTTGCACACACCATGGTGAGAGTGGGGCTCAATCATGCACACACCATGGTGAGAGTGGGGCTCAATCTTGCTCACACCATGGTGAGAGTGGGGCTCAATCTTACACACCCCATGGTGAGAGTGCATGGGGCTCAATCTTGCACACACAATGGTGAGAGCAGGGCTCAATCTTACACACACCATGGTGAGAGTGCATGGTGAGAGTGCATGGTGAGAGCAGCACACAATCTTGCACACACCATGGTAAGAGGGAGGCTCAATCTTGCACACACCATGGTGAGAGTGGGGCTCAATCTTGCACACACCATGGTAAGGGTGTGGTTCAATCTTGCACACACCATGGTGAGAGGGAGGCTCAATCTTGCTCACACCATGGTGAGAGGGAAGCTCAATCTTGCTCACACCATGGTGAGAGCGGGGCTCAATCTTGCTCACACCATGGTGAGGGGGAGGCACAATCTTGCTCACACCATGGTGAGAGTGGGGCTCAATCATGCACACACCATGGTGAGGGGGAGGCACAATCTTGCTCACACCATGGTGAGAGTGGGGCTCAATCATGCACACATCATGGTGAGGGGGAGGCACAATCTTGCTCACACCATGGTGAGAGCGGGGCTCAATCTTACACACCCCATGGTGAGAGTGGGGCTCAATCTTGCACACACCATGGTGAGAGTGGGGCTCAATCTTGCACACACCATGGTGAGAGTGGGGCTCAATCTTACACACACCATGGTGAGAGGGAGGCTCAATCTTGCACACACCATGGTGAGAGCAGCGCACAATCTTGCACACACAATGGTGAGAGTGGGGCTCAATCTTGCACACACCATGGTGAGGGGGAGGCTCAATCTTGCTCACACCATGGTGAGAGTGGGGCTCAATCATTCACACACCATGGTGAGAGTGGGGCTCAATCTTACACACACCATGGTGAGAGTGGGGCTCAATCTTGCTCACACAATGGTGAGAGGGAGGCTCAATCTAAGACTTGCTCACACCATGCTGAGAGCAGGGGCTCAATCTTGCTCACACCATGCTGAGAGCAGGAGCTCAATCTTGCATACACCATGGTGAGAGGGAGGCTCAATCTTGCTCACACCATGGTGAGAGGGAAGCTCAATATTGCTCACACCATGCTGAGAGCGGGGGGTCAATCTTGCACACACAATGGTGAGAGGGAGGCTCAATTTTGCACGCACCATGGTGAGAGCAGGGTTTAATCTTACACTCCCCATGGTGAGAGTGGGGCTCAATTTACACACACCATGGTGAGAGCGAGGCTCAATCTTGCACACACCATGGTGAAGACGGGGCTCAATCTTGCCCACACCGTGGTGAAGATGGGGCTCAATCTTATACTCCCCATGGTGAAAGCGGGGGCTTCATCTTTTCACCATGGTTAGGATAGCCCGGAGCTCAATCTTACAAGGTGGGGATGGGACTCAATCATGCACACACCATCAATGACTTGCAGAAAGGATACGGACTTAGTTTTGGTAAAAGCCCAAAACTAAGTCTGTATCCTTTCTGCAAACCATTGGCCTAACTAAAAGGATATCCCATGTTTGAGATCATGATAATATTATATTGATGCTTAACATGGCATGGAGGTCAGTATACTTGTCACCATACTATTGTACTAGTCAGTATGTAGACCTGTAGCAGCTGACATTATCATTTTGAGAATACAGAAAAGTACACCAACATGGCAGCTGTTTGTTTGGAGATAGCAGCTTCTATGCAGGCGATCTCGGTGTATGCAATCATGCACCAACAATGCTTCAGAATCTAGTATGTGTGAGTGATATGTAGGCTATTAAAAGGCTATTATAAGTGCCTACCAGTGATGCAGGGCACATTTCGATCGATACTGCATATGTATTACGGTACACCAAGATGGCAGAACAAACATAGTAATTATGGAAATGCCACGGAAAAAAATTGCGATAGGTCTATTGCTTGCCTGCATGTTGTGGAGGTCATTATACCACCTGTGTTATGCTACACAACACAGGTGGTATACTGACCACGGTAGGTGGACTTGTGGGACATGTGACATATACCACCATGTGTTTATCACAGAGGGAGCTGATGAAAGTTGCCGATCAGTATTTCAAAGTACTACTTGCAGTACATGAAATTAGCAATGCCGCTCTCAGTTGTGGACCCAGTGGTTTAGTGGTAAGAGCGTCTCACTAGTATTCAGAAGGTCTTGTGTTCGAATATTAATTTCTGGGGAATTAATGGCACATTTGCATATAAGTCTAAATAGAGCCCATCAAAAAATTCTGAGGAGGCTGGCAATCTAGGTCTTAGAGTAGTTAGTAAATTTAAAGCCTCCAAGTTTGAAACCTAAAGCTTGGCAGTTAGAGGGAAACAAATATTGCACTGTTCTCAGTATGGTTGGGGGGTTATAGCTAGGTTAACTTGATCCCCAAACCATATGTAACACATAGCAATTTTTTGGTGCCAAACTAAACAAGCTTGAGGCTTCAAATTAACTTGGAGACTTTACTAACTACCCTAAGACCTACATGCACCCAAAAAATCAGATTGCCAGCCCCCTCACAATTTTTTTTTGGTGGGCTCTATTTAGACTTACACAAATGTATGTGCCATTACTAACTGCTAACTACCACACACCGAGCCGGCTCTATTGTTAGTAACAGCCAGCTCTAGCCTCATTCCCAGGCCACGTGGGAATAGCCCATGTGTGAATTGCTTGTGAGCAGAACACACTGTGCAAAAACAAAACTGTTTTATTACAGCTCTAGATTGTGTGTGTAAATTATGCAACTACTGTGGTACTGTGTAACATCCAGTAAACTACTGTGTAACAACTGGCGTAACATCTGGTAAACTACTGTGTAACCTACTGTGTAACATCTGGTAAACTACTGTTGGTAAACTACTGTGTACATCTGGGAAACTACTGTGTAACAGCTGGTGTGTACCTGCCTCCACCAGATGGTGAAAATACTCCTTCTCAGCCTTGGACCGTTCTTCCCTCACCACTCCTGTGAGATGGAAGCAACAAGGGACAGGTTGATCGCAGAATAGTCTCCCATGGTAGGAATGGCTCCCAGGCCATAGCCTCCTGGGAACCCCTCTGGAAGTAGTCCTGTTCCCAGACCCAAACAACTCCAGCACGGATTGTGTAGCCTCATTTCTTCTCACCCCAGCATTGTTGCTTCCAGTACTATCATGGGGGAAGTACTGCAAGCGACAAACACTGGGGTGAGAAGGACTGGGAATGAGGCTACAGATTGCATCCAGTATCTACACAAGTAGCAGTGAAAGCGATCCATGCTGTTCCACTCTTTCCCTTGTCTGTCTCCTCTGTCTCTGCTTAGGCCACTGCAAATTAGACTTTAGTTTCCCGTCCACTGCCCGCCCCTTTCTGAGGGGACCGCATGATTTTGCCATTATTGACCCTTGAACTCCATTATAGCTATTTGCCACGTGGCGCGGACAAGTTTGCTGAAGTTTGCCAGTCCTTTCTCTCATGCACGTCCTGTTGCTGGTTGGCATGCTTCTAGTCAATGTATGTGTTTATGATACGTACGTGTTGCAGCAAGTCCCTACTTTGTTGGACAATCCTGAGCAGCGATGTTGACCGTCTAACCTTGGCCAAATTCTACGAAACGGCGAGTAATTAATGATATTCACAGTAATGGATAATGGAAATGGACCGCCCGCCCGCATGGAATTTCCAGGAAGGGGTGGACGGGAAACTAAAGTCTAATTTGCAGTGGCCTTATCAGCAGCGAGTGAGCCCGTGTACAGTACTTTTAGTTCCAGACAGTATGGTATGGGGCCCCTACCCTAACAGCACATGGCTGTGTATCCCATCACTGGTGAAAGTTTGGCTAATAGCACACCAGTACAATGTTGTTCTCTAAATAATTACATTCCCAAGTGTTACAAATATATACAGTTCTTACTCTGCAACTACAACTCGTGCATTAGTGAACGGGATGAGCTAGTCTATTAAGAAGGGAGTGCAACGTACTGATCAGGGCATCAAATCCGTGATCTTTGACGACTTCATCAGCATCCACCACTTCTTTGCAGACAGGGCACTCATGTCTATGTAGGAGAGAAGAGAGAGAGGAGAGGGGAAAGACCCTTGACTGCACTGTCTACCTGAGTCATTTGACTAAATTTATAGTTTCACATAGCCCCCCCCCCCCCAGCTTCGTTCCCAGGCTCTCTCCTCTCTCCCGGGTTTTGAGGAGAGAGCCTGGGACCGAGGTTACCCCCCGCCTCAAACCTAATTTGTATCATGTGATACAACCTCACAATAGTCTTCCCCGATTCCTTGCCGCTATCCATTGAAGGACACCCAGCTATTTGTACGACAGCTTCAGTGGAGAATGCCATCCCTTTCGCCCACTTATTGACAAACTGCAATTCCTCAATTCACTGAAACCTTGCAACACTGTCAGTGAATACTGACCGCTCACATGCAATTTGTCAAAGTGGCTCATCATGCCAGCTAGCGTACGTAAACATTTGTGCCACACCCACCTTCTGTTAATGCACTCCTCTATGCACTTGTAGCAGTAGCGATGTCCGCATGGCGTTAGGCAGGCCTCTTCAATGCGAGACATGCATATTGGGCACTGGAAGTGGTCGTAGACCGCGGAAACCTGCAGAAGGTGGGCTCTGATTAGAACTCTTACTAGCAAGTCTAGCCCTGGGCCCAAACAAGCAAGCTATGTACTTACAGGTATCTTCAGCGGTAGATCCGCCACATCTTCTGTGTTCTGCCTCTCGTAACTGGGCGTCTTCGCTAGATCTCCCCCAGGCCCTGCCATATTCAGTCACTTTTTTTTTTAATATTAGTTGCTTCCTGCATTCCACAAATAACTTTGTGATAATTAAGCTTAATAATTTTACCACACGTAGCTAGCTATGATAATATGAGCTTGGCTTATAGCTCGGGTGAGTAAGCCGTGACCACGAGCGACGAATTCTTCCTAGCAAGTAAAACAAAGGTTGGAAGTTTGGAGTACGTACAAGAGGCGCATCTTCGTCGAGTGTATGCAGCTAGCTGGAAGTGAGAAGACCAAGCTAGCAAGCTGCAGATTCGCATGTGAGTATAAAAGGCCCTATACCGTTGTCTGATTTTATGTCCGTGTTAACTGACCACTGTGCTCAGCAATGTTGTAACTAGGCTGTCCTGTGGATGTTTACTAGTGCGGCGCAGGTGCGAGGTGATCATTGAATTTGGGTCATTAGCGATCACTGATTATAGTTGATCACTTCTGCAAAATGCGTTTTCAGCACAAAGCATGGATGCCAAGCTAGTACGTTTATACTACTGCAATAGAACCGAATACATGTAGCACCCATGGGCATATGGTACAAGAGAGCTACGAAAATGTGTCCACTCACGTGCATTGAGTAGCAATAATGAAGTACAGTGGTAGAATGCTACCTTGAATAGCAGCTTTCACTGCATTGTAGATAACATGGAGTAACAGGTATCCTGGAAACCATCCCTGCAGGCTTGTGCACCGTGTGTTCATATGCATCTTGCAGCTTCTTGCTACCACTGCTGAGTCTTGCAGGCCAGATTCACGCGAGACTAACCGCTACCTCCTCCCATGGCCAGCTATGCCACAAATTATGAAGGCTCTATACTGTGATAGCTGTTAGATTACAGGGAATGGGGCTGCTGTGTGCAGCACTATAGAGACTGGAGTCAATTCCGAGTCTGCGGAAGATGGCTCATCTGCTTGAATTGGAATGTACGAGTGTCCTGGTACCCACTCACACCAGTAGTCTCGTTCCGGTTCCATGCCCTGCGCTACATGTGAAGGCCTGGGAGCAAGGCTATATACTGTCGATTTCACTTAGCTTCGAACATGCGTATTCCGTGGATTTTCACGGAGGCTGTGTTCTGGAGATCTATATGACACTCACGCAAAGTGCCCGCAGCTTCCAGACTCCAGCGTATTCCGGGCCGTGCAATTTCCGTAAAGCTCCACCCTCGGGAAGTTCTTGCCGCTAAACTTGGCACGGAATACGCATGTTCGAAGCGAAGTGAAATCGACAGTATATAATTATACCAGACCATGCCCAGCTAGTGAGCCGTAGATAGTAGAGTACTATCTATGGCTGTTCCACCATTTCTTCATGGCACAATAATTTATTGACTATTGCACCCTCAGGCTTTGGGCCCATAAGTCCATGGTACAGTATTTACATCTGTTATCTAACGCAGCTCGTTAGAATGTTGTTCATATCTCTCGCTTGTGTGGTGCTGCCTAAAGGTAAAACATCCCTGCCTAGTGAATACTGCGGGAAGAATGTTTCAAGCATAACTGTTGCCCACGCTAACTGTGTATGTACATGTGATTAAGTTAACCAGTACCGTTTGGTGCCATGAACTCAGTGTTCGTCTACTCGCAATAAAGTTCCTTTACGTGGGTCTCCTCCTCCTTCCTTTTGTTCCGTTCCATTCTCGCATCGGAGAGGAATCAGATTACAATGAGATGCAGTGGATGCATGGCTCAATGCGCTCCTAGATGGCTCAATTCAGAGACATGCATACTGCAAGCGATCACGAACAGGCGGCTTGGGAACATGTCTAGTACATCTTGCAGTGAATTGATTACACAAGTTGAAAGGTTGTAAAATCTGATTTCTTTGTGTAGTGGAGACATGGTGGTTTCTACACAGTGGCATACCATATTTAGTTAGAACTGCCCATTAATGCACGCTACAACCAGTGTAGTATTGTGTGCCTATCATGACCATTGCAGTGTATGGAAGACTTGAAAGCTTGAGCAACTGCTACATGTAAATGATACCACAGAATAATATTATGTAATATTTCCCAGCACTATTAGGGGTATCAATGTACGTAACATTCCCCTAGGGATACAAATAGTTGCACTCTGAAAGTCCTTTAATTTGGGGAGATGTGGGAATGAGGTCAGGGGAACCTAAACCTGGGAAGCAGCTAGCTAGGTTTGGCGTCAGTGGAAGCTGGCGGGAGCATATGAGATTGAGCGTACGAGATTGAGCCTCTCTGCTGGTGCCCTCCACTAGGTTGAGCTTGGAGCAGAGTAGCTACGAATTGGGGATCAGAAAAACATCGCATCCTTTGAATGTGGAATAAAATTTCCCCAGCCTGCAAAGTGATACCAGCATCCATCGATAGAATCGTGATAAGGTTTCCAAGAGAACAGTATTAGTACAGGTTTTGATTTCGATAATTTAAGTGTGATTTACTCGTTTGTTTTGAGCACACAAAAATTACAACGAGTGCACAACTTAAAGAAACCAAAAACTCAATCCAAAGTATGTTCTCGCAGCCATGGTGTTGTTGTGCTTATGCCTGTGGTTGTTTTGCTCACAGCCTGGACGTATTCCTGCTGGTGCAGGTGCTTTCCCTGTGCTTTCAGTTGGAATATGTTTCCTGCAGGGTGTTTAGCCAGCAACCCAGTACAGTGTTCATAAACTGATGTGGTTTTATAGTTTCTGTTTTCGATTGATACACGAACCCATTCCAAAGATTGTGCAGTTTGTGAACTTTCTTGGTAGACAGTGGAATTGTTTGCATCACTATTGTACCAGTATTGCCACTGCAAGTGTTCTGCCCCCGTTCCCAGGTCGGGCAGGAATGGCATGGAGGAATGCTCATGGTCATTCCTAGCCTTGTACCCAGGCCTTCTCACCCCAGCGTTTGTCACTTGCAGAAGTCGAAATCTGCCATAATATTTACCAAGCTACAATATAATATTGTCACGTAACTCTTCGACCTGTGTAGGTCTCCCAGGGTTTGGCTTATCATAATTGTCACATGACCTGAGTCAAATAATGTGATTGGTTAGAGGTCACATGACTGGTATGCAGCAGTACAGGCTTACTTTTATTGTACTTTCTGTGGTTCTTTTCCAATAGATTTCAGTTGCGGTCTCAATGGTTTCGTGCTCCATTGACTGAAGATGCAGGTATGGAAATTGGGTTTGCCTGAGTGTGGATGTAGTATGCTATCACTTAGTTAAACCTAATGGTGTGTGACCGCGGAGTGCACTTGAGACCATTAGTATGCTGACTCTGTAGTTGAAATGGTCACATGACGTGATTCAAGGAGTTTGTTGGTGCAGAGTAGCCAACTAATGGCTCAAGCCATTGCTTGTTCGTGTTAGCAGCAACAACTTCCTGTGGGTGGAGCTTCATGGAGAATACGCATCTAGTGAAGTTTGGCATGCCATGAACTAACCTTGTTCTCCCGGGGAACAAGTGTGTGCACAGCATGGTAACGTGTCTCAGCAGTGACTGGGAGCCATCTGCTGTAGCAGCCGGTCCTCAATCTGCTGTAGCAGCCGGTCCTCAATCTGCTGTAGCATCCTGTACATGTCCTAATGGTCAGTTGCTGGGAGCAGGACTCCTTCTGGGAGCCATTTGCTGTAGCAGCCTGTCTTAATGGTCGGTTGCTGGGAGCCATCTGCTGTAGCAGCCTGTCCTAATGGTCAGTTGCTGGGAGCAGGACTCCTTCTGGGAGCCATTTGCTGTAGCAGCCTGTCTTAATGGTCGGTTGCTGGGAGCCATTTGCTGTAGCAGCCTGTCCTAATGGCCAGTTGCTGGGAGCCATTTGCTGTAGCAGCTTGTCCTAATGGCCAATTGCTGGGAGCCATTTGCTGTAGCAGCCTGTCTTAATGGTCGGTTGCTGGGAGCCATTTGCTGTAGCAGCCTGTCCTAATGGCCAGTTGCTGGGAGCCATTTGCTGTAGCAGCTTGTCCTAATGGCCAATTGCTGGGAGCCATTTGCTGTAGCAGCCTGTCCTAATGGCCAATTGCTGGGAGCCATTTGCTGTAGCAGCCTGTCTTAATGGTCGGTGGCTGGGAGTCATTTTGCTGTACCTAATGGTCAGTTGCTGGGAACCATCAGTCCAGCCATTCTGCCCAGTGGCATGCAGTGAAGCCGTGCATGCAGGGAGGAGAGGGTCTAGCGAATATTGCATTAGATCACGTTTCTCTGGAATGCCAATTACATGTATCTGTGATCCGGTGAAGTGCCAGCTAGAGTTGAGTCTGTACCCTTGGAAGCATCCAGCTGCAGATTGGACCAGTTTAGCTCAAGTGTAGGCTTTTAGACGCTCTCCGGCTGATTGCACGTGAGCGGCTCAGTTTACAACCACAAGAGTCGTGAATAAAATTGGAAACAAATTGCTTCAGTGAGATCTGATTGGTCAGTTGAACCCAATCAATGCAATGTTTGCTAGACCCTCTCCGCCTTCCGTGCGCGGCGTTGCTGGGAGCCATCTGCTGTAGCATCCTGTCCTAATGGTCAGTGGCTGGGAGCCGTCTTAGCCTCGTTCCCAGGCCTTCCACACCTCCAGCTTTTGATCGCTTCCAGTATGCATACTGGAAGTGATCAAAAGCTGGAGGTGTGGAAGGCCTGGGAACGAGGCCAAGCCGTCTGCTGTAGCAGCCTGTCCTAATGGCCAGTGGCTGGGAGCCATCTACTGTAGCAGCCTGTCCTAATGGCCAGTGGCTGGGAGCCATCTACTGTAGCAGCCTGTCTTATGGGTATTGAACCATTTAAGCTGTCATCAGAAAGCAATTTCTGGTGCATTTTCGTGACAGCTTAAATGGTTCAATACCCGTCCTAATGGTCAGTGGCTGTGAGCCATCTACTGTAGCAGCCTGTCCTAATGGTCAGTGGCTGGGAGCCATCTACTGTAGCAGCCTGTCCTAAGTGGCTGGGAGCAGTCTACTGCACCAGTGTGTGGCTGAGAGTGAATTGTTAGCTTAGTGCTCAGCTATTGCACTTCAGCAATGGCTGAGAGCAACCTTGTTACTACTAGCCAGCTGAAGTCTAGCCTCGTTCCCAGGAAGGGCCTGGGAATGATGAGGCCAGCTGAAGTCCTATACTGGTGGGAGAAATTGAGTGTTTCTTGTTGATCAAGCTGTGGTCCAGCCTGTGTATCAGCTGCTGTTGGTGCTTCATATTGGACTTTCTGCCCACTCCTGCAGAATGATTTGATGCCTGGTACTATCTGCATTGCTGGTCAGGGCCACGATGCTGTCAAGCCCAATGTGAGTTGTTTCATCACCATACATGCACACTCTTTGCAATCACTGCACAGTAATTATTACAATGGATGTTGCCCCTTTCAGTTCAGTGGGCCTCCCTGGCGCAATCAAGAGAATGGGGGAATGTATCTTTGGGCCTGTTGGCTTACTAGGCCCATTCCTAGATCTCTGGGGAATGAGCCTATTAGCCTCATTCCCAGACTGATTGTTGGAATTAGGTTCTCATTCAACGCTCGTTAATACCTTGGCCAACAAAGTGGGAACCAATTAGCAGAAACTGGTGCCTATGCCAAAGTGCCAGTTACACTTTTAGTGACTGCCATACTGGTAAACCAGCCTACTGTATTTGGATTAGACTAATGATTATGCAGTAAGGGATATTATCCCTACTGAGGGAGAGAAAGTTTGATAGACTAGGGATACACATGCCAACACTGACATTAATTTTGTTAGTGCCAATGTTATTGTACCCTGTTCCCTGCATGACTCTTGGTTACCATAGCTACCATAGCCCATCACTTCCACACCCATTTGGCTTGTCAGCATGCTTTACAATTGTTGCTACAGTGATGAGGTTTGTTTTTAGGAAGCCTCTGTGGTGCTAGCTGTATATTGAATATCCCTATCAAGGTCATCACATTAGTTGGCCCAGGGGGCAGTTTGGAGCAAATGTACAGCATTCCAGTGTGTTGCCTAAGTAACAGGATGTGAACTTTGTACCCTAGCTAGCTAAGGGTACCGGGTACCAGGGCATTGTGGGATGAGTGTGAGCAAGCTAAATAACCACCAAGGAGAGACTGCATGAAGTTGCTTGGTATCAGTGAGGTCACAATAGTTAGTGGTAGTACAGCATCACAATAGTTAGTGGTAGTACTAGCTGGGTCTGTCAGTGTAACTATTCAGCTTTGCCTCGTTCCCAGGCTGCGTGGGAATGAGATGAGTGGGTGGGGCTTTGGTACGAGGCTACTATACTCTTTTTGTGGGTAACACTTGAAGTCTATCTCTACCCCCTACGTACTAATAACAGAGCTTGCACATGTAATGATGCTCTCTCTGCCTGGTGGGTGTCACTGGTAGCCTTCCACGTGGAACGAGGCTAGTGTCACTGGGTCACTGTTATTTCACATTGGTGCCAGGTGAGTCCTAACACCAACATGTGATACACCACTCACCAGGCATGGATGTGATCCTGCTGCCTGCAGTACTGACCCATGTTAGTACCGTAAGCGACATAGTACTGCAAGCGACAAACGCTGGGGTGAGAAGGCCTGGGAATGAGGCTTGGCTGGACCATAGAGGAGAGGGAATGGGCAGACTTCTAGTGTGCTGCCTAGCAACGAATCAAGCGTAATGTACTGCAGGTCAAGAAAATACTGTACCACTCAAGTACCACGTTGGCATTGATTATGAGTCAGGAAAAGAAACATTAGTTAACGAAGAAATCCCATCATGGGTTGTGTATTTTCCTGTGATTCTTGAATCCTATATACATCGTTTTGTGATGGAGTTGTTCTTTGCCAGTTTGTTTCTGGCTCACTGCTGCCATTGTACTCGGGAATTGATCAGGATACTTCAGTTGATATAATGTGATGGGCTATATCGGATTCATACCCATGATGACCCTGGTGGGCCATAGCTATGGAACGGAACAGAACACTTGGAAATGAGGAGCAGCTGCAGTTGTATGTATATAAGTCCTCATGGTGGTGTCTAATCTCCACAAACTAGATAGAGCTTGAGTGGAATTAGACACTGCAGTGAGGATTTTCATAGCTGTTCCGTGTTTTTGTTCCATTCCATAACATTGCCATGGCTACCTAGTTTACTATTTCAGCAAATCGAGTTCACCCCCATGATATATAACCACCTGCCTAGTGTACCATTCAGTAATAGGGTTTAAACATACTTGTGAGTTTGGGACAAAACTGTGGTAGAGCTTCAAAAAGAAATACCTGAGGAACCCACCCTGAATGAAACCCGTGTATCCAGCTAGGTAGGTAGCAGACACATTACAATGTCTGCCACAAATTAGCAGTTCTGAACACAGAGATCATAGCAATGACTGAGGGAGTGTTTGACAACATTACAGCATGTCGCTGTACTTCTGGGTGCAAACTGCAAGCATCGCTACAGAAATGAGACCATTGAATGTGTGTGTAGCCTTTGGTACAAGATCCTGGTGGAGGGTGGTACTACGAACATTGAAGTGCCGTCTCATCACCAGATCTCGAGGTAGGGTCTGATGAGGAGACCATAAAATGTGTAGTCTTTGGTACCAGATCCTGGGGGAGGGTCTGATGCTAGCCCCGGGCCTCCACACCCAGCTTTTGTCGCTTGTCATACTAGTATACTGCAAGCAACAAGAGCTGGGCGTGGAGGTCTGGGAATGAGGCTATTTGGTGCCTAGTTGGTGAGCAATTGTGCTCCCTAACATACGTGTACTCCACTAACAGCTAGGGAAAAAGAGAGTGAGGGGAATAGTAGTCTCGTTCCCAGACTCTCATACGCGAGAGGGTCTGGGAACGAGACTAGGAGAATAGGTAATGAGTAGGATTGTGGAAGCACATGTGAGTCCGGCCGCTGCGCTCTCAGGGTGCACAAGTGTGTCCACTAGAGGCATAGATAATCTCTGCTAGTGCATAGATAATATAGCTGCGGAACTATATTATCTATGGTATGGGGTTATGTATTTGCAAGCACTTATCCTCATGAGATGTTGCTGTGCAGATCACATCCTGATGGTACATTCCTTTACCATGTGCAGGAGCTGAGCTTTGAGAAGGGAGATGTGATCGTCATTGTCAGTGAACTGTTGGAGGTAAGAACTAAGCATTGCTAATTACTTCCAGTTTCAATGTGAGTCGTTACACTCACCTAATTCCTTATGACCCCCTTCCCCCCCCCCCACCCCCCCCACCCCCCACCTCCCCCCCCCCCCCAACCAAGCTTACAATACAAGCCACCTGTATTAGAGGTCTGACAGCCTCAAGCCGCACTTCTTGACCAAAACGTGTTCACAGAAGCTAAGGCATACATAAGTGTTCTTCTCTACAGAGTCCAACCACTGTGTGTTAGCGAACTGAGCCCTAGGTCTTCAGGGTGACTAACTTGTTTTGAATGGATGTGAAGCGAACTACGTAGGTACATGGTGTGGAATTTTTTTTTTGTCTCCGCACTGAAGTGCCGACACAGTGCTGGATGCGTAGGTACGTACGTGTCAAACATATTAGCCTGCAAGTAGATTTCAAAAAGTGATTATGGGTTTTGCTTGGCTGCTCATGAATCCACTCACCAAGACTGTGGCTATGTAAATCAGGACAATGAATACTCACTCATCCGTGTGCTGCATGAAGTGCATACTAACTACACACTCAGCTCTAGCTAACTAGCTAGATAATTGCTGAAAGAATTGGCCAAGGTGTTCTCTAGGTCCATTTGTGAATTAAAACGGCCCAACTGGCTCCGACTAAACATCAAGCCCAGACACGACCAGACTGCTTTCACCCTTTGGGTGAACATTCCCACCTCCCCCTGACCCACCCCTTCCTCACACAGAACCTCCTAGGATACTGACGCTGACTTCAGCTGAAAGTCTCATAGCTAACAGGATTTGCAGTCATAAAAGGGTTAAACAAATGCCATGTCCTCTGCATGATTGTAGCTGATACCAAGTCGTGCCGAGACGCATCAAATCTTTTAAAGACTCACTTGTTATATGGGACTTGCTCGAGCTCACCCTAACAAATGTGGAGGGGGAGCTAGGCCACGTTTGCGTTTGCAGCAGGTAAGGAGTGTTCGAAAAGCAAGAAACAGCACTTGTATCTCAGCTAAGATGAATGTTTCAAGTACGAGCAATGTAGGTGTAGCTACGTACGGGTGTAGCTACGTACGAGCAATGTAGGTGTAGCTACGTACGAGCAATGTAGGTGTAGCTACGTACGAGCAATGTAGGTGTAGCTACGTACGAGCAGTGTAGGTGTAGCTACATACGAGCAATATTGTATGTAGGTGTAGCTACGTACAAGGAACTGCTTTCCCACATTGGATTCTGGCTTCGTTTTATTGACAGGCTGGCCTTCCCACCCAACAATTGGCTAGGTGTATAGTTGTCAATTTTCTTGCGTCCTGACTAGGGTACCTTATAAAATCGGGAGAAAACACATATATTGTATTGTATTGTATTGTATAAATGTTCTTTTAACAGGGTTGCTACATCAGCGAGCTGGTTTTCAGCAGCGCCCTGCATATATACACTAGCTAGCAGGATAAGCACAATTGCAATTCAGTTTGATCACATAAGTGAGCCTTATGATGTGGAAATATTCAAGAGTAAATTATTGCTGTAGCGCATGACTCGTACGGCTGTTTTTGTTTCATTGTCATGTGATGACGTTCTGAAATTTAATTGGCACTGCCAGCTTTCTGGCAGTGGAACTAATGGTTGGAATGTTACAATTGAGTGATTAGAGATACCATCGTTTTATTGACTCAACGGTATAATAACCCTTCCATGGCTGCCGAGTTTGAGAGTTGGCATGTTTCAGTGCAGCTGCCTTTGCTTCTCGGTAAGAAGCCCTCAGTTGGATTGAGCCCTAGTACGAGTAGAGTCTGCCGAAGTGTCCACGACATGAAAGCAAGACTTGAAGTGAGTTTGCCTACCAGTTGCACTACCTACCAGGAGTGTGGTTGCCACTTGCACCAGAAATGTAGGTACTCTACGGCGATACCGAGTTTCGGTCTTGAGGAGGAACCCTGAGTGAGATCCTCTGAGTGGTAGGGTGTAGCCCATGGAGGGCTTCTTGGCACTGGAAGGCTCCACTAAGAGGCTTCCTTCCAGTGCAGCTATGCAGAACTGTAGGTCATCCAATGAAGTGAAGCTTGAGGAATTATCATTTGAGACATTACTGTCAGATCGGTGAATTTGCTGTAAAGTATACAAGGTGGATTACGAAACCGGAGTAGAGACTGCACTGCGTACATGATATTCAAGTGAAGCTTCTTTTCTCCTATTCTCCACAATCCACGCACCCACACACTCCTCCCCTCCCTTCCACTCTCTCTTCACAGGATAGACAGCACTATCAAGCTAGTACGGCTGATGGAGATATTGGTCTCTTTTCATCGGCATCCATCATGGAGCGGCCACCTGTTCCCATGCTGCCCATGCCCTGGTTCCATGGTGCCATCAGTAGGCTGGATGCGGAGAAGCTGCTAGACCGGAACCAGGACGGACAGTTTCTACTCAGGGCCAGCCAGAACACACAGGGCGTGTATGCTCTCGCCATCAGGTTGGACTTGATTGCATGATCAGCTAGAATTAGGGAGAGCTACATGAACGATTGATTGCACATGCACAAGGCCTGAAAACAAAGCTATGACTTGTGCATCTGTACTGTTGAGTGGATTGGATTGGTCGCCTTCTTGGTACATAGTACACATGGGATCCTGAGAGCATGATCTAGTGGGCAGAATCACATGATCAACCTACGTACCTCATAGGTACATGTAGCTAGACCACTAAGAGTTAAAGATTAATTCGGTCAGAGGGCTGTATGAACCTTTGTCGAGTATGGTATACCAGAGGTTCTATGGATATTTTACAAGCCAGGTATGTTTTGCCATTGGAGATTTAAGTGCCATGATAAAAAAAAAACTTGGCTCGATATTATCAGGAGTGATATTATGTATCTATTCTGACCAATCAGAGGGTTGCATTTAGCACATACAACCAGTAGGCAGGAAGTGCAATCTGCTAATTGGTTTAGCTGCTACTTATCCTCAACTAGTCCATACTTCTAATTTTACTTGTGATGTGTGCAACTTCCCTGAGTTGATGGGTCATTCCTGTCTAATGATGCATTCCTGTTGGAAACTGTTCACACGGGCACCTGGACTTTGTTTTGAGTTGAGCAACTGTTTCCCACAAATGGTGGTTTTTGAAACCATTACCAACCTGCTTCTGAACTCAACCGTGAAGTTTCGCACAGTAGACCTCGGTGAACTGTAGGAACCTATCCAGTAGTCTCAGAATATTTGCCACCATCAGGTCTCCAGTAATCTCTAGTAAACCCTCCAGTAATCTCTAGTAAACCCTCCAGTTTTCTCCAGTACCGTAGGCGCTCTAATTATGTGTCGCTCAAAAAATATTTATTTTTGAAATGCAACGCAACAATAGAAATTCCATCAGCCAAATGGCGACGAACTTCGACACATGATTAGAAAACACCTCGCTAGGTACTAAGGTCAGACGAGTGTAATAAGGCTATTGCATAGTGGTTGTGTTTGTTCTTGGTTGTCGGACTGTCGCTGCCTTTTTCTCCTACACAGAGCGTCCGTATCCTGGGGCATAGAACACATGAGTGAGTTGCTTTCTCGTACGATCGTACCTTCACTGATGTTCCAGCCATATCACAACTGTGTCTTTATACATCAACGTTCACAGGCAGTAATGTGATGCACCCTCTTTGCCGTTCAACTGTACTGTGTGCGCTTCGAGCTAGCTGCCATGCTCGTGTTACGCAAATTAGTCCCCCGGATTGGAGTGCAGTACGACGCATTATTGGAAATTATCGGGTTGAGAAATTTGAATTTTGATGCAGAATTAGAAAAGACGCTTAATTAGAGCGACTACGGTAATCCCCATACTCTCCTAAGGGCAATATGCATGAGAGAGAGAGAGAGAGAGGGAGAGAGAGAGAGAGAGAAAGAGAGAGAGAGAGAGATCGAGTCCACCGAAGGTTTCGGCAGAGGAGTAGCACACCAGCTGCAATATTGTATTGTGTGGGGAACTTGGCAAAATTCAAACTGATTCTCTCTCAGTTAACAGCTGGACCCATATTTGGGGGGGGGGGGGAGGCTGAACTTTGCAGCTAGATTCCCACAGTTATGACCGAAGTGAGTCCCCTTGGGGATTGTGAGAATCCCGCCCCAAGAGGATCACACAGCTGTACAAATTGGGGTCCCTCTAGGAATGTAATCTGTACCACTACAGGGCAAGGTGTTGCCTGTGTACATAGGAATTGACCCACAGCCCAAGACTGGCTTTTTGTTATTTACACAGCACATTTTTTAGTTTGCATATTCATAGCATGTGGTGGGATAATTGGATAGTGATGAATGCCTGGGTGGGGGTAGTCTCGTTCCCAGGCGGTATGAGAAACGGCCTGAACACTTGAATTTAAGTATGTAGGAGGAAAAAAAACATTGTCCAGAATGCCTACTCGAGCACAATCAAGTGATCAACTAATGGACTACAAAACATGACGCTTTGAACTGTTACTTCTGCTGCCAGAAAGTTGGCTGCTCCAATCAAATTTCAGAGTGTCATCACATGACAATTGTAAACTACCAGGCCGTTTTTCCTATGACCTGGGAATGAGGTTAGCACTCTACAGGTCAGGACATATAATGAAGGTGGTATATATGCTGACTATCATTGGGCAAGTATGAGTCTTGAACCCAGGCGTAGTCATTGTGGTCTCATCCCTCATGGCATTGATGACAGACCAAGTTGTGGTTTATGTAATGATTAAGCGCATGTGCAAACAGCAGATACCAGGCGCTCTCTCCCCCTCCTCCGCGCCTGGGTTCGAGGCTAGAGTGATCCGCACATTGTAGTCGAGCGGTGTCGATCTGGTACATGCAATAAAACACTGCCGTTCCTGACGTCATACCGTATATACTGGTACCGAAATGTAAACAGTTTGGATTTGTATGGCACATGGCGCAGGCATCAATACGTCTGGGAAGATGTAGGAATGCTAGAGCAAAGAGCAACAAATTCCAGGAAGGAAGGGCTGAATGTACTACACGTACGTACCACAAACTTCCTACAACTATTGTCACTGCCCTGACAATCAGCAGCTTTGATGTCTAGGCAGCAAGTGTGGTGTGTTGGGTCAGAATCTTGGCTAGTGTTGTCCTTTGTTGGTGTGTGAGAGAGCCAGGGAACGAGGCTACACCAGACCCTTTTCCCGCTTCTCAGGGTGGGTCTGGGAACGAGGCTACACCAGACCCTTTTCCCGCTTCTCAGGGATGGGTCTGGGAACGAGGCTACACCAGACCCTTTTCCCGCTTCTCAGGGTGGGTCTGGGAACGAGGCTACACCAGACCCTTTTCCCGCTTCTCAGGGATGGGTCTGGGAACGAGGCTACACCAGACCCTTTTCCCGCTTCTCAGGGTGGGTCTGGGAACGAGGCTACACCAGACCCTTTTCCCGCTTCTCAGGGATGGGTCTGGGAACGAGGCTACACCAGACCCTTTTCCCGCTTCTCAGGGTGGGTCTGGGAACGAGGCTACACCAGACCCTTTTCCCGCTTCTCAGGGATGGGTCTGGGAACGAGGCTACACCAGACCCTTTTCCCGCTTCTCAGGGTGGGTCTGGGAACGAGGCTACACCAGACCCTTTTCCCGCTTCTCAGGGTGGGTCTGGGAACGAGGCTACACCAGACCCTTTTCCCGCTTCTCAGGGTGGGTCTGGGAACGAGGCTACACCAGACCCTTTTCCCGCTTCTCAGGGTGGGTCTGGGAACGAGGCTACACCAGACCCTTTTCCCGCTTCTCAGGGTGGGTCTGGGAACGAGGCTACACCAGACCCTTTTCCCGCTTCTCAGGGTGGGTCTGGGAACGAGGCTACACCAGACCCTTGCTTCTCAGGATGGGTCTGGGAACGAGACTAGTGCACATCCATGTGTGTAGCTACCTCTAGCACTTCCTAGTCACACTGGCATCCCAGACTTGTAGAATCCTGGATGTGGGCTTTTTCGATGACCAGCTCAGGGAAAGCAGTGGCCATTTAAACGACATGAGTGCAATGTTGTTTAGGCCTTGTCATGTGACCTAGACCATTGTCAAGTGACCTAGACCATTGTCATGTGACCTGCATGCAGCATAAACCATTCACATGTAACTTGTGTGACCTCATACCCCCCACAGCTACAGAGGGAGGGTGAAACACTATCTGGTTGCCATGGACTTCAGGACCAGAAAAGTCACCATCAGTGGACAGAGATACTTTCACAACCTTCCCTTTCTGGTTTCGGTAAGGGTCACATGACCTGCATGTGATAGTACCCACATGGGGGAAGGCCTGGTACATGCAATGATGTACATGGATGTAGGGCAGACGTGTGGAGGAGTGGCTGAAGACACACAATTACATGTAAGTGAGCACACTACTGATCACAACTTCATACCACGGAGTGATTGACGCAATGGATTGACAGACATGATGGAGTGACATTTCTCAGGTTCAGAAAGCCGCCCGACACATCCATGTACATCATTGCGCGTGATGAGTTTCCCCCGGCCATGTTAGTACTGCAAGCGACTAACGCTGTGGTGAGAAGGCCTGGGTATAAGGGTAACCCACGTACTCGTACGTATGTGTGAGAAAGGGACCTATTCCATTTTTCAGTATCCTGTGAATGAAGTGATTCTTGGTAGAGTGTAAGTACTAACCGTGAACTACCGTAGATCGGGAAATTTTTCTTATTTTTGTAGTTGCCCTCAACCACAAAAATTTAACGCACGAAATTTATTTACTACGGGATATTAACAGCAACGAATAATTATTGTGGTCAGCCACGTGTAGAGTACTAGTCATCTGTGCTGCGGACTCCCCGATCCCAAAAGATCTCGGTCGCTCTCCGCTCCTTCGTGAGGTATTGCCTCAGTGAACTTGGGAGGTGCTCGAATCGACAAGCAAAGTTGGGAAGAAGCGCAGGCCGTATAGGAGATACAGCTCCCGACAGAAGAACACTTTGAAATACGTCGGTAGCCAGTGACCATGGCATAGCAGCAGCTCATTCGTACGTCTCCATCCTTGACACATTGATAGTTAAATTGATGAGCGATACTACAAAAATTTTACGGCATGAAAAATTTACGCACAAAATATTTTTAACACGAAAATTTCCCAATCTACAGTAACTGCATCCCATGCTATGTAGCAGTGTGAAGCTCCCTCCTTTCCAGAGTTGCGTGCCTTCGTAGCATTCCCACTGTCCGTAAAATTCCATGCAGTTGACAATGCCGTGAAATCTGCCCCATAACATACTCATGGTATGGCCCTGAGACTTCTTTTCCATGCCATTGCTACAGAAACACCTCCTCTATAAACACACACGTTCCATACACACGTCTTTGAAGCATACACTTTTCCAGGGCCTTTAGGGGTGGAAACCCTAAATTTGAAATTTCCCCCCAAACGGCATTTCAAAGTGCATGAAATGGTCCCTATACTCAAATCCAGTCACATATGAAGTGTCATTGCCATGGTAATGACAATGGGGTGACTGGTGGCCGAGTGGTTAAAGCATTCAAGTGCTACATGTAATCGAAAGGTTGCAGGTTCGAATCCCACCATTGCAATAGGAGAGACTTTCTTTCTCTCCTAGGAGTCGACTCAGCTCTACCCTTAACAAGTGAGTCTTTAAAAGACTTGATGTGTCTCGGCACGACTTGCAATTGGTATCAGCTAGAATCATGCAGAGGACATGGCAGCTGCTTAACCCTTTATTATGACTGCTAGCTATGACAGCTTAAGTGAGCGTCAATATCCTTGGAGGTTCTGTGTGAGCAAGGGGTGGGTCAGGAATGTTCACCCAAAGGGTGAAAGCAGTATGGTCGTGTCTGGGCTTGATGTTTAGTCAACACCTTGGCCAATTCTTTCAGCACTTATCTATAGGCCTATAGCTAGCTAGCTAGAGCTGAGTGAGCTTTAGTATGCACTTGGGATGGCTGAGTGCAGCACACTGGATGGGTGAGTATTCATTGTCCTGAATTAAGTATTAGAGCTACGTAGCAGCAGTCTTGGTAAGAGGATTCATGAGCAGCCATGCAAACCCATAATCATTTTTGAAGATCTACTTGCAGGTTATAAATACGTTTGACACCCTATTGAGGGTGTAGAGCATGCATGCAGCACTTGCGCGGGCGCATTGCGAAAAGCGACGTACGTACCACATACGTACCACGTACGTACCACGTACCTACGCATCCAGCACTGTGTCTCGGCACTTCGGTGCCGAGACAAAAATGAGCAGGAGTGTTCTTGAAGGCGTTTTAATTTACCTGCTATGGATCACACCGCATCCTTTGGAGGGGATGTAAAGCTGTCTGTCCCGGTATTAGCATTCAGTAATTTCGGTTGCTATACATTTCCCGTTACCTTGTTAGCCACTCTATATGGTGGTTTCTCATAGAGTAGTGATTAATTGGTAGGAGCTCATAAATCAGTTAGTTGGAAGCAAGGTCTGACATATACAGTACGTATTACTCTAGCTGTAGTTCTTGGAATTCACACATTCTAATAAGGATTTCATGCCATGCTATTCAAGACAAATATGAGCTCAAGGAAATGTTTGTCCTGTGAACTGCCAGCTGCCTCATGCAAGGTGCTTCATGCCAAGTCCAGGAAGACTGGAACTTAGTGACCTGAATGTTGTTTTTGCCAAATTGGCATTTCTGGGTGCAGGCTGTGCAACCACCTCATAATGGTGTGTGGGTGGAAGATAACTGTCATTAGTCTGCCATTGCATATGTGGGGATAAGTACACACACTGCCATTATGTGGTTTGAACTAATAACTATCTCCTTCCTCTCCTCCGCTTCTCTCTCTCTCTCTCCACCCTATCTCCTCTTCCCTCCGTCCACCCTTTCTCCTCTGCACTCCCTCCCTTCTCCCTCTTATCCCCCTCCACACACACACACACACTCCCTCCTTTCTACTCCTCCCTCTTCCCTTCCACACTCCCACGTTCCCTCCTCCCCCCTCCTTTCCTCCCTCCCTCCCTCCTTCCTCCCTCCCGCCCTCCCGCCTTCCCGCCCTCCCTCCCTCCCTCCCTCCCTCCCTCCCTCCCTCCCTCCCTCCCTCCCTCCCTCCCTCCCTCCCCCCTCCCTCCCTCCCTCCCTCCCTCCCTCCCTCCCTCCCTCCCTCCCTCCCTCCCTCCCTCCCTCCCTCCCTCCCTCCCTCCCTCCTTCCCTCCCTCCCTCCCTGCACCCTCCTCTCTCTCTCCTGCCTCCCTCCCTCCCTCCACCCTCCCCCTCCACCCTCTCCCTCCATCCACCCTATCCCTCCCTCCACTCTCTCCCTTCCTCCCCCTCATTTCTTTCCTCCCTCCTCTCTCTCCTGCCTCCACCATCCCTCCCTCCACCCTCCCTCTCCGCCCTTTCCCTCCCTCCACCCTCTCCCTCCCTCCATCCTCTCCCTCCTTCCACCCTCACCCTCCCTCCACCCTCTCCCTCCCTCCACTCTCTCCCTCCCTCCAACCTCTTCCACCCTCTCCCTCCCTCCACCCTCTTCCACCCTCTCCCTCCCTCCACCCTCTTCCTCCCTCCACCCTCTCCCTCCCTCCATACTAGTACTACACATCCATTGGTGATGACCTCGGCACAACCTTAAAGCACCCTGTGATTAGGAGAGGAGGCTTGGAGTTTTACGTTGACCCAGAAGAACTCAAAAGTGAGAATCTTTATTGATGTACCCTTTTTTCCTAGTACCATATTAAGATCTGGTGATTAAACACTAACCATGAGAACTATGGCCTCAATGACTCCAGGAGTACTAATTAGCTCAGAAGGAGTTCTAACCAAGCAGCTACTCATTGGTCATGAGCATTTCTTCCAGCTTCCAAGACGAGAGGGGAGGTGATATGGTGTCCATTGGAGGTGCATCAATGTATCGACATACCATATCAATACATCCTATTACCGTATCGATATAGCGAACCATATTGCAACATATCGACTTTTAATTTCAATACCTACATTGTATCCAAAACTGCATCACTTGCTATAAGTAAACATGGAGGTGTAGTGACATTAACGAAAGTTTTCATACATTCCTCACTCTGACCTGTCCTTCAGCCTATGTCGATGTATGCAGTACGTCAATCAGGCACAATATATCGATACAGCTAAACACAATATCATTGCAGCTCTAGTGTCCAGAAGCACATACCCGGTAATTTCTTTTAACTTGCAGTGTGCAGTGTGTAGGTGTTACAGGTTGTTTATGCAATGCTAACACCTTTAGAAGCATTTGGTGTGGTCTAAATAAAAGGTCAATCCTTTGATCCCCGTGACATAAGAGTTTGTTGTGTTTAGTGTAACCCAGCCTCGTTCCCAGGCCGCGTGGGCCTGGGAATGAGGCTAAGTGTAACCCAGCTAGAGGGGGTTCCAGTTACACATGTAGGGCTATAATAGATTTTTAAGACCTATATCTTAATATCCCTCTTGGGGAGTGAGGGAAAGGGGGAGGGAGAAGGGAGAAAGGGGAGAAGGGGAGGAGGAGTGGAGTGGGGGGAAGGGGAGTGGAGTGGGGGGGAGAAGTGGGAGGGAGAGGAATGAGGGATGAGGAAGGGGAGAGGAGAAGGAAGTGGTGAGGGAGGGGGGCTTGGACTTTATTAAGTGAAGTTGACTCCATCTTGACAGCTTACTGTCCAACCTGCTACATAGAACATACACGTAGGTAGTGTTTGGACTATGACCCCAGTTGCACCTGTACATGTAGGTACATACTTATACCCCACCCCGTTTGCACGACACAAGACTGCCGTGCCGGCCTGGATAAGTACAGTTTGGCATGGCTATTAAAATTGCTGTGTAAACGCTAACGGAACTGAGCTAGAATAACCATGCTTGGACCACCTAACCTTGTCGTGAAGCTCTGTTGCGGTTACGGTCTTTATTCAGTACCAGAACTTAACGAAGACGGTATGAACACTTACTGTGTGTACAACGTACCTGGGACGAACCCACTCTCTCCTTGGTGCATTCAGAGTAGCCAGAAATACTAGCTGAGAAAGAAGTATGACAAGTACAGCGTGTTATCTTGCTCTGCATTGTCTGAACAACGTCATACCCAGCCTGGTGTGCCTTCTACTCTGACGGTGTTCTGTACACTTCCGCAAACGCGAGGTAGCCATAGAGCTCTAGTGAAGCACTTGACAATGTACTGGTGCACACATGTTCGACCATACCCTCAATAATGCGTTTACGTTACTGTGAACGTATGCCAACATGTTTTGAGCACGGTTATCTTTTTGTCGTATTATACAATGTACCATCCCTTTACAACACTTGACCTGGGATAAATTTTCTTTTATCCAGAATGGGGTTTGCCAAGGTCTGACATTGAGCCGAGTCAACTGCTTGGCCAAGGAGAGTTTGGGGAGGTACACTCGGGGGTGTACCGTGGGGCACAAGTGGCCGTGAAGAGCATCCATGAGAGCAAAGAGAGTGCTGCAGCTGTTGCTAACTTCTTGAGAGAGGCCTCCTTTATGACGTGAGTCCGGGAGGGAGGGCTGTGTGTGTGTGTGTGTGTGTGTGCGTGTGTACGGATATATTGGTATGAATGTTAGTTTGGTGAAGCCAAACCTCGCACACACGCAGAGGAAGGACTAGTGTCAAACCATTGCTAAGATTTATCTCACTGCAACAGACCAATCAGATTACAGAGTAGGCAACCACAACTTGTGGTTTTGGCTCGAGCCCGAGACTTGCTGGATGTACATGTCTGTACGTGTGTGCGTGCGTACGTGTGTGCATGCGTGTGTGTATGTGTGCATGTGGATATGTCTCTCATTCCTTGCTTGTATAGTACCGTTGTTCAAATACTATCTCATCCCTTGATTGGTTCCTACAGGCAAGTGAGGCACAAGAACCTGGTACAACTGGTTGGACTGGTTTTACATGGGCCACAAGTGCACAGCATTGTCATGGAGCTCATGGGAAAGGTATGTATAGTTTGATCAGTAGAGGGGAGAATGTGGAAGGGCAGAGAGGGGAGGAGGAAGATGGGAGGAGGGGACTGAGAAGGTAGGAGGGGTAGGTGAGAAGGAGGAGGTGGGAGGGGTGAATGGTGGAGGTGAGAAGGAGGTGAGAGGGACAAAGGGAGGAGGGTAGAGGTGAGAAGGAGGTCGGAGGGGTGAAGAGTAGAGTGAGAATTAAGGAGGAGGAGGAGGGCCAGGTGGAAGTGTGAAGGAGGAGGTGGGAGGGAGGAGGGTGGAGGTGGGCGGAAGGAGAGAAGAGGAAGGTGTACGTGGGATAGAGGAGTGTGAGGAGGATGGTACTGATGGGGTTGGTAATGGAGTTGGGTGAGGAGAAAGGATGAATTTGTTTCTTCACTTCTAGGGCTCATTGCAGAAGTACCTCATCTCTAGGGGACGCTCGGTACTGTCCGCCACAGAACTGATCAGCTTCGCCAGGTGAGTATCACCAACAGCATGATCTTCAGCCCATTGACATCTCATGTACTACACAAGGCATTCCCAGTAGTCCAGTGAGCACTTACAGACCCGTAG
This sequence comes from Axinella damicornis, assembly GCA_963931865.1. Taxonomy (NCBI): domain Eukaryota; kingdom Metazoa; phylum Porifera; class Demospongiae; order Axinellida; family Axinellidae; genus Axinella; species Axinella damicornis. Next base: position 9,257,806 of record OZ007505.1, on the reverse strand, counting down.
TGACTACATTGTAACTTAGAACTGACACTTTACCACTACAACTGTAGAAGTCAACATTATTGAATTGTTGCAAAAGTTACCAGTTAGTTAAACATTTTCATACACATATGTGTACATTGTATTATGCACGATATGCCATGATCTGCAGGGACGTGTGTGCTGGGATGACCTACATTGGTCTTCAAGGCTTTGTACACCGGTAAGACAGCTGGCTTCAACTGCATGCAGGAACCGAATCTTCACATTTCTTCTTTCATCTGTTTAGAGATTTGGCTGCCAGGAATGTACTTCTCAACAGCAATGGGCAAGCAAAGGTAAGCAGCTGCTCTTTCGGTGTTGTGGTTAGTAGGCTGTATAGCCAGGGTTCTGCTGACACAGCCAACTCTCAGCTTCCTTGCAATTCACCACCTCTCTACATTTTGATTGTGTGTGTGTGTGTGTGTGAGTGATGGAGGTGAGATATTTTGAGGGCCGGACTTGACTAGTGACACACATGACCCTCGTAATTACTTGACCTTGATGTTGTGTTAATGTGGAGCCCGCTGCTCTTCGCCAGAGATGCTATCGCTAGGTAATGAGCTATGCTTCGACTTGTGCTGACACAGTGAGGGAGACGAGAGCTCACAAGACTGCTGAAGAGAGATCGATCTGTCATGTGCTGTGCTAATGTGAATGTGAACGCCGTGGGGGGGGGGGGGGGGGGGGGGGGGGGGGGGATAGCTGCACAAGGATCTTTCCAATGCCTGACTTGCGCAGATGCATACAGTAGCTGAACCAAGCAGCTACTTGTATACAGTCAATTGCAGTTGCATCCGAACAGCCGTATTGTGTTACGCGTTGCGTATAATTATGTGATATGCATATTGTGTTACAGCGCAAACATCAAATGTCAAGATGTGGGCGGGATATTCAAAACCTAGTAATCCTTTTGAGTCATGTTACCGTGCTCAGCAACATTCTATAGCAACTGGATCTCGGACATAGACGGTAGTTTTCCAAAGAAATTTTTTTGCAATGTTTCAATTACAGTCCGGTGATCTTCTTCAGGCATACCTGGTAATCTTGTTCAGGCATGCCTGAAGAAGATCACCAGACTGTAATCGAAACGTTGCAAAATAAAATTTTCAAACTACCGTCTATGTCCGAGATTCAATTGCTGTAAAATATTCAAACGTAGTCTTCACAGTAGACATGTCCAGATCTGCAGAGCCCCAAAAAAGGCACCATATTCTTAGGTGGCGGATTGTGTGGCAGTGACTAGCCCATGAATTGTCATTTCGAGAGATTGCTCGTAACCTCAACGTAGCGAAGTACCGTTCACAGGACCTACGAGCTGTTTGAGCAGACTGGCAACCTGGATCCAAGCCCCACCCCTCACCAACCCCAACGGGTTCAAAGGAGGCTGGACGACGCAATGGTGCTCTTTGTGTTGGGACTGGTCATGGAAGGGCCATGCAGAGATGTACCTGCAAGAGATATGTATATGGTTTCAATCGTAAAAGGATTGGGTTGGTAGCTTCTCAGCGATCTACAGCACTGAGAGGAAAGTTTATGGCCGAGGCACTTGTTCAGCAAAGATCTTCTGGTCTGGGTTGATGAACCGGATGCGACTGGCGGAATTCACAAATATGGGTATGCTATCAGAGGTCAGACCTCAGTTTCCAGTCAGTTTCTGGTCAGGGGGAAGAGAGTAACAACATGACAGCAATACAAATGACAAAATAGTGAGTCTCACATGACTTGCTTGGGTCAAGGGAGCAGCAGGTTGGAGTGACAACATTCCTAGCACAACTAAATACACGCTCAGAGTCTGCCGATGTAGGAGGAATAGCGAGAACTTTTTTGGCGAGAGGAGAAAGGCAAGGGAAGTGAGTTGCACGTGCTGTCCGGAACTTCAGAGTATCTTCAGATGAGAAAGGGCAATTACGCAATGCTAATCCAATTACGCAGTAAGCAAGCAATAATGTGGCGTTCCAACGCAACTGCAAATGACTGTATCAGAAGCCATTCCATTCCCTTATGCAATTTTTTTACCAATCCTCATGTCAACCTAAATCATCAATTTACATGTAATCTGCATGATTCGGTCAGGGCCATCTTGTGTGCCATACAAGAGCTCATAAACAGAGTTGCATACTGTAAACCTGTATGCTATCAGACTAAGTATTAAGGAGTAGGGGTTAATTGGGAGATTGAAGGAATCTAGGGATTGGCAGTATGTTCAAACTTCCATGAGTCGAGACTCACCTGCGATGATATTATTTACCTTGTCAGATCTCTGACTTTGGTCTTGCAAGGAGGGCTGATATCTATGTGCCTCACGAGGGTGGAAAGTTTCCCGTCAAGTGGACTGCCCCTGAAGCACTGAAGGAGAGCGTAAGTAGTATACATGTACTGTGATGCTGCATTAATGATGTAATGGTGATGTAATGGTGAAATGATTATTTGCACGTATTTCTGTAGAAATTCTCCACCCAATCGGATGTCTGGAGCTTTGGTGTATTCCTCTGGGAGGTGTACTCATTTGGACGGACACCTTACCCATCCATTGTAAGGCCTTCAAGAGATTGACATTTGTTTGTAGCAGGATCTCATCTTAAATACAGTACTATTATCTTCCCGTTGTTTCTTGTTTCCATCTTACCCCTTCCTCACCACCTCCCCTTCTCTCCCTCCCCTTCCTCACCACCTCCCCTTCTCTCCCTCCCCTTCCTCACCACCTCACCTTCCTCACCACCTCACCTTCCTCACCACCTCACCTCCCCTTCCCCCTCCTCACCACCTCCCCTTCGCCTCCCTCCCCTCACCACCTCACCTCCCCTTCCCCTTCCTCACCATCTCCCCTTCCCCTCCTCCCTCCCCTCGTCACCATCTCCCCTTCCCCTCCTCCCTCCCCTCGTCACCACCTCCCCTTGCCTTCCTCCCTCCCTCCTCACCACTCCCCCTCCTCCCTCCCCTCCTCCCTCCCCTCCTCCCTCACCTCCCCTCCCCCCCTCACCACCTCATGATCTCCCTCTTCCCCCTCCTCACCACCTCACCACCTCACGATCTCCCTCTTCCCCCCTCCTCACCACCTCCCCTTCTCCTCCTCCCTCTCCTCATGATCTCCCCTTGCCTCTCCTCACCACCCTCTCTTCCTCCTCCTCCCTCTCCTCCTTCCTCTCCCCTCCCCCCCCCCCCCCCCCCCCCCCCAACCCCCCAACCAGCCTTCAGATGAAGTTTTGGAGACCCTGGAAGATGGCCTCTTGATGGATCCGCCTGACGGCTGCCCTGAGGAGATCTATGACATCATGTGCTGCTGCTGGGACATGGAGCCAAGCGAGAGACCTTCCTTCCTCTCGCTACAGCAGATGCTCTCCAAGTCCTTCGGTGAGCTGTGCACTGGTACAGACTTGTACAATCTGGTGTGTAGGCCTTCAATGAGCTGCGTTCTGGTAGCCTCACTCCCTGGCTCCCCCCTGCGCAGCAATGAAAAGTAAGGAGGGCCAGCTGTGCCGGGGGGAGCCTAGGAACGAGGCTAGTGTGCTGGTGAATGCATGAAAACAGCATGGGACTTGAGCTCAGATAGATCTTGTATGACAGAGACTTAATCCACAAAGTGCCCATGCAGCATCCCTGCCAAAATGCTTCCATGCAGCCATGAATGTGTGTCTCTATAACCGAACTAGGGCAAAGTACGTCCAAATCTTGTTCCAACTCTGGCCATGAGATCTCCTCCGTTGGGGATGGGCTAGGAATGATGTGAACGAGCTTTCTATTTAACGTTTTCCTTTCCTCTTATCACAGGAGAGGCCCACACTCCCTACGCCAGCCCCATTCCGTCCAGAAAGCTGGTGGCTGCCATTCCTGATGGTCAGTATTGCCAATAGCCACTACTGTAGTTGTAGACTTTGAGAGGAGGGTATGGGGTCCCGGTGGGCATGTCTTCCATACTACGTAAATCAAGGCATTTCAGAAGGAGTAGTCATGACACAGCATCTCGCACCTGACAGTCTCCTACCTCACCAAGTGGCTACTCCATGGCATTGCGTCTTGTTTAGTCCACCATACATAGAAACTGCACTCACATAATATGTACGAATGTGAGCTGGCTATGCATCATGATCCGTTGCCTCACGTACATGTACTGCTTACCACAAATTAGCCTCGTTCCCAGGCCGCGTGGAGGAGAGAGAGAGAGAGCACGGCCTGGGAATGAGGCTAACCACTATGGATTATAGGACTGAGTCTAACCTTTACTGTGCAACTTTGCTTGTGTATGCTGATCATCAAGTTATTTTGGTCAATATTGCTCAGCTGCATGGAATCAATGAGTTGTGACGTGAATGTTAACCTAATACCCTGTATGTACGATCCAAGCTATTGATTTTTACGCTCTCCATTCTCCCATGCTCCTTCCACAGTTGAGGAGCTCGTGATGGGCCCAGTAGCCACCCGTGCGTACCGAGAAGCTCCTGTCATTCGCAAGACCACCATGTTTGCCGCCAGCGTTGTCTTCATTGGACCCCAGGGCTCGGGCAAGACGAGCCTCTTGAGGTGCCTCAGAGGACAGCCGTTCCGCCTCATGGAGCCATCTTCCCAGAGGATCAGTGTTGCAGACAGCTACTACGACCTGAGAGACAACATTGACTGGCTTCCATCAGCAGCAGGTCTGATGTATGAAGATGAGTTGGTGCGGATCATCGTTGACGATCTTCTCAAGCATATGCAGTCGATGCTTACATCTTCGCCGGCGGAGGTTCCTCCTCCTTTGCCTCGCCGGAAAAGGAGGTCCCAGAGTTTCACTGAAGGGCGAGGCCCTGATGACACAGAGGAGTTGCTTCACGGTTTAGATTCTACCATCGCCACAAACAGGCTCTCTGGTAGCTTTGAGGTGATTCAGTCCGGGTCACCAGAAGGGAAGCTTCAGTTGGGAGTGCGCCCCCAACCAGTGGCAGACGAACCGAGGTCCATGCGACATAGACACAGTAGGAAGTCTTTCTTAGGTCGGTTTCTAACAACACGTTTCAAGGGAGGAGGGAAGGAGCGAGGAGGGTCTGTGAGGAGGCACTACTCTGATACATCCAAGCGAGTCAACTACACAGGCATGGGTGAGGCAAACGGCAGTGTCCCTCCCGAGTACTACTCCCCACTGCCTGAACGATTGATTGAAAAAATCAAATCTGGGCTGAAGAGTTGTTCGGGAGGGAGTCTTCCTCTGCAGTATTTTGGAAGGGCAGTTGACATTCCTGGCAGCATGGCTTTCCAAGAACTCAAGCCTCTCTTCATCACGGAGAATTCCATCTGTATCCTAGTCTACGACGTCTCGAAGGATATACTTTCTGTACCCTCGCCTGGTGTTCGGAGGAAGTCCCCTCTTGGGGTGAAAGAAGTGAAGCAGAATGGGGTGGACACAGCCACCTCTCAATCACTAGACAACACCTATCTCAGTCAGATAATGGCTGAAATCAACAACGTTTGCCTCCACTGGTCACACTCGAAAGCCGATATGACCATAAAAGGCCCACGAATCATTTTGGTCGGTACACACTCGGACAAAGTCCCCTCTTCCGTCTCAAGCCACAACTTCGAGACCCTCCGTGATGTGATCAAATCGTCCCCGTATGGAAAGTACATTGCCATGATGAGGTACATCATCAGTAGTTCTTCCGTAATTGAGAGATCAACGGTCGATGATCTGAAGAAGTTTGTGATGGAAGTCATCAAAAAAGCCTGTCGTCAGCAGGTTCCTTTGCGATGGCTGCGATGCGTCCGAAGGTTCCAGGGTCTCTCTGGAAAGGGAGTGTATTTTGTGGGCTTGGAAGATGCACGGAAGCTGGTATCAGAGCTGTGTGATCTCTACAAGCCAGAGGATATCTTGGAGGTGGTCGATTTTCTGCACCAGAACCAGGTGATCCTTCACTTTCACCACATCCACCAACTCAAGGATGTTGTCATCACCAGTCCACACTGGTTCGCTCACCAGGTGAGTGCTGTGTTCTCTGCTCCCTCCGTCGACCTTGACAGTACCCAGTGCGAGCTTCTCTCAGACCAAGAGCTGGCACGTTCAAAAGGAATTATTACTAGCCAGCTGCTGGATTTCATCTGGAAGGAGAGGGACTCCCGACTGAACAGAGACAAGCTGCTCACCATCATGCACAAGATGGACCTCCTCTGCTGTATGGGGTCCGACTCGCAGCCGCTCTCTCCGTTTGCTTCTGTCGAGAACCTCACGCAAGATCTCAGCACAAAGAAGAAGCAGCCTCCGAAAGTTGTGGTGTCTTCAGTGGTTGTTCCTGCCCTTGTAGAAGAACCAATGCCCCCACATCTTTCCTCCCTCCCCACATACAATGTTGATCCGCTCTACTTACGTTTCAAACAGGGTTTCGTTCCGAGTGGACTCTTTCCAAGGTTCGTAATTCGTTGCATCCACTCGTATCCACGCAACTTTTCCATCTACCGCAACGCAGCCACATTCGAGGTGGATGCGACCTCTCTCCTCATGCTCTCGACCGGAGCAGATTTCATTAGAATCAGCTTGCACAGAATCAGAGAACACGTGACTGAGTCCCTCGTCACTAGCTTGGCTTCCACCAACCTTGACGACCTCCTCAATAATGATGCACATATGCCCAACCCCGATACCTGCATGGTCATTCTCATGTTCATCCGAGCCGCAATCAGTGACCTCATTCAACAGTGGATGACCCATGTGGACTATGACCTCTGCATCATGTGCCGGTGTCACAGCCAAGGAACATTGGGGAGAGGTCGCAAGGTCAGTAGCTCCGAAGAGACGAAGGACCATTACGTCATTCTCAGCGATGTCGACAACCTTGTACAGAGGTCCCTCCTACGTTGCGAGGAAGGCAATCAGGTCATGGCCCTCCCCACACTCACTTGCTGGTTTGAGGAAGTTCCGGAAGAGACGTCCACAAAAGCATCACCTACAGATGACACGGGTGGGTAACTATAATGGGTCCACCAAGAGGTGGCCGCTCCCTGAACTTACAGCTAGTTAAATTAGCCTTGTTCCCAAGCCTACCCTGTTTTCTGCTCTTCGGTTTGCCTTGATGTAAGCAGAACAGTAGCCTCGTACCCATGCCCACACGTGGAACACGGAAGAGGGCCTGGTGACACTTGGCAAAATTCCCGTGTGGACAGTTGGTAAGCGATTACATTCCTTACCTAGATGCATTCAAAATCACGCGGAAGGTAGCTGTTGGTGATGGCTAAGTAGAAAGTCCTTGCCAAGGAGCGACCAGGCTAGAACAGCCGTTTTATCGAACGTCTACACTTTTCACGGGGTAAAGAATGTAATTACTACGCAATATATTGGCAATGGACGAACGTGATTCGTCTACCCAAAATCAAGACTGCTGAGCTCAGCACATACGGGAATTTTGCCAAGTGTCACCAGGCCCACTTCCGCGTTTCTGTGTTTCGCGTGTGGGCCTGGGAATGAGGCTAGCAGAACAGTGGGGAAGGCCTGGTATCATCCGTCAGGTGAATGGTGGATACGAGGTGGATGTAAGGGGTGGGGGGCATAGTCAGTTCAACTGTCCTGTATCAGTTCGTCATCCAGTTGATGTGCTTCAGCACTAGTCCAGACGAACGACGCTATAGTGAACTCTGCTCAGCTAGTGTTAAATTTATTTGCGGTTGAGCCCCCCCCCCCCCCCATCCCCCATTCCCCATTCCCCATTTTTCTCCACTCGTTTGCTTCCATGTTTTACTGTCAATGCAAGCCAAAGAACAAAAAGTCCAGAAGTTGCGGGCACTTTGTGCGAGCGTCTAACTTGCAGAACACAGTTTCCACAAAAATCTACGGAATACACAAAGTTTTGAACAGAAGTGCAGTCCACTGTAGCTCCTCCTTGAGAGCCTCCGTATCACCTTCAATTAACACTTAGGAATCCACGCAAGCTGTAGCCCATGATGGCTTTCTCTATTCAACTGTACCAGACTCCCCCTCCCCCTTTGGGTAGCGATGAGACTATGGTGTGACTTCGAAGATATCATATAGACAACGTAGCTTTGAAGTACTATCTTGATGCCTAGGGAAGAAGCTTATCTAGTTGACAAGTTGCTCTGTCTGACACTTCCCGTTCTTCGGCCCCCAATTGCTCTTATTTGGCAAGGCTCAAGAATAGTTCATGAAACCTGCCAAAGTTTTTAATTATGTTAACAAGTTAGTATGTTGACTATAGTGAGTTCTGTTACTCTGACTCAAATTTCTTGGGTCTTTGGGTATAGAGAAACTTATTGATTATTGTGTACACCTTTATATTCGGACATGCTTGTGCAGAGGGTGTACAATTCCGGAAGTGGGTGTGACCCTCCATCGATAGTGCGCGCATCTCACTGTACGTTCCACGTTTGGTGTTGCTCCTTTGTTTGGCTCTGGAGTTATAACCAGTCCAAAAAAACAGCTCTAATTGGATAATTGTATGCATTATCAGACGCTTCTCCCTGTTGCTTCTCTGAAGCAGCTTTCAGCGAGATTTCTCCAGCTTGGTGAAGCTCCAAGACCCTTCTGCAGTGCACCTGATTCTTACTGTTGTACATGTAGCTGCCTCGTCTTGCCCGCTTTGATCGGACAGTGGATTTCACCGAATTTTTTAGTATGGACACCTGTAACACCTCTTTAGGGCCATGATACAGGCATCACTGGAATGTGCAGCTTCTCATCTCACCAACACAATGGTACAAATCCGGTGTTCATTCGTCGCGTAGGTCTCGAGATGGAGCTGCTTTCTCCATCTATTGAACATGATGCTCATGGATCATGTTACTGGATGGGAAGACGAAGAACAGCTCCATTTCAAGAATATACGACATATGAACACCATTGTGCTGCTGAGAAGCTGCACATTCATGTGATTTCTGCCCTAAGAGGTGTTGGCAGCGCCCATACTAAAAGCACGGTGAGATCCACTGTCTGATCAAAGATATGGTCAACATTCAAATGACACTCCTCAGTGCCCTGTGGCAGCTACAACAGCAAAAATCAGGTGTGCAGCAGAAAGGTCCAAGCTCTGGAAACCTTGCTGAAACTGCTTCAGAGAAGCAACAGGGAGCAGCGTCTGATAATGCATACAATAGTCATGTAGCTGTTTCAGATTTTCATTTTGACAGATTATAACTCCAGAGCCAAACTTGAGAGCAACACCAAACTTGAAACACACTGTGAGATGCTATCGATGGAGGGTCACCCCCACTTCCACAATTGTGCACCTATTTGCGCTAGCGAGTCTGAATATATTTTGTGTATGGTAATCGATAACTTTCTCTAGTGAATTGACCAAAAATATTAGGAAACATGTGGAAACCCCAATGGGGAACACCCTTCTGAAATGGTATTGTGAGGCACTTGTGAATGCTATCTGGATCAGAATATCAGTTTATCTGACCCACTGGTTTTTGTGTACTTTCGGTAGGTTCTTGATGACCTCTAGCAATCTGTAGTAATTTTTCTTGCACTCTCTAGTAATCTCCATGACAATGATAGTGACAAGTAGCCTCGTTCCCAGGCCCCATCCGAAAATCGGAAAGGGTTAGATTTTTCGATTTTTTTGTATGGGGCCTGGGAACGAGGCTAAGTAACAAGCTGATCTGACAGTATTTATGACCAATCAGATGGCCATATTCACTACAGTGGCAAGGTTTTAAGGACACCTCCCTAAACTGGACACCTAACCATATCTCTAGCCTCGTTCCAAGGCCTACCCCGTTCTTTGTTCTTTGGTTTGCATTGGTAGTAATGCAGGGAAGTGGAAGAGCGGCAAAAAACGGGGATGGCCTGGTATCATTCATCACACGAATGAAACCAGGCCTCCCTGCTCTTCTACTTCTGTGCACTATTGTCAATGCAACAAAACAACATAGGCAGATAGGTCTTGGAATGAGGCTACCAAGTCCCAGCTTTGCATAAATATTTGCCCCTTGAAATGAGGATGCCCCCCTAATCAGGACCATTTTAGTGGTCCGAGGTTGTACATATTAGAAGGGTTCCACTATAGCCTGAGATCTTGTAACTGTAGGCGGGTTATTCTTGGAATGGTTCTCGAAGATTTTTGTGTAGCTTTGCAAACCAACATCTCATAGTGCTATTCCACCCTCTCTACTTTGACCTTCAGATTACGTCACAGATGAAGACATTGAGCTTGTGTCTCGGGATCTTGGCTCCTCGTGGGTCGAACTGGGACAGACACTGGGTTTCAGTCGTCAGGAAATCGAGAGCTTCTCCCTCCGTGCGAAGGCCGTGCATTGCAAGGCAGGCGAGAGGATGTTGAGGGAATGGCAGACGCTTCACAGTCACAACGCCACGTTCTTTGCCCTCCTTGGGGCTCTGGAAATCGTCCAACGTAAAGACATTGCCGATAACTTGGTGGCTGCAAAAATGGCGGGAGAAGAAGGAATTTCTGTTTGATTTTTGTTAACAGTTGCACATGTATCAGTCTGAGCCTGCATCTCCTTTTTTGTATTGCATGTCTCTTGTGGCCGGAATTTGTAATTTTGTCTGCAGACGGTGATGTCATGAAGCTGCACTGCGCTGCGCCGCAGCCGCTTATCCGGAAATCGACACGAGTTATAATTATACTTAATCGGAAGTAAGATAATTATGTCGTCGGAGCGTATGCGCGTGCGCAGAAGCGAGGTGCCACGCCCCAAAAGGAAGATGGCGATAGTTGTGAAAGTCATCCTAGCATCGAACTACACCGAGAAGTCAATAGTGGAGGATAACTGATAGCGCTTGGTTGATAGCACCACTACCCAGCTACATACACAGGGCGGAGGTCGACAGTGAGAACATCACTTTCGGAGTGAAGCTGTTCACATAGATGTACATGTAGGGGGGTGCAGGTAAGCTCGTAGTTTGTGTCGTGTTGGTGTGTGTCAGTATAATAAACTGATCGTGCTAACAGTTTCCTGGGGTTTTGTTTGTACACCTGGCAAGGGTTTAGAGGGTGTACCCATCGATCCTTGTGTTGGGACCATTCCAGTGAGTTGGTAGGTGACCATAGCATATGCTTAGCCTGCTGGTAGGGTAGGGTCTACACCTGTATTTACATCAGCCATAGCTTTGGGCCTTGCTTTAGATCTGTTGTTCCTTGTAGACTGATCTGGCCTGCTAACCAGACCTGTTGGCTTCCAGGCCCTTCCTGAAAAATATTAAGTTCCAGGCCCTTCCTGAAAGGGTTTCAGTGGATGTGGGCATGCATTCACGGAGGCACACAGGACCACACTGTCCACTACTCCCTCAATAAGCATTGCCAAATATCTTGCAGCTTGAAGCTAAGTCATGGTAGTGTATGGGCCTGGAGTCTTTGTTCTCCAGTCACCTGCCATTGCTCTGCTCCACCTAGGCCAATTTTTGAGAGAGAGTCAAGGTTGAGATGCTATTGACAAGCTCTCTTGTTTTGACTAGTGAATAATACATGTAGTGGGCCTTGTGTACATGTAGCTTAAGGTCACCACCCTAACCTCCCTTGTGGGAATGCTCTTGGGGGGTCTGGGAGCATGCCACATTCAGAACCTCTGGAACTTCGAACAGCTTGATAACACAACTTTTGGGGGAGGGCAATATATACCGCAGTCACAGCTGCAACCGCACATCTTGACCCCGATGGGGTGGAGTTGCTACACATTATTCTGTATAATTATCGGGTCTAAGGTCAAGATGAGGATGTAGTCAATGGTCAACTCCTGAAATACATATACAGTGCAGTCAACGCTCCAAGCCTCGAAATCTAGATCAACCATCCAACTGCTCAAAATAGAGCTGATCATCAAAGTTTTGACCCGTGGTCGCAGCTGTGTCTATGGGGGTGACCACCCCCTGTGTTTTGAAGCTGATGAAATTCATGGCCTTCTGAACTGCAGTGTTTACCTGTGCATGTGTATTGGAGTACTTTCTCCTATATGCGGACATTGCAGGTGTTACATGACCCGAGGTTACTAGGACCCTGCCCCCTGAGATACATCACATTTGGTCATTTACAACCTGTGCTCCAGTGTAAGCCACATGGGTGGAGCCTCAGTGTTGGTTGGTAGGCACATATATTATGTGTGTCAAACCTCCAAGGGCAGTACTCAGCAGACGATGTTTGGATCATGCAATGAGTGCTAACAACTGTCAGATTGAGTGCTTCTACTTCTAGTCTAGATGTCGGATGCAGCCCTTCTTGATTGCATAGTCAACCCTCTGCCGAAAGTTGCCCATTTTGGATAACCTCTTGTCCTCCACACATGTACTGACCATACTCTGAAGAGGGTTAAGTACGAAAATCACGTGACCTATAAGCTGAGTCTCATTGGTCACCAGCCGGTAAACTGGTGCATGCATTCATATGGTGGATGCCCCAAGTGTGAATTCATTTGTCCTCTGAAAGTTGGTATTCCACTTATGACTCCATGCATGCTGTACTCTGCCAAGATGATGTTACTGAGCACTTGAGCTGCTTAATGAGGTGATGAAGTTTCACAAACAGAAAACCAACTCGTTTGTTTGTTTGTACAATACAAGTATGCTACATACTGTGCTTGGCCCCAGACTCCCCAGGCCACTATTTCCGCTGTTGTGGGTTTAAACTATGCAGTAGTTGGAATTGTTTAATGTTTTGATTTAATCCAAACAACCAGACCACAATACTGTCTTGGGCTCCAGTACAGCAGCTCAGTTGCCTATCTGAAGCTTGTGTTTCATTTGGAGCACACCCTTACCCTACACCAGAATGGCCTTGATTGTTACCACAGAGATCGTCATTGAAATTGTCCATCTACGGGTCTAAGTGCCGTCCCAAAGGGCTCTAATCATGTGACGAAAGCAGCCAATCATGTTCCAAGAGGAAAACAACTCCTCTATTAAGTCACTAGGTGGTAGAACGGGTTTCCTAGGACACAAATGCATTTCCAGGGGCACAAACACATTTCCTGGGACACCCACTCAGAGTATAACACTCATTATGAACTGTCTCATACTGATGACCGGCATACCACTTGAGAATGGTTTCACTGCTGTGCTCAGGCACAGAGAAGCTTGGTCTTGAAAGTAAGTGTATTTTGAGTTGTGGTGGTGGAGTACAAGATTATGAGAAAGAAGCTGTGTAGCAGGTGGGCCAACACACTGCTTCCTGGTGCATCACAAAGGATGTTACATCATAATCACAAGTGTCAATCTGTACTCATGACAGTAACTTACATACATGTACATGAATGATGTCAGTCTGTTGGGGAGGGATGGTATAGGCGGCTGCCCCATGGCTTGACAGATTCCTCCTAGCCCTTTCAGAGCAGACAATTACCTCAATCACTCTATAACTTATTGGCTCACTGGGTTGACTAGATTGCCAAAATAGCTGTATGTACAAATGTACCTCTACGCTATCGCCTGGCCATTGCGCATTGGAAACAGCAGTGCTTCACCAGGACTATGTCACTTATAACTATGTGGTTCCCATACTTCAGTGGTCTGGGAACTATGCTAAGGACTACGGTAACCCTGCACAATACAAGCTCTACAAACTGCTTCTCGTGTTTCATTGGGAATGCACAAAGTCCTCGATGAGGTCATATTCCTCTCTCCCTGACTGTCAGTAGTCTGGCTGTTTGTTTGGACAACATGCAGTATGGTTTGTAATTTGCACACTATCAAAGACACACGGTGGATGTAGAACAACAAACAGACACACACATTCTTTTCGTAAACTTGAAGTCTGTCCTAGCCTCGTTCCCAGGCTCCCATGCGGCCTGGGAACGAGGCTAAGTATGTCGGTGATGTCACTGCTTGCAGCTTGGCCAATAGGGTTTGGCTTGTACATCAGGTACTTGTGGTTTGCCACCCAATTTGCAGCCTGTTTACACAGAGACCATTTTTGGTCTTGTAAAGTCAAATTCCAAACATATCAACAGTAGTTTATCAGGAGCCCATAATGGGCACCTGGTTGTATCCCTTGCCCAGCTCCTGAATAGCTACCATTCTCCTGCTTTTGAATTGGCTTAGCTAGTGTTTTGAGGAAAGCTCAATTCAGGGTGCTGCTTTGTGAGTGTGCATTTGGCATGCTGTATTGGGTATTGAGATTGAGAAGCATCAATTTTCCCATATCTGGCACCTTGGCAGCCAATCAATCACACACTATGACAAATTAGATTTCAATTGAGGCACTCAATTGCCTTTTGGTTGCACTTTTCTGGCCTCCATTTTTTGGCCAGTTTGGAGACAGTTCAAAGTCCTTACTGCGTATGTGGTTATCTTTGTGATAGTATAGTCCTCTATTCAAACACAAACATTTAGATTGTATTCCCTATATGGAATAAATATTTTCACTAGCGTTTATGGTGTGGTGTGTATGTGCTTCGGAAGCCATAAGCCAGCCCTGGTTGCACAGGAAAAGCTGAGCTTTATAATCTGTATTCCCTGATCTCCTTGAGACTGGTTAGGATGGGGTACACTAGCCTCGGTCCCAGGCTCTCGCCTCCCCCCGTTTTTAGAGGAGAGAGCCTGGGACCGAGGCTAGGGGTACACCACCAGGTTACAATGTAGGTTGTGACATCAGGCAGGGAGGTTTCCGGAAACCCCCTTCAAAGCAGCAAAATATGCATCTACTGCAGTTTGTAAGAGTTGGCTGTTGGTAATTTTATGTTATTCCCAATGTTTGGTACCCAACTTTCTTGAAAAATGCTGGAGGCTTCCACATGCACCTGAGGCTTCGACACCTGCACAAAACCTTTCCCCTCACCTCACCCCTGCGCAAACCACCTATAGCTATACACCTCATTCAATGTGACATGACAAAGCCTCCCCCCTCTCCCCATCTGGGCAGAGAATTACCACACCATTGAACAAACTTGTACACTTGTGACCTCGTTCGTTTATGAAATGACTCCTCTGTATGGTTTGACCCACAGGTGGTGTTGACTGGTAGAGTTGCGCGTTCATTCACAGGCACAAGTAGCTGCAACAATGTCACAGAACAAGGGCTGGGAACCGGGCACGGAGTGCGTTGGGAAGTACAACTTCCCTGGGTCGGCTTCTCATGTAAGTGGCATCCCTGTGTGTGTTTTGTGGTGTGGAGGGGGGGGGGGGGGGGGGGGGGGTTCAGCCTAGGTGTCACTGTTCACTGGACTGGACTACTATGGTCTATTGGACTCGCCCAAACTTCCCATTTTCAGTGTGGGACAGAGGCTGAATATGCCTATTCAGGCTGCTAGTCATGTGTACTTCACTAAAGTTGCTCCTTTCAGCCTGTTCTAAATTTCTCTGTGTCAGTAGAGGTCAAAGGTCATGTGCATATTTAATGTGCTTTGCACAGTGATATGGGAACATTATATACCTATGCTTCTGCACAGGTTGGAGTTTGGTTTCAGCACAAAATAACTGCTTTTCAAATATGCACGTGACCTTTGACCTCTACTGACTCGAGGAAAGACAGCTGAACCAGTGTACATGTTACAGGCTATGGGAGCAACTTTAGTGAATTAAATCGTCCTATACTGAAAAGGGCGTTTGTGGCTGTTTGGACGAGTCCATTCCAGCAGTCCAGTCCTCCTTTTGTTGTCCCTTATTGTCGGTCAGCTGTTGAGGAGGAGGTTTTAGGTCCAGTAAGTGACTGATTGCCCTAACGCATACGTACCCCCTTCATCGTCCAAGAATAGAATTGCATTAAGCTCATATAGTTGGAGAGTGGTGGCGGGGAGGAGGATTTGGACAGCTACAAGAAACTGAACATCTGTTTAGTTTCTTGTAGCCATCCAAAACAAAACCAGCCGTTAGCCAGGAGAGCCTCTTTAGTATATGGTTACATAGAACAAAGTGGACAATTATGTTGGTGTAGTTGAAATCGCTTGAGTGTGTTTGTGTAAATGTTAATGTTCTCATTCTGTGGAGTAAGAGAGGAGCTGACTTCTCCACCCTCATTGGTTTGTATGAGTGTATTGCAAATTCAAGTACATTGTAAGAGTTAATCATGAGAGAGGAGTGGAGGGAACATACAGTTGTATGAGTGAGTTGGTTAGAGAGAAGTGAAGGGAAGGGTACGAGTGTCTCGGATCAATTTGAAATAGGATGTAGCTGATGCTTAATGTTGTAAGTCAGCAAGTGCTTTAGTATTTTAATTAACCCTTTCCTGGGCCAGGGGGTCAATTGTACCCGTAACCCCATTAGGGAGGAACCATGAGTGGGTGAGTGAGGGAGAAAGAGGAAAGGAAGAGGGAAAGGAGAGAGAGAGAGGGCGGGAATAGGAAAACGTAATTGTAAAACAGTTCCTGGTATCCATGTCCTGTGGGTGTGTGGGTGTTTACCTCCCATCGCCACCAGCGTTGCTTGCCGTCAACACTGCAATATACCTATACTTCCATCTACGGAGAGGGAGGTAGTTGAGTGTAATGACCTGCAACCTCAGAATCTGTTCAGGTTAGCTACACAGTCGAATAGTTGAGGTACAGTGACTGCCTTATATGGAAAGTCTAGCACGCAGCGGGTAATTACCCCAGTGTATATGTATTAACAACGCCTGCCGCAGAATTAGTTGTGTGTGACCTGGACTCAAGTGAGCAGACAGTGCTAGAGTTTAGTACTGATGGGAAATCTTAAGGTACACTATTAGGTTGCAGTACTACTAGGAAGTTGTGTGTGTACATGTGTGAGTGTGTAGCATACATGTATGTGGTGTGTGCATTGTGCAAGCGAGTGTGTGTGTGTTGGGCAAGCCTGTGTGGGGGTATAACATGTAGGCTAACTACGGACAGAGAATACAGAGCTTTTGCAAGATCACATGGGGCCATGGGCCCAGTGCGTGGTGGTCAGACCACATTGTGGCTGCAGTGGTTTACATTTTCCAATAGTGGACACTAACTCTGAGCGAACAGAGATTTTATTGCCAACAGAAAGACACGCCCTGTGTCAAACCTTTTGATGAGGTACCAGGAACAGTAGGACTGGAATTTCTGCTGACCATAACAGCCTGTATGATGGTAACTGTGAGTGTCATGAAACTTCCCAGTCCTACAGTTGTGACATGTCCTATGAATACTAGTGAACCAACGGTGCTGTTTGGTGTTGTGCACTACCATCTTGGAGAACGCTCATAATCTCCTCCCTCCTTCCTTGCCTCCTCCTCTGTCCTCTTCTCCCCTCATTTCCCCGACCCTCCTTCCAACCTTCCTCTCTCCCTCCCCTTCATATCTCCACCCTCCTCTCCTCCCTCCTTGTCTCCTCCTTCATCCTCTCCTCCCACCTTCCTGACCCTCCCCTCTCCCTCCTCCTTGATCTCCTTCTCCCCACCTTCCTCTCTCCCTCCTCTCATATCCCCCCTCCTCACCCTCCCCTTCCTATCCTCGTCCCTCCTCCCTACCCTTCTTTCTCACTCCTCTCCCATCCCCTCCTCCTCACCCTCCTCTCTTCCTTCCTGCCATCATCCCCTCCTTCCCACTGTCCCCCCTCATCGCCGCCTCCTCCCTACCCTCATCCCCTCCTCACCTTCCTCACTTTCTCCTTCTTCCCCTCCTCCCCAACCTCCTCTCTCCTTCCTCTCATCCCCTTCTCTCCACCCTCCCCTCCTCTCTCCCTCTTCCCATACCATAGGACCTTCCATTCAAGCGTGGAGACACGTTGGTCATCATATGTGCCTCAAAGGACCCGAACTGGTACAAGGCAAAGAGATATGATGGTCTGGAAGGCATGATTCCCTACAATTATGTTCAGGAGAAGAAAAGCCCGGCCGAGACCCACCCCCCTCACCTCCCCTCCCCATCCCCCAAGGTGGCAGCACCAACAGTAGTAGTACAGCCAAGACAAGCAGTCAAGCTACATGGCATGCCGTGAGTGTGTGCATGTGTGGACTACTGTAGTAACTGTATAGTGGGTTAATCCTTTCTTGCCAATTTATGTTAATTTTGTGGTTAATCTAAACACCCACGATACCCACAAATTTTATCATTGCACTGTACAACCAGGGGGGGTAGGACAAGATCACGTGCACTGTCATTTCGTATGACGTAATGCAAAGTCGTTCTACTGCTTTTCTCCGTGAAAGAAGGCTGCATTGCGCTTTCAATGCATCCTGAAGAGTAACCTCCATGCGAAGACTGTGACCGAACTGGGTATAAGCCACTACACACTACTATGTGCCTGTACTGAGCAGTTATGTAAGTGACCATGCAGACTCACCAAGAATATCAGCGAATGCAGACTTGTCGACCGCACTCAAGTGTTTAGCATCAGGTAGGAAGTCAATAAAGCGATCGAACCCCATCGAACCCCAGCGATAAGTCAGCGCTAGAGCTGTTACTAGTCTGCTAGTTCCGCATACTTCTTGTATATTATTGTGCACTATACCTATGGATTGTTAATTGTACCACGTGCACACGGACCTTGTCCCACCCCCCCTGCTGTACAACTTGTAGGTACTGTCCTTTAAGGCCCAATGACGTCTATTGGCGCCATTTTGATTGCCAGTCTGATGAGCTCTACACTTGTAGAGCTCATCAGACTGGCTCTATAGTGCTACTTTCCAGGCCAAACTCCAGTTTTTGCACCCACTCCCCCCTAAACTGTAGAACCTGAGAGGGTTGTAAAGGGGGGGGGGGGGCTTGCACAGACCCCAGATGAGCATTTGGCACATAGGTCCTCCAAGAAGCCGTTGATGTGTGATGTGCCTACCATTCAGATCTGATGCGAAGCCTTGTGCGAAGATCGGCCTCTAGCTTTGCCCTCAGTTGCTTGGCTTCTGAGTGGCCATGATTATCATTAATGGTATTGCCATATGGGGCTCACAGTGTGTGTGTGTGTACATGCATGATTGGGGTATAATACCACTTAGCAACTTTACGTTCGGAGAACAGAGCAGCCTCCATGCAAAGCTAAGTAAACCAACAGTGTAGAGGAGGGCATTAATCAAAGGTCTTCAGTGAAACTGTAGTTCTGAACCAATTATCCTTGTGCTATTTGTAGGTGGTTCCATGGCAACATCAGTCGAGAGCAGGCAGAGAAGATGTTGAGGCCGTTCAGGAACGGTCAGTATCTGGTCAGAGAGAGCCAAAACTACCCCGGAGACTACACACTCTGTGTTAGGTAAGCCAAGGGATGGATGACGTAAATCTGATTGGTCATTTGTGGTCAGTCCAGTAGGTCCCTACAATCCAGTGATGTAACTGAGTGAGTGTGTATGTCACGTAATGTACATGGATGTGAACACCAATCTTGATAGAGTAAGCAAATTCAGTCGAGAAACACACAAAATAATGGGCAAGATGCCGTCCATGGCTGGAGCACTGAGCGCTTTGATTAGCCATCACTTTGCGACAAAGCGATACACACGTGATGAGGATGATGGTGAAGAAGATGCCTTTGCGGGATGCATATGGAGGGGGCGAAGACGAGCTTGAGGACTCAGACTGTCTTCCACGACTGTTGGAAGACATATAAAGTGTTCACGTTGTACGTATCGTCATACTTTGCGCACGTACTAACCCGCTGCGGCGTTTAGGGCGAGTGCACTAACCCGCTGCGGCGTTTAGGGCGAGCGCCTCCAATTGTGTGGCATTTATTCAAGTGCGGCATCTATTTGCAGAAATATGGTATCAGTGACTTGTTCCACAATGTATCACGTTTTGGGACCCTGGGGGACAGCCTTTCGCTCTTGGAATGTGTTTTCAGGGTCCCCACTGTAAACAAACCAGATGACGGTAAAGGTATTGGAGACCATGTAAGGCAAATAAGGTGTAGGTTTGTGAGGATGGACTGACTTTTTCTTTATCAACTAAGGCCTCAGTAGCCAGCTGCTTTAGGACTCATCAGAGATGGCGTAATAGACTGAGTGGGTGGTGTTCACGGGAGAGCTGCATGTAGCACATGGCTGATTATGCTACGAAGCCTTTATCAGAACAGACTCAGCCATTTGCAGTTCTGTTCAGGTTAGCCTCGTTCCCAGGCCCGAGAGAGGGAGGAGAAAAAGGCCTGGTGCAAATGGTGTCTTGGTAGTCACATGGTTAAGCGTGTGACACTTTCTATTTTGCTACACTTGTCCTCCATCTGTGAGATGAGGATTACACCGCCACTAGCAATACCAGAAGGGTCTGGCAGCACACCAGTGACTCCACCCTGTCAGTGTGACGGCAACTACACGAAAACATCCTATTTTCAATTGCAGGTCGCTGTTCTAGCTCAATTCAGGAGCACCTTGCCACCTGACGGCGAGGGTTGTCCAATGGTGCCATGTTCAGTCCCTACCACCTTTAGTCAGTCCCAAGTTACTTGGGCACTCCCTTGACTACATGGGATTATCCTAGGATGTACCTCTTACTAGCACCCTACCTTCACCATACTAACACACAGGCCGTCCCGGGACTACCTAAGGCCCCCCACCACCACTATGTCAGAGTATCCCAGAACGTCAGAGTTACACCAGCAGTCCCGGGATTGTCCCGGGATGGCTACCCAACCCTGGGGACCCCTCTGGCAGAGTATCCCAGAACACCGGAGTTACACTGGCAGTCCCAGGATTGTCCCGGGATGACTACCCAACCCCCTGGGACCCCTCTGTCAGAGTATCCCTGAACGCCGGAGTTACACCGGCAGTCGCGGGATTGTCCCGGGATGACTACTCAACCAACCCCTGGGACCCCTCTGTCAGAGTATCCCGGAACGCCGGAGTTACACCGGCAGTCCTGGGATTGTCCCGGGATGACAGAGGAGTTGGGTAGTCATCCCGGGACAATCCTGGGACTGCCGGTGTAACTCTGGCGTTCTGGGATACTCTGACAGAGGGGTTGGGTAGTCATCCCGGGACAATCCCTGGACTGCCGGAGTAACTCCGGCGTTCTGGGATACTCTGACAGAGGGGCCCAGGGGTTGGGTAGTCATCCCGGGACAATCCCAGGACTGCCGGTGTAACTCCGGTGTTCTGGGATACTCTGCCAGCCAGAGAGGTCCCAGGGGTTGGGTAGCCATCCCAGGACTGCTGGTGTAACTCCGGTGTTCTGGGATACTCTGACAGGAATGTCCCAGGGGTTGGGTAGTCATCCGATCCTGGGACAATCCCAGGACTACCGGTGTAACTCTGGCGTTCTGACAGAGTGGTTGGGTAGCCATCCGGGACTATCCCGGGACTGCCGGTGTAACTCTGGCGCTCTGGGATACTCTGCCAGAGAGGTCCCAGGGGTTGGGTAGTCATCCCAGGACAATCCCAGGACTGCTGGTGTAACTCCAGTGTTCTGGGATACTCTGACAGGGGGGTCCCAGGGGTTGGGTAGTCATCCCGGGACAATCCTAGGACTGCTGGTATAACTCTGGCGTTCTGACAGAGTGGTTGGGTAGCCATCCCGGGACTATCCCGGGACTGCCGGTGTAACTCCGGCGTTCTGGGATACTCTGCCAGAGAGGTCCCAGGGGTTGGGTAGCCATCCCAGGTAACTCCAGTGTTCTGGGATACTCTGACAGGGGGGTCCCATGGGTTGGGTAGTCATCCCGGGACAATCCTAGGACTGCTGGTGTAACTCTGGCGTTCTGACAGAGTGGTTGGGTAGCCATCCCGGGACAATCCTGGGACTGCCGGTGTAACTCCGGTGTTCTGGGATACTCTGCCAGAGGGGTCCCCAGGGTTGGGTAGTCATCCCGGGACTGCCGGTGTAACTCTGGTATTCTGGGATACTCTGCCAGAGGGGTCCTAGGGGTTGGGTAGTCATCCCAGGATAACCCGGGACTGCCAGTGTAACTCTGGCGGTCTGGGATACTCTGATAACAAGGAAGGGTAAAACTGTCCTGGGATAATCCCGGGACTGCTGGAGTTACTCTGCCATACCAAAAGGTGGTTGGTACTGTACATGGCACCATTGGACATGTGTGCTGTACGGACATAATCGAACATCTGCAGTGCCGGTGGAATTTCACTGCGATTTAGCGCATGCACAAATAGTGGAAACCAGGCCCTTTTCTCCTCCCTCTCTTGGGCCTTGGAATGAGGCTAGTTCAAGGTCTATTTTTACCCAGGTGAACTCGAGTACTTGGGTGGGTGTACATGTAGCTAGTGTAGTGGAGATTGTGACCTACCCCCCCCCCCCCCACCTCTTCACATCCCCTCTTTTACTCTCATCCCAACACTGCTCGCTCCCTTCTCCCTCCGTCACCACCTCTTCCCCCTTCTCTAGTTACGAAGACAAGGTGGAGCACTATCGTGTTCGGAGAGATGAGAGGAATTGGGTCACAGTGGACGATGAGGAGTACTTTGAAAACCTCTTCAAACTGGTTGAGGTACGCATAGGCAATACCAACTGTGTAGGTCAGTTTGTATTCTTACTCCCGCCCTTTCCAGTTCATGTGTTTCCTCCCTCTCTCCCTCCCTCCCTCTCCCTCCCTCTCTCACTCCCCCTCTCACTCCCTCTCTCCCTCCCTCCCTCCTTCACCCCTTAATCCCACACTCTCAGCACTACCAAGTTGATGCGGATGGCCTTTGCTGTCGACTGAAATATTCAGTAGATAAGCAAAAAGACATTGAATTTGTGGTCTCCCGAGATGAATTTAACAAGAGTAAGTTGAACCTTTGCTGCATTGATGATGTACATCACTAACAGAAAGCTTGTATGCAAACACGGCCTGGGAATGAGGCTAGACTGGGACCTTGCTTGACTGTGGCATGCCTCTCGTAGTGACACTCGTAGACCGTAATAGACAAGCAGGCATGGTGAAATGTTAAGTGTACTTGCATGGCAAATCAGTACTGTACTATTTGCAGAGCTTTTGCTGGAACTGTTCAAGTCGGATGGAGTGAAGCAATGACCGCTACTGGCAGTATAATTGCTAAGAAAGTCGACTGGTAGTTCACATGCAGTTTAAGGTAGGAAGCACGGCATCGGCGAAATCGCGCAATTTTGCTCATGAATAATTAATGAGATGACGTCACTCGCATACAGTTATTTAGAGTTGTTCATCTGTTTACGTTTTCCCATGGCGGCAACCGGAATAAACAAGGGGGGCTTCTCTCTTTGATGCGGCTAGCGGCCCTTTCAAGTTTCAAATCGGTACTCTGATGTGGCCGTGCGGTACCTTGAAGATTTGTTTGAACACTCTTTTCTTTTTTTTTCTTTTTTTTTTTTTAAGTAAAGAGCTATTCTGGCTTATTGAATGTAGCGATGGGCTATCTGAGTGTGAATAGCTAGGTGGAGTGAGCAGGAATGTTTGTGGGTCTGCTGAAGTGGCCGAAGAACAGCCTGGAAAGTGAACAGCCTCCGACAGCTCCCTGGCCAAGGTACTCTAGAGAGTTGACCTTTCGGCATTACAGGCCCCGCCCATTTTCGTGTTAGGGCGAATTTGGCTGGTTTGGTAGCTGGACTGGGCTGGTGAGAGGGAGTAGATGTGTGGCCAAAACTCTGTAACCGAGAGGTGAACGTGGAAAAGCATCCCTAGTTTTGCAGGGGGTAGGTTGACCTTTTGGAAACCGGCCTTGGCTTGAGTCGGTTTTAGTTGGTGTGCGTGGAATTTTTTTTGAAAGCCTAGGGTAGCCAAACCTCTGTTTTTGAGGGTGGCAGTGAGTTTTGGGCTGTAGCCTGCAAGTGAGGAGAGCAGGTGGTAAATCCATCCGTAGTTTTGGGGCCTGTTTTGTGTGTGTATTGATGATGGGGTCAGAGTGTGGGTGGGGCCTTGGAGAGGGTCCAAATTTTCAGTTTCGTAGAGGGCCTTAAAATTGAGTTTTAGGGCATTTTCATGCAGAGGGAGCAGTTTGATGCAAAGTATTGCTGAAACTTGTGTACGCTTTGATGCTGCCCATTTATCCATCAACTTGGTTTCGGAGATCGCGGTACCCATGTTTACTACCTTAAGGGCCATCACAAGGCTTTAATTAGGCTAGTGCAATGACAAATCCTAACACTGGAGTTTGGCCTAACCCTGTAGATCCTAGCCCTATGAATATCATTAACCCTGATCCGGGTTAGGGTGATCCCACTAACCTTGGTGTGGCTATGAATCTCATTAAAACCCAGTGGGCATGGGATAGAATCCAGTCCTTCTGTCTGCTCATGAATAATAATGAGTTAGGATTAGATAGCTCCATGCTGTGCTCGTGAGCATGTTGGACTTTAGTCAGCTGTCCGATGGGAGGGTTGGCTAATGTTGACACTCATGAATATCATTAGTGACCACCTGTCAGATCTTTGGTGGTGTAGCATGGGGTTGAAAGCATTGTGTGTTGGGTGATGCATTATTCGTAAATTCACCCTGAGACTCCACTCTCTCCTAACCCTGACAACCAGGGATCATGAATATCATTAGCCCTAAATTGGGACTCATGACTGGTATTGTTGTCCAAATTGACGTCAATGAATCTCATTAAAGCCTTCAGCTTTGGCTGAGATTCAGCTTGTCTGTCAGCTTCATGAATAAGTAATGAGCCATTTTCAGGTAGCCGTGTGTAGCAATCGTGAGCAAGATTGCCTTTAGTTTGCTGTTTGGAGGGAAGTTTGGCTTGTGTTGACTCTCATGAATATCATTAGTGATGTGCTTTCAGTTCCCATGTAGTGTGGTTTGGGTTCAAGTGAAGGCTAGTAAGCTGGAATATTCGTGAGTTTTAGTTAGGGGTTTGGGTTAAGGTAGGAAGCACGGCATCGGCGAAATCGCGCAATTTTGCTCATGAATAATTAATGAGATGACGTCACTCGCATACAGTTATTTAGAGTTGTTCATCTGTTTACGTTTTCCCATGGCGGCAACCGGAATAAACAAGGGGGGCTTCTCTCTTTGATGCGGCTAGCGGCCCTTTCAAGTTTCAAATCGGTACTCTGATGTGGCCGTGCGGTACCTTGAAGATTTGTTTGAACACTCTTTTTTTTTTTTTTTTTCTTCTTTTTTTTTTAAGTAAAGAGCTATTCTGGCTTATTGAATGTAGCGATGGGCTATCTGAGTGTGAATAGCTAGGTGGAGTGAGCAGGAATGTTTGTGGGTCTGCTGAAGTGGCCGAAGAACAGCCTGGAAAGTGAACAGCCTCCGACAGCTCCCTGGCCAAGGTACTCTAGAGAGTTGACCTTTCGGCATTACAGGCCCCGCCCATTTTCGTGTTAGGGCGAATTTGGCTGGTTTGGTAGCTGGACTGGGCTGGTGAGAGGGAGTAGATGTGTGGCCAAAACTCTGTAACCGAGAGGTGAACGTGGAAAAGCATCCCTAGTTTTGCAGGGGGTAGGTTGACCTTTTGGAAACCGGCCTTGGCTTGAGTCGGTTTTAGTTGGTGTGCGTGGAATTTTTTTTGAAAGCCTAGGGTAGCCAAACCTCTGTTTTTGAGGGTGGCAGTGAGTTTTGGGCTGTAGCCTGCAAGTGAGGAGAGCAGGTGGTAAATCCATCCGTAGTTTTGGGGCCTGTTTTGTGTGTGTATTGATGATGGGGTCAGAGTGTGGGTGGGGCGTGGGGCCTTGGAGAGGGTCCAAATTTTCAGTTTCGTAGAGGGCCTTAAAATTGAGTTTTAGGGCATTTTCAAGCAGAGGGAGCAGTTTGATGCAAAGTATTGCTGAACTTGTGTACGCTTTGATGCTGCCCATTTATCCATCAACTTGGTTTCGGAGATCGCGGTACCCATGTTTACTACCTTAATGGTACTCGGTAGTGTTGGCACTGCTCACAGCAGGCTGCTATGGCTAAATCTGACTATGAACCTGTTTATTCATTTCTCTTGCAGTGGGATGGGCCATCCCTAGAAAAACCTTACACAAGAAGAGCCTAATAGGAAAAGGAGAATTTGGAGGTAAAGCAATTCTGATTTCTGAACTCCATGGCAGCAGTCATGTAGTTGCAAACTAGTTCAACAAAACTTCTAACTGCCACCCATTTTGACTCCTATGTGCTGCAGAGGTGTGGCTAGGAGAGTACCAGGGCTCAAAGGTTGCAATCAAGATGCTGAAGGATCTCAAAGACGAGAAGGCTAGCCAGCGATTTCTTACTGAAGCCTCCATCATGACGTGAGTGCCCAGGGGGGAGGGGGTTGGACTTCTAGGTAATGGGAAAACTTAATTCCAATCTTGGTGCCCATTGGAGCCCTTTGATTGGTCAAAGTGAACTAAATAACGTGTATGTATGCAGGTGAAGATTGCACTGCATGAGCTGAAGTCCGTAGCTCAAGCAGGAGTTTCTTTAGCACGTGTTGCTGCTTGTTCGCAGTGAGTATTCATGTACACTCTGTACTCCTCTCTCCACACAGTACCCTACGACACTCACATCTGGTGTGCCTCATTGGAGTATCTCTGGATTCCAACCCCATCTACCTTGTGACCGAGTACATGGCAAAGGTACTGAACTGACTTTGGTTAATATCTTTAATTGCCGACCTCTCTTACTTCTTGCCTCTTATCCCCCCTCCCCTTCTCATCCTCCCCTCTCACCTCCTCTTTCTGTCTCCTCCTCTCCCTCCCCCCCTTTACCAGGGCTCACTAGTGGACTACCTTCGGTCACGAGGCAGAGCGGTCATCTCAAAACAGAACCAGCTGGACTTTGCCAAAGACGTCTGTAAAGGCATGGTCTACCTCGAGTCACAAAGCTTTGTTCACAGGTTAAGATAAAATTATATATTTGAATTGGTGGGAATTTTATTTTGACACTGCATAGTGTAGCCTCATTCCCAGGCTCCTCCCCAGCTTATTGTTGCATATTTTATGTACAGTATGCGATGAAAAGCTGGGGAGGAGCCTGGGAATGAGGCTAGCATAGTGTACCTACTCATACTCACGTGCACGCACACATGCACATATCACTCACATACCCACACACGTGCAAACAGAGACCTAGCTGCACGAAACGTGCTCATTGCAGATGACAACATAGCAAAAGTGTCAGACTTTGGCTTGACACGAGAAGTACTTTCCAAACAAGAAGGGACGAAGTTACCTGTGAAATGGACTGCACCGGAGGCACTTAGAGAAAATGTGAGTTCATAACTTCTTTGTCAGTCAGCCTGTTGATCAATAGGAGATAGATGAAGATTTATGAGGGGGGAGGGGGGAGGGGAAGGGAGGGAGGGGGGATGGGGAGGGACGGGGAGGGAGGGGGAGGGAGGGAGGGAGGGAGGGAGGGAGGGAGGGGGAAGGAAGGGGAGGGAGGGGAGGGAGGGGGAGGGGGAGGGAGGGGGAGGGAAGGAGAGGGCTGGAGGCGGTAAGGGAGAGTGAGAAGGCAATTTGGCACATCTATAAAAAGCAACCCTCCTTTTAACAATATTCATAATCATTGACTGGCTAATCCGTAGTAATTAGCAGGATTACACTGAGACATCAATCATGTTGTAATATAATCGACGCTAGTAGTAATTGTTGAATAAAATACGTATATCTGCACAAATTGCTGAAGTCATGCACAAGCTCACCTTTGCCCTCTTGTCCACTCTTTTTTCCAACTGTTGAATGGGACCCTGGGACTCCTGGAAAGAAGGAGCAACAGAGGCTTCCATTTTAATTTGGGGTTGGTGGGGTTAGGGTTAGCCTCCCCCTTCCCGAGACTTTGCTGCCCCCCTTGACTGAAAATGACCTCAAGAAATATTATGGCTCTTAATTAAAGAGTGACAGTACGCTTTCATTCATTCATAATGAATGGTACCTCGAACACAGCTCTCCACCGCGAACTCGGACTCCATCGCAGCCTAACGACACAAGATCTCACGTAAACCACAGAGCACTCTGCGGCCACGTGGCCAACGGCCGTGCGGTTAGTATGACATCATTCTCACCCTGCAAATTTCCAAATCTGCCAAATTTTAATCCGCCAAATGCAATTCACAGCTTTTTAGAGCCGATCCGCCAAATTTAATTCCCTCCAAATTTTCCGGCCTTACGGTACCATATATCTTCTAAAAATTCGGCTAGTTTTTTATTAATTGTTCATAAGTCTTGCCTAAATAATTAGAAGTAAAATCAAAACCAAAATGCAGAAGTGCTGAATAATTAGAAGTGCTACCCGTACATGGTTGGTTGGGTTTTTCCACTCGAGATTCAAGTCTCAAACTGGTAGGGCAAGCTACATAGTCTTTCCTCTTGATACAGACTGTGACACTCCATACTTGGACTAGCACCTGCGTCGGAATTGTTGGCGAACGATCTCGAACTGTGCCGCAGGCTGTACGATTGATACTCACCCCGTGGCGTACTCTGTTCATCTGTGTTGACTATCAGGGTCAGGGCAAGACTTGGAGGTTTGTGAGTGTAGTTCAGCGCAGGGCTTTCACCGATTGGTCAGCGTTGCACGTCGAACGCGATCGGTCAACTTCCAGGTGCTCGTGTGCATTGGCGGCAGCTTGGAGCTTTCACCGCTTGGGGCTTTAAGCTGACATGTGGGGCTTGTACAGTGCTTGACAGCATAAAGGCCCCACTTTGACTCAGTATTAAACCACAGGGTATATAGCCCTCAAACTTGCTCTGGCTGTAGCATACAATTGGGGGTATCTAGCTATTTTAATTAACATTCCCACCCATACTGATGAGCACGCTAAGGCGGTGCTTTGCATCCAAATTGGCTTAAGGGAAAATCCCAAACTTGCCACACAGGAAGTGCATCACACAAGCTATGAATTCCTAGACAGTTTCCTTTCTGTGATGTGCTGGCTTCAGGACTACCATACATGGTGCTCAAGAATCAACAGTTTGGCTTGGCAGGTATAACACCACCATTAAAGGAATAGTAAACATGCTACGAAATGCTTAAGGGAATTTTAGCAAGCAAAGAAAATACAATAAATCAAGCACAAAACTACATAGGTTAGGACTTGGAAAAAATCCTCCTGTGAGATTTATAAACTTTTACAGCCTGTTCCAGTTCCTTTCCAGCCTGCTTGCCTTCCAAATATGCAGTCTCGTATATAGTCCTGGACCTTCCTAGAGTACTTCTTATTAAGTCAAGGCTTACAGAATCTAATCCAGGGCGAACGATTTGTCGTAACCGTGGCAGTGTATACTTTGTGTGTGTGCGAATGTACACCTTTGCCTGCCCCCAAACACGCTCAATCTGGTTAACCTCACAGTGGAATTTTGGGACACAGCACAGTCTTTGTGTCCCCTTCCAATCAAATAGTTTTTCTACCACTGTTTTTTTCGGTACGAAAATCTTCATGGTTTGCCAGAACAGTGGGCATTTCGTCCTCCAGCATGGTGGCAATATTTATCCCTCTCTCTTCCAACGCCTTCTTCATCCCCTTTGGGATGCCACTGCGATCAACGAGTGTCTGGCGCCGTCCTGCCTAGGTAGTGTCATGCATCTTTGGCTGCATTCCTCCAGGTCAAACGTTCAAACGCTTGCTATTTAGAGCATTGTCTGCAAAAGCTCTTTGGCAGCTGCTATGGTCAAGTAGTCAAACAACAGTGAACCGATTACTTGGATACTTGAACTCTGCAATCCTAGCAGCATCCTTAATGTTGGCCATGAATTTATCGCCTGTCCAATAGCCAGCTCCATACTCAAGGAGTACTCTGTCCTGCTTGGGAAAACTTGGATCTGTGGCTCTTGCAAGTTCGTATTCCTCATCAGTGAGATGATTGAAGCCAGAATGCTGGTCAATGAAATCGCTGACCATGATTCCCTAGCCTCGTTCCCAGAGCCTGGGAACAAGACTAATGATTCCCGACCCTTTGGTTTTAGGTCGTATCACAGCCATGTCTTCAGCAGCCCACATCCAGAGCTGACCTTCACTTGTGTTGAAGATACTCTCATCATGGTAGATAAGAACTAGGCTCTTCCGCGACTCAGCATCAGGTGGTGGTGGTGGTGCTGCTCTCTCATCACTGCATGGAGGCGGTGGCAGATGTGATTTTTTAAGCTCTCAAAAAATCTCGCCGATTAGCAACAACGTTGTAGCGAAGCTGAGAGATTGACTTTGGACAATTAGAATTTTCATATACTTTTCTTACACAACACTTGCACCACAACCCACAGAATGAATGCACAAAGAAATACACTGAATGCTCAAAGAATAAGACAAAATAAACAAATGCCATTACACAAAATTATAATTACAATGTATCATAAAGCAAAATCAGTGCAACTTTGCGACATCCCTCCCCCCTTAAGAGCAGGATGAGTAGGGCTGATGAGTTGTGAGTTGTTCTACTCATCCTCCAGGAAACTCTTTGTACTGTGTTCCCTTTCGCCCGCCAGGCTAAAATTCAATCTTGCAATTGCACGCAACAACTGGTGTCTCTGGCTCCAATACTTCAAGTTCAGTCAGGTCTGTTGACCTGTTGCTGTCCACCTCCCCCTTCGGCTCCTGGACATCCACCCCAGCTGGTTCGTCCAGATGAGAGGAGTCAGCTTCCTCCTCAGAACCCTGCCTGGTAATGTCCCTCCCCAGCAGCACAACGGTCGGGAGCCTGGGTGCTACAATGACATCTCTCTCATCCTCGTGACATAGTTATCCGCCTGCTCCGCTGCCTCTCGGAGAGACTTCGGCTTCCTCTCTCGAAGCCAAACTGCGAGGTCCTGGGGTTCTCCTGCCATGAACTGCTCGATCAAGATCAGTTCTTCTAGGGGAATATCCCGGTCCTTCCTCCACTTGCCAAAATGTTCGTGTAGGCGGTGTGACCACTCACGGTAGGTCTCCTCTGCCCCACGGCGTTCCTTCCGGAATCGGAGACGATGGGTCTCCTCGTTTACCTCATACCTCTGCAGGATAGCCCGCCTAAGTTCTGCGTATGTCCCAGCATCCTCCTGGTCCATGCTTGCGTATGCGGCCATGGCTTTCCCCGTCAGTAGTCCCGCTAGCTGCGTAGCCCATACCACCTCGGGCCATTTTTGCTGTTTGGCAATTCTCTCGAACGTTGCAAGGAAATGTTCAATGTCCTCCTTTGCGTCCAACTTCTGCAGAGTAGGTTTTGGGAGCTTCGGCTTGATCGGCTCATCTCTAGCCCCTCCCCTACTCAAGGCCGCCAACGTTTCCGCCCTGTAACTGGCGAACTCGGCCTTCTGCTACTCCAGCAACTGCATCATCATGCGCTGCTGCTCCCTCATAATCTCCAGCATCGCCGCTGCTGAGATCGACTCGGCTGCCACCGCCTCTGGTACAGCCGTCTGTTCCTCGGCCATCGTCTCACTGGTGCTGTGTTTCGTATAGCTTCTTCCGGATCTAGTACACATTTACTAGACTGTGGGTCTTGTCGGAAAGGGTAGCGTCGACAACTGGATCCCACCGCTGCCACCAACTGTAGCGAAGCTGAGAGATTGACTTTGGACAATAGAATTTTCATATACTTTTCTTACACAACACTTGCACCACAACCCACAGAATGAATGCACAAAGAAATACACTGAATGCTCAAAGAATAAGGCAAAAGAAACAAATGCCATTACACAAAATTATAATTACAATGTATCATAAAGCAAAATCAGTGCAACTTTGCGACAAACGTGCTGGCGCTCATGTCCATCAACATATGCACCCTTCTTGTGGCTAGTTCAGACAGGACGGGAAGCTGCCGAAATGTTAAATATTTGGGAATTCCCTTACTGAAATTAGAGACAATTTGTCCCGTTTGCATGAAGGGTGCCGACAAATTAGGGATGCCGAATTTTTAGAAGATATACGGTACGCTCACTTTGACAGCTTGCAGCTTCAACTACGCGTGGCCAGTCTACTACATGAGGCCACACCTACTACTTATTCTTGCATGTGCAAGGTATTCTGTGCATGCATAATTATTCATGTTGTTTCTTCTGCAGAATTTCTCAAATAAATCTGACGTGTGGAGCTATGGAATTTTGTTATGGGAGATCTACTCTTACGGTCGTGTCCCCTACCCTCGAGTGGTGAGTGCCACCAACTCTAATCTGCAGGCCAGTTGGTCATGTTGTCCAGGTTCCCACAATGATCCATTCCTTCCTTCCTCCCTCCTCCTCTTCCCTTTTCCTTCTCCTCTTTTTCCTACCCCCCCCCCCCCCCCCCCCCCCCCACCCTCTCTCCTCCTCCCCTCCCTCTATCCCTCCTCCCTCTCCCTTCCTCCCTCCCTCTATCCCTCCTCCCTCTCCCTCCCTCCTTCCCTCTCCTCTCTTCCTCCCCCCTAATCAGCCTGTTGAAGATGTTGCCTCGCATGTTGACCGCGGCTACAGGATGGACGCACCAGACGGATGTCCCGATGTGATATACCACATCATGCAGGAGTGCTGGAACAAGGATAGGACACAGAGGCCCAACTTTGCACGAATTGAGCGCACACTTGACTCCATACCACTCCCATGATGTCTGCAAATGAAACTCCTATATACTATTTAAAATACACATATCGCAGCTAAACTCACTGATGTATTACTGAATAGTAGCTTGCTTATCAGACATCGATTGGTACAGCCTCGTGTAGAGTTATATTGCGTGTAACTGGCCTTTTCTTCTTTTGGTTTTGAAATGCTTTATTGTAGTGCAATGGATGAATGTGCAATGTTGTACGTACGTGTATTGTATTTGTGATATACATGTACTCTTACGAACAGTTACTGCATGCTTATCACTTTCTGTTCATGCGGCTATGAAGACAGCACACTGAAGCATAAAATAATTTTATGAGTGAAGATAGTGAGAAGTTAATTTTCCAATCTACCACAAAATCCCTTGAAGTGTGCCTTCAGGTATTCTACATGTAGCTACCTCGAGCATAACACCAAATTGTTGCAGTTTTAATTAATTGGTATGCATGGCACAATTCCGCTCAACCATGCATCAGTTACATTTACCGTTATAATGTCGTGCAATTACCTATACTGTTATGCATACCTTCAGTTAATTACGGTAACTATCAACATGCATGATTGTGAGCCATGATTACATGTTTGGATGCTACCAGTTTTAGCAGAGTAGTGCATTGTTACATATCAGCTGAAAAGAAAAACAAAGAACCTAGCAACTTATCTGACAAGGGTTCAAAGGTCACGTACAATGTATGCGATGCGCGCGCGACTGGCAGTAGTCTCGTGCCCAGACTCGGGCCCAGACTCGGGAGGGTACGGGTCTGGGCACGAGACTACTGGCAGACGGCGCGGCGCGGCCTGGGAACGAGGCTATGTCACTCACGTGAGAAGATGTACCAGGCCGGCCGGCCCTCCCCCGCTAGCGCTCTAGCTTTACCGTATACGCGTACTAGATCTATAGACTGCAAGCGACGAAAAGCTGGGCGTGTGGCTGGGAACGTACTGCATGCAAGCGACGAAAAGCTGGGGGAACGAGGCTAGTGATATACTGTTAGCCTATACTGAAATGGTTCTTTCAATCTGAAAACTACTGTTAAAGATTCCAGCTTAGTTTTTAGTAAATCTTATTTATATTGCCCTGGAAAGGGCTAGTATCCCGCACTGAAAAATGCTCTGGGGTACAGCCTGTATCCAGCTTGTTAACGTGAAAATTTCATTTCCTATTGTCTTGTAGCTCACATCCTTTACCTGACTAATTTTCAAATTGTCTGTTTACAATCAGGTATGTGTACCACCCACCCACCAGCATTGCTTGCCATCAACACTGCAATATACCTACTTCCATCTAGGGATAGGGAGGGTTGTTGAAGGTAATGACCTGCGACCACAGAATCTGCTCCGGTTAACTTCAATCAAATAGTTGAGGTACAGTGACTGCCTTATATGGAAAATCTAGCCAGGCAGGTGTAATTACCCCAGTATGTCTATAAGTACCGAGGATGCCTGCCACTGAGTTAGTTGTGTCTGACCTGGACTCAAGTGAGCAGACAGTGCTAGAGTTTACTAGTAATACCTGCTGATTGTGGTCTGGGGAACTCTAAGTCTTACAGGTTAGGAAGGAAGTGGATCTATTATGTAGAGTTGTGTATGTGAGGTTTAGCAGTGTGTGTGTGTGTGTGTGTGTGTGTGTGTGTGTGTGTGTGTGTGTGTGTGTGTGTGTGTGTGTGTGTGTGTGTGTGTGTGTGTGTGTGTGTGTGTGTGTGTGTGTGTGTGTGTGTGTGTGTGTGTGTGTGTGTGTGTGTGTGTGTTGAGTTGAGTTGAGTTTGAGGGTGGGTGTACATGTGTTTGTGCAGCTACAGGTATGTGTGTGGAGGTGTAGATAATATCTACACCTTTACACACATACACACATAATGTTATGTATGCATGATTGTGTGTGTTTGTTGTGTGCAAGTGTGTAAGGGTGTAGTAAGATACATGTATGTAGCGTATGTTTGAATACATGTGTGCGAGGGTGTAGTATAGTAGATAAGTACACCCGCCGTGTCGAACACTTGAGGTACAATATGACTGGAATTCCTGCTGACCATTGTACTTTACCAATAATATTTCAGCTGTACCACAGTACGTGTCATGAAAACTTCGAATTCTGGAATTCCTGCTGACCATTGTACTTTACCAATAATATTTCAGCTGTACCACAGTACATGTCATGAAAACTTCGAATTCTCCCAGAGGAGGGAAGACTTTACAGGCAGTGCAATTGAACTGCAAAGTTGGGTCACCATTAGCGGATTTCTGAGATGTTTGCGGTCATAGTACACGATACTCATTAGAGTGTTTATAGATTGAGTGCCTTGGCATAGTATGTATTTTATGTGTTCAAGAATACTAGGAATGTTAATTATACATCATTTCACCATGTCGTGACGTATCGTCTCTCCTCTGAAATTTTCCAGTCCTACAGTGTCATCCTCGTCCTATGAATACTATTGAACCCAGGGTGCTGTTTGGTGCCATGCACTCCTATGCTCTATTTCTAGGAGAGTACTGACCATCTCCCCTCTCCTTCCTTGTTCATCCTCTCCTCCCTCCTTCTCTCCTTCCCCCCCTCCCTCACCTCCTTCCCTCCTTCCTCTGTCCATCTTTCACATTCCCTCTCCTCACCCTCCTCTCTCCTTCCTCTCATCCCCTTCTCTCCACCCTCCCCTCCTCTCTCCCTCTTCCCATACCATAGGACCTTCCATTGAGCGTGGAGACACGTTGGTCATCATATGTGCCTCAAAGGACGCGAACTGGTACAAAGCAAGATATACGACGGTCTGGAAGGCATGATTCCCTATAACTATGCTCAAGAGAAGAAAAGTCCAGCCGAGACCCACCCTCCTCGTCACCCCTCACCTCGCCACCCCTCACCTCATCACTCCTCCCCTCATCACTCCTCACCTCATCACCCCTCCCCTCATCACCCCTCCCCTCATCACCCCTCCCCTCCCCTTCCCTCCCCATCCCCCAAGGTGGCAGCACCAACAGTAGTAGTACAGCCAAGACAAGCAGTCAAGCTGCATGGCATGCCGTGAGTGTGTGCCGTGTGTGCATTTGAATTTGTTACTAAATCCTAAAGCTAGTTTATTGCTAAATGCCCGTCTGTAGCTGTAGTTATTTCGTAGGGTGCCATTTTTGTGGTTAACCGAATAGACTACTGCACCTGCCTAGCCTTGTTCCCAGGCCCTACCCAGCTTTTCGTCGCTTGTAATACCGCAAGCGATGAAAAGCTGGGCGGGGCCTGGGAACGAGGCTAGCACCTGCCAGTGTGTGCATGTACTTGCCTCACTGAGTCTGAGAGATCCCTCAGCAACTTTACTGTAGGATGTTCACAGAACAGAGCAGCCTCCATGCAAAGCTAATCGTATGCCAACAGTGTAGAGGAGGGCATTAATCAAAGGTCTTCAGTGAAACTGTACTTCTGAACCAATAAACCTTGTGCTATTTGTAGGTGGTTCCATGGCAACATTAGTCGAGAGCAGGCAGAGAAGATGCTGAGGCCGTTCAGGAACAGTCAGTATCTGGTCAGAGAGAGCCAAAACTACCCCGGAGACTACACCCTCTGTGTTAGGTAAGCCAGGGGATGGATGACGTAAATCTGATTGTAATATCAAATGAGTGAATGTGCTGGTGATGTGACATCCAACAATGTGTCAGTAGATCAAGTGGCAACCGGCAACCTCATTGCCCAGTTCTTACTGTAGCTCACCTCGTGGATACTTCTGCAGACTCTGATTGCACCCACCAGCTTGAATTTAGTTATTTACAACACCACAAGCGGAAGTCCTATTATATATTTGTGCCTCTCTCGAAGCATGATGTGATACCATTCACATTGAGGCGAAGGGAGATTGTGGAGCGTAGCTTGACCTAGCTTCACCCCCCCCCCCCCCCCCCCCCACCCACCCACCCCCCTCACCTCTTCACTCATTCCCTCATCCCAACCCTGCTCACTCCTTTTTTCCCTCCATCATCCTCTGATCAGTTACGAAGACAAGGTGGAGCACTATCGTGTTCGGACGGATGAGAGGAATTGGGTCACGGTGGACGATGAGCAATACTTTGAAAACCTCTTCAAACTGGTTGAGGTGTGCACAGACACTTTATAGAAACAGTCTTGTATTCTTTTTACGTGGGTTGTGATGTGCTTTCCTCCCTCCCTCCCTCCCTCCCTCCCTCCCTCCCTCCCTCCCTGCCTGCTTGCCTGCCTAACTCCTTTCTCCTCCCTCCCTCCCTCCATCACACCCACCATCCCTCCCTCCCTTGCCCCTCCCCCTCATTCCCCCTCCCTCCTCCCTCCCTCCCTCACTCCTCCCTCCCTCCCCCTCCCTCCCTCACACTCTCACACTGTCCCTCTGTACTGAATCCCACACATATAGCACTACCAACGTGATTCAGACGGCCTTTGCTGTCGACTAAAATATTCTGTAAATAAGCAAAAAGACATTGAATTTGTGGTCTCAAGAGAAGAATTTAATAAGAGTAAGTTGAACCTTTGCTGTCTTAATGACACACATAATGAGGGTAAGGCTATAATAATGGGAATTGTATCGGCCAATCTTGCACTGCAGTGCAGTGTCTTGACGCTTGATATCCTCAGAGAGTACTAGTGTTGACATAGTCCTCTCAGAGCATTGACACTTGTCTCCTCAGAGAGTGTTGACATAGCCTTTGTTCCCAGGCCTGAGATAAGGGAGAAAGGGCCTGGTTTCCTCTATTTGTGCATGCACTTAGCCATGGAATCCCCCGGACTATGTCTGTACACTTGTGTAGGGTTCGATGGTTTATGAGGGTCTATGTGGGGAGATTTCAAATTTTTTTGCCTGACAGACAGACAGACAGATGACTGACTGACAGACAACTGACTGACAGACGACTGACAGACAAAACTGATTGCTTAACCCCGCTTCGCGCATGCGCGCGCGGAGTAATAATCTAATTCACAGTATTGCCCAAATGGAGTCAAACAATAGCAAATAACAAAAAAAACCTGCTCTACATGTATGTGTACCTGACTGAAGTCAAAGGCGCTTCGTTTCGCTGTATTTCGGCTATTTCCTACTTTTCATAACTATTCATAAAATTGGCTCCACCTCTTCGTGACCTCAGAGTCCCATCAAGAACAGGACACGCAGTGCATTTGGAAACTTCATGCTTCGAGATGACCGCTAGGAAACAGTGTTTTCTCCCGATCTATGTACTTCACAGACATCATAGCTATTGTTTTGGCTGTTTTTTTCCAGCTATTTCCTATTATTCGTACCATTTGGCCACAATATAATATAGTAAGCGGTCACTCCCACACCTTGGATATGGCCATACACGAACACAGTATACACGATAGCCGCCCTGTTCGATGCGCATCAGCAGAGATGTCACATCGATTGTAGCTGCACTGCATGCATCCTGGCATGCAGACGTTCAGCGTGGGGTATGTGTTCTATTAACACCTCTAGTGCCTGAAGCCATCTTGCAATAATTATTATTGCTTGTCTTTACTGGTTGTCATTATTCTTCAAACAGAGGTGTACATTGTACAAATGACCTCAATTTCAAAATCCTTATCGTTATGCTAGAAGTGTAAGGATACGCAATTGCGATAGTATTTGCATTCTAAAATATATTAGAAGTACATTATTGCGACATTGCAATAATATTGAACAACCCTACACTAGCTTGTGATGTCACAGTTGTCATAACAGCAAACATGCCGTGAAGTACAAGGGATCTTGATCGTGCTCTTTCTAAGCTCTAGAAAAGCAATCTGCCATTGGGTTGGTTTACAAAGGATGTTACCTACCAAGTTATCTGTCGTCTCTGATATTTCACTGCTGTTGTGGCAAATGGAACGCGTAGTACACTCAACTGTGTGATTACGAAAATGCAACCTTCCCATCATTGAGTAATCAACAATGGAAACCTATGCATGCCCTTTATCTCCGTCCTGGGAGCGACTCCGAGCAAGGCTCATGTTGGCACAGGTTGCTGTGGGCTAACTCTGACTGCATATTTACTTTCTCTTGTCCCCTTTGCAGTGGGATGGGCCATCCCTAGAAAACACTTACACAAGAAGAGTATGATAGGAAAAGGAGAATTTGGAGGTAACTTTCTCTGTCCTAGTTTGCAACTTACAATATGCCCTGCATAGATTGTAGCAGACGTTGAATTCTGCTGCCACGGGAAACCTTAGATTTCCGAATTCGTTGTAATTGACTGACTCCTACATGTATATACTGCAGAGGTTTGGCTAGGAGAGTACCAGGGTTCAAAGATTGCAATCAAGATGCTCAAGGATCTCAAAGACGAGAAGGCTAGCCAGCGATTTCTTACTGAAGCCTCCATCATGACGTGAGTGTCCAGGGGGGTGGGTTGGAACTGTAAGTAATAGCAAAACTTAATTCCAATCTGGGTGTCTATGTCTACTGGAGCCCTGAACGTGACTTATGCATGTGAAGATTGCACTGCACGAGCTGAAGTCCGTAGTTCTGCTCATTCACAGTGGTATTCATGTACACTCTACTCCTCTCTCCACGCAGTACCCTGCGGCACTCAAATCTGGTGTGCCTCATTGGAGTATCTCTGGATTCCAACCCCATCTACCTTGTGACCGAGTACATGGCAAAGGTACTGAACTGACTTCAGTTTAAAGTAACTCTATCCTTACTTGCAGATCTCCCTTACTCCTTACTTCTGCCCCCCCCCCCCCCCCCCCCCCCCCCCCCCCCCCCCCCCCCCCCCCCCCACACACACACACACACACACACACACACACTTTCCTCCCACTTTCCCTTGTTACCATTCTCCCTCTCTCTCTTTCCTCTTCCCTCCTCTTGCTCCCCCCTCTCCCCCTTCCCATCCTCCCCCCCCCCCCCCCCCCCCTTTACCAGGGCTCACTAGTGGACTACCTTCGGACACGAGGCAGAGCTGTCATCTTAAAACGGAACCAGCTGGACTTTGCCAAAGATGTCTGTAAAGGCATGGTCTACCTCGAGTCACAAAGCTTTGTTCACAGGTTAATTTTATTTTGAATTGGTGGTAATTTTATTCCCGTACTACATACACACTCATTCACACCCACACCCATCACACACACATGCACACAGAGACCTAGCTGCACGAAATGTGCTCATTGCAGATGATGACGTAGCAAAAGTGTCAGACTTTGGCTTGACACGAGAAGTACTTTCCAAACAAGGAGGGACAAAGTTACCCGTGAAGTGGACTGCACCTGAGGCACTTAGAGGAAATGTGAGTTGTCTGACTAGCTTCCAGTCGAGCTGGCTGACTCTTGTTGTTTCTGCTGCAGAATTTCTCAAATAAATCTGATGTGTGGAGCTATGGAATTTTGTTATGGGAGATCTACTCTTACGGTCGTGTCCCCTACCCTCGAGTGGTGAGTGCCACTCTCATCTGCAGGCCAACAGTGTGACAATGAATTATTCCAGGTTCTTGCAATGATCCATTCCTTTCTTCCTCCTCCCTCCTCCTCTTTCTCCTTTTCTTCTTACCCCCCCCCCCCCCCCCCCCCCCCCCCCCCCCCCCTCTCTCCCTCCTCCCTTAATTCCTCCCTCCCTTCCTCCCTTCCCCCCTCACCTCTCTCCTCATCCTCCCTCTCTTCCTCCCTCCCTCTATCCCTCCTCCCTCTCCCTCCCTCTCCCCTCTTCCTCCCTCCCTAACCAGCCTGTTGAAGATGTTGCCTCGCATGTTGACCGCGGCTACAGGATGGACGCACCAGACGGATGTCCCGATGTGATATACAGCATCATGCAGGATTGCTGGAACAAGGACAGGACACAGAGGCCCAACTTTGCACGAATTGAGCGTACACTTGACTCCATACCACTCCCATGATGTCTACGAATTAAACTCCTATAATTTATATCACAGCTGCTAAACTCCTGCATTCCACTAGTTGTGCATTGTGCAATTGTTGTACATACCGTGCTATCCTAGTCTACCGTGGTGTGGTCACATGATTTGAGCCCCGCCCACTAGAATCTCGTGGAGGATTTTCTGAAATGCTTCCAGTTGTGTTTCTGTGTTCTGTCTTCCTGTCCGCGGCAGCGGTATCTGCTCAGGAGTGTTGCTTCCACGTGGACTCCACCTCGCGTCAGATCGTGGACCCTCAAGGTTTGGACTATAGGTAGTATTGATCTGTATCGCGCCACGAAAGGATACTAGCCGCGACTTCATTAGTCCTGGACTATAGGTTTGGAAGCACACAAACTAACCATCTGTACTAGCTGCACGTACTTTTACTAGAAATTAATTTGCAAGTATAGCTTTTGATGCATGCAACTTGGTCAGGTATGTAAGGGGACCCGGATGTTATGATCGGTTTGGCCAACCATGCAGCAAAAAAATTTGTGTGAATTTGCAGCAGTTTCAGGTTGATAGGCCTAACAGTCACAGTCTGGTCTAACTATACACACAACTCAGTTTTTAAGTTAGCAGACAATCCCCCATACAAACCTATGGTCTGATAATCTACACATCCTTACTTATACTATTTTCCATTGCAGGGAGGGCAAGATTGTTCCACGGAGTCAACGTTGTAAGCAACATACTGTTGGAATAATATGGAGCCAAGGCTCCCAACTAGTTTGTATACCACTGTCCAGGCCTCTATACCAAAGACAGACTATTTACAGCATGCTTCATGTCACACTAATGTTTACCAGTGTATGTCGATTGTAGAAAGCCATTGCCCCCCCCCCCCCCCCCCCCCCCCCCCCCCACCCACACACACACACACACACACACACACACACAGGTGTACAAAGGTTTCCCCTTCCACCCTAGCAATGGCTCATTCGACCCCCAGCTCTCACTAGGTCCAGATGATGTCCGGTTTCTGGTGGAGCATGGTTTCAACTTGGTGCGGCTATATGTCGCATGGCCAGGTCTCGAACCAACCAAGGGCAACTACAACCATACCTACTTGGATGTGAGTTAGTTGGTATCCGACCACGCTATTGATTACTCCAGTTGAGAGATTGTCTTGAATCCACTTTTCAGGTGCTAGCAGACATTGTGGAGATGCTTGGTAGAGCAGGTATCTACTCCATTCTGGACTGTCACCAGGATCTGTGGTCCCCAAAGTTTTGTGGTGAGCAGAGAAAGAAACACCATTTACAATGGCGTAATGTGGGATACATACTCTCATGCTGCTAACTGTCCCCCCCCCCCCCCCCCCCCCCCCTCCATTTCTCCTTCCCTCCCTTCCTTCCTCTCTCTCTCTCCCCTCTCTCCTTCTGTGTAGGGGAAGGAGCTCCCGATTATGCAGCTCTCTACATGAATCGCTCTATCAAGCCACTTCCCTTTCCAGAGCCTATCCCCTCGCTAACAGCATACAAAGTGGACCCCCAGACAGGGTGAGCATGCATTCGGATGGTGTATAAACTTTTCAATGTGGAAGAGACCCAGCAAACGAAACTAGATGGCTGGTCACTTACTCTTCAACTTTCTATGCACTTGGCTGAATGTTTTAGGACCCACATGTACATGAGTTAGCTAACTGGACCCACTGAACTCCATCATCCTAGCTAGTGTCTTAATATGTTCCACAGGTACCCATATCGCAACGAGTGTTCCCAGCACAGCTTCTTCACCTACTACTTCTGTGACGCAGTTGGGAAGACATGGTCAGCCCTACCAAGAGTGCATATGTACTTATGCGCTCTTGACCCTACACGTACCTTGTATCAGGATTTGGCTGTTCTCCTATGCAGTGGCTGCTAGTATACACACTATATGCATACATGCACAGGCAGAGTCTGTATGACAATGAACAGCAAGTGCAGGACCACTTTGGCATGTTTTGGGAGCAGGTGGCAATGCGGTTCAAAGCTAACCCTTACGTGCTTGGTAGGCATCCCCCCCCCCCCCCCCCCCCCCCCCCCTCCCCTCGCCCTTCTTCTCATCTGTCCATGCAGGCACACTTACATCAACTGTTTCATGACTTGTTTGACTTTTATTCCACA
Organism: Axinella damicornis; assembly: GCA_963931865.1. Taxonomy (NCBI): domain Eukaryota; kingdom Metazoa; phylum Porifera; class Demospongiae; order Axinellida; family Axinellidae; genus Axinella; species Axinella damicornis. The sequence continues at coordinate 9,215,674 of OZ007505.1, read as the reverse complement.
CAGGCTATGAACTGCTGAATGAACCATGGGCAGGCGACATCTACCGTCATCTAGACCAACTAGAGCCACGTACGATGTTCCAATGGCCTCATGTTCCTGTTTCTAGCTTCATGTTCCCATTTCCCATTCTGTCGTGTTCCTGCGGTCGCACACTCTATCAGATCATTGTTTCCATTCCAGATATTGCAGACCAGAGGAACCTGATGCCCATGTACCAGAAACTTCACTCCAGCATCCGCAAGTTTGACAATGACCATATCCTCTTCTTTGAGCCCACAATCATCATCACAAGTGTAAGCCAGCTGGTCTCATTTCCAGGTCATAGTCATTATCATAAGGGTCATGTGACTATCACACACGTGCACACTATATTTTCTCAGCTGCCTGTGAAGTTCTCTGCTACTGGCCTAACAGAGGGGCCTGGAGGGCCAGAGTACAATGACAGGTGCCTAGCTTATTACGTTACCTCATTCTGCCACTCCCATCTCCTACCCTTGATTGCATGTTATCACTGCAATTGCCTGAATGTGGTACAGCTTGTCCAGTGCTACACTACACACTGATGAAGCTGGATATGGTTTTATGATAAGTGAAGCACAAGTTGGAGGAACTTGTGCTCCAATATGTAGAATCTGATGCTGATAGTTGTGCAGGCAAGCTCACGCCAGAACAAATCACATGTACACACACCTCTCTCTCTTGTATACTCATGTGTACCCACACAAACACACACACACACACACACACACACACACACACACACACACACACACACACACACACACACACACACACACACACACACACACACACACACACATACACACACACACACACACACACACACACACATATACACGCACACAAGGCAAGTCCTGTCCTACCACTTGTACTGCATTCTAATGGACAAGAATGGACAGGTACGTGAGGTAGTCGTATGTGATCATGAGCTCTACGAGTTGATACACCAGCCTGTGCATGCACTGACTGTATACATAGCTTTTTGATGTACAGCGAACAGGTAGCTTGTGTACAGCGAATAGCTTACAGTGAACAGTTACGTAGCTTGTGTACAGTGAACAGCTAGCTTGTGTACAGTGAATAGCTTACAGCGAACAGCTAGCTTGTGTACAGTGAACAGCTAGCTTGTGTACAGCGAATAGCTAGCTTGTGTGCAGCAAATAGCTAGCTTGTGTACAGCGAATAGCTAGCTTGTGTACAGCGAATAGCTAGCTTGTGTACAGCGAATAGCTAGCTTGTGTACAGTGAATAGCTAGCTTGTGTACAGTGAACAGCTAGCTTGTGTACAGCGAATAGCTAGCTTGTGTACAGTGAACAGCTAGCTTGTGTACAGCGAATAGCTAGCTTGTGTACAGCAAATAGCTAGCTTGTGTACAGCGAATAGCTAGCTTGTGTACAGCGAATAGCTAGCTTGTGTACAGTGAATAGCTAGCTTGTGTTCAGCAAATAGCTAGCTTGTGTACAGTGAACAGCTAGCTATGTACGTAGCTTGTGTACAGCGAACAGCTAGCTTGTGTACAGTGAACAGCTAGCTTGTGTACAGCAAACAGCTAGCTTGTGTACAGTGAACAGCTAGCTTGTGTACAGTGAACAGCTAGCTTGTGTACAGTGAACAGCTAGCTTGTGTACAGCAAATAGCTAGCTTGTGTACAGTGAATAGCTAGCTTGTGTACAGCGAATAGCTAGCTTGTGTACAGCAAACAGCTAGCTTGTGTACAGTGAACAGCTAGCTTGTGTACAGTGAACAGCTAGCTTGTGTACAGCGAATAGCTAGCTTGTGTACAGCAAACAGCTAGCTTGTGTACAGTGAACAGCTAGCTTGTGTACAGTGAACAGCTAGCTTGTGTACAGTGAACAGCTAGCTTGTGTACAGTGAATAGCTAGCTTGTGTACAGCGAATAGCTAGCTTGTGTGGCCTGATACATCCCAGCTTTTTGCATACTGTATGCGATCATTAGCTGGAGGTGTGGAATATTGTGTCTGCTGGGTGCTACATGACCTCTTTTGTTTTTCGGCTGTTTCTCCTCTTACAAACAGCCTGAAAACAAGGCTGGGAGCTACACAGTCCAAGCTGGCTAGATCCCTCTGTTGGATAGGGATTAACTCAACTCCTCTCCCCAGCCTCGCAGTATCGGCTTGTGTGATGACTTAGACAAAGACGTGATGGAGATTCGAATGAGTGATGCAGAGAAACTGGGAGTGGCAGGATTCCTGACAGAATGGTATGCAGCCATCCATACCTGTATACCTCATGCTAGACAATACAGCACAGCTGTGATGCCATGGTTGCCAAGTGGGCAATGTAAACCCAGTTCACCCGCTAGGCTGTTAGCCTCGTTCCCAGGCCTTCTACACCTCCAGTTTTTGATCACTTGTGATCAAAAACTGGAGGTGCACAAGGCTGGGAACGAGGCTATTTCAAGAATCTCTTCCCCCCTCTTCTACCTTCCATGGAGAAAGTGTTAGACTGATTACATCATACGGTATGACAGCACAGTCACATGATTTTGTGCCCCCCCCCCCCCCCCCCCCCCCCCCCCCCCCCCCACACACACACACACACACACACCACTCACATGTACTATTTGAATGAATGAATCACTATTGTCCCAAGGGCGGCAGGCCATCTTTGACCTGTGAGAAAAAGTAAACTTAGTGGTAGTGGGAGAAGGCTGCTCTGTGCTTTCAAGGCGTGGCATTCTGAAGAGTATTCTCAAGAGCATAATGTTATAGTAAAACAGATTCTGTATGAAAACACTACCAACTAGGCTACTAGAAAGTCACGTACATACTCGGGAACTGGCATGAAGTAGTGTTAGTATACTAGTGTAGTATACACTACTTCATGCCAGTTCCTGAGTATCATTATGTACGTGACTATGAGAATATGAGTGGTAGTGGGAGAAGGCTGCTCTGTGCTTTCGGGCATTCTGAAGAGTATTCTCAAGAGCATAATGTTATAGTAAAACGGATTCTGTATGAAAACACTACCAACTATAGGCTACTAGAAAGTCGATCACGTACATACTCGGGAACTGGCATGAAGTAGTGTTAGTATACTAGTGTAGTATACACTACTTCATGCCAGTTCCTGAGTATCATTATGTACGTGACTATGAGAATATGAGTGGATACAGAGCGGATTTTAAGTGTGCAGCATCAGGTACGTAGGAAGTCAATAGTGCAATTGTGCCTCACTATGCCCTGGCAAACTCCAATACTATAGAGCTACTATGATGTCTGCATACCTCTACTCACTATGAACTATGCTGTGATGTCACGTGTATGGTACTATGGAACACTAATCACACATAGATTTGTCGTACCTCCCTGAGAGTATAGGCCAAAATTCACAGCACGTAAGGTGGATATGTCTGTCATTTGTCACTTTACAAGCTGCTGTATGTTCATGGAGATAAAAATTGGTCCCATGTCTCCGTAGGGCATCTTTCCTCTGTTATGTATTATTGGATTGAAATTGAATGTTGTACTGAATTGTTAGAGACATTGGTTTGTTCCAGGGGTGCATACAATGCTGGGACAGTGCCAGGATCCAAACCGTACGAAGAAGGCATTGAGCTGATGGTATGTGGTATCTAGCCTCGTTCCCAGGCCGTCTGCTGCTTTGTTTTTTAGTCGCATACGTGACCTTTGAACCCCCGTCAGATAAGCTGCCAGCTTATCTGACAAGGGTTCAAAGGTCACATATATCTGACAAGGGTTCAAAGGTCACGTATGTGAATAAAAACGAAGCGGCAGACAGCCTGGGAACGAGGCTATGTGGTATCCAGATCAATATTTGTCTTCCAGCACTGGCGTTCCCAGGTCATGGACAGGGTAGAAGGAGATTTCCTTCCTTTCATGATCCTGGAACATTGATGGTTATCCTGTACCCAGATTACTAGGACCATTTTTATCCTAACGACGTAACGGACATACATGAGCATTCAGCACTGGCCCTGGCCATAATAAATTATACCGAAACCCATCGCCCTACTTCCTGCCGGACCAGTAACCACTTTGTTATCCTAATGTCTGTTCTGGGTACTGTAGCAGTGTGAAACATTGATTTATTATATTGACACATGCAGCTTCCCCTTGTGTACTACAGGCCCTGGCTGATCAAAATCTCCAGTCCTGGGCATACTGGCAGTTCAAAGGGTTAGTATTAAGTAGTGGCAGTTCAAAGGGCTACATGTGATAGTAGTAGACATTTCTTCCATCTTCATTACAATGCCTACACCATGAAGAGAATAGTCTAGTACCTCCATCGTATATATATATACGTACCCCATGTATTAGTACCTAAAGTGCTTCATTCAGAGGATTTTTGTACCATCAAACAGTAACACGATGAATCTTCTGTTATGATAAACTGATATGACTTTGCATCTCAGCCTATCGTGAATGTGATTGTGTAGGTATGCAGATTTCACAACTCAATCCAGCACTGCTGAGGGGTTCTGGTTCGCAAATGGCACTCTGCAAGCATCCAAAGTCAAGCTTCTTTCTAGGACCTTTGCACAGGTACGATTATAAGAACGAACCTCTTGAAGGTTCCGGGACTCAATTTATGGTAGTCAACTGGTCAACTACTACTCATGTGACGAACACGTTTACATGTCCAAATTAGTTTGATTGATGACCCTTGAGCTTGCAATCTGGCATAAAATTGGCTCAATTAGGGTAAAAGGTCAGAGATCACTGATTAGAATTCAAGGTCTTTTCATTCATTCATTGTGTGTCTGTGATCCACATTTGCCCCCTGGTGTAGAGTTTACTAACCTCATTCCCAGGCTCCTCCCCAGCTTTTTGTCACAATATGCAATAGCCTGGGAATGAGGCTAGGGTTTGCTGCAATTGTCAATGAAGGCCTGAGAGCCCACCAGGCTAAAATGTCCCCTATGAAAAACATGTTGTGGGTGGAGGGAGGACTTAGTGCACAGCAAAGGTCGGTGACTTTCTCATAGCAACTCTTTTTCTCATAGCAACAACTTCCAACTTCAGCTCAATGCAGTATACAACAAGAGCAGTATACAACATACAATGGCAGATTTATAGGATCATAGCACAATACATGACTACAAACACTCTAACGTATTATAAATTGTCCAGAGGGCTTAACTGGGTAACATCTGTTACACTTGGAGGTCAGCACCCAGATACACAATCGTTGCAGAAACATTGAGATCAGCTGCATGTGTTGGTTAACTGTGAGTGGTAGTATACATGAACAAGATATTGGAGGAGGTGTACTGTAGCATGTGTATCAGTGTTTTGACCAATCAGAATCCACATGCGTCAGCTATCCTTTAAATTTGTAGGTATCATGTCCACAGGTACACATGCAGTGGACTTAAATTTAAATTTTAGGCTCTGCATTGCTGCTAGCAAAATTGTTGATCTTGGCTGTCTGCCTAAATTTGCAATTTTGGAATATAATATTATGTTCCGCGCAATCTCAAGATTGCATTGCGCATTCTCAGAATCCGGGATTGTGTACCAATTTCGAGATTGCACAAGATATTTGCACAATCTTGAGATTGCATGACACCATGGCATAAGTGCGCAATCTCGAGATTGTACAAAAATATAAGTGCGCCTGCGCAATCTCAAGATTGCGTAAAAGAACTGGAATGGTAGCCTCATACCCAGACCTTCTCACGCCAGTGTTTGTCACTTGCAGTACTAAGCAAAAAACACTGGGGTTAGAAGGTCTGGGGACGAGGTTACTGGAAAGGTCGGATTGCGTTCTACGGGGTCTTCGGATTGTCTTCTGACCATTCTCTTAGGTTAGTCAAGTTGAAGAGAGCAATAGCAGCCAGGAAGGGAATTAATTTATAGCGCTTACAACTTTATAATTATCCCTACGGTAGGTTTCAGCACATAAACACCAGTGCACAACGGCTTGGTCAGAATCTCTGTGGGTCATTCATGAGAGCCGTACTGCCAAAGACAGCAACGAGCACGAGCAACGCAACAGAAGACAAAGAGCTCATGAAGTTCACAGATTCTGCACATGCAATCTCAAGATAGTGTCATGCACAATCTTGCGATCTTGAGATTCACTGTGCAATCTCGAGATTGGCATGCGAATGCGGAATGCAATCTCGAGATTGTGCAAATTCCTAAATTGTGCAAAACATATGCATGACTGTGCAATAATTTGTTTACACTCGCTTTTTGCTTCAGGCAGTCTCTGGTCGCTATGTGAATCAGACCTTTGACCCCACCACTGGAAGCTTCAGTGTGACCTTCACTGCGAACACAACCCTTGCACCCACCCCCTCTCTCATCTTCCTCAATGAGAATCTGTACTATCCCCAGGGATACACTGTCAGGTATTTGTGTGTGTGTGTGTGTGTGTGTGTGTGTGTGTGTGTGTGTGTGTGTGTGTGTGTGTGTGTGTGTGTGTGTGTGTGTGTGTGTGCGCGCGCGTGGGTGGGCGGGGTGTGTGGGTGGGCGGGGTGTGTGCATGCATGTTACATTGCTTACATATACTGATGTATGCATATACATACACATACATATACTGATAGTGGCATGATGGAACTGCCTAATGAACGTTCATGTCAATCTAGACATATTTCCGTATGTACTGTGCCTAAGTGGGGCAATGGTCCTATTAGATCATGTTTATACATAAGTATTCCCATGGCAGTTTACCACTATAGTCAATGAAGTATAGCCTCGTTCCTAGGCCCCGCCCAGCTTTTCGTTGCTTGCAGTACGGAAAAGCGGGGAGAGCCTGGTATGTTTCCTTATGTGAGCATTACGTAATTGATTTTCAGAACGAAAAAGCGAAGTTTCACGTAATGGTTCAACCAACTACACATTCAACACTTGGTGTGTATGACAGTCGCCCCCCGCTAGCCAGATACGCGTGGTAAGTTACCTTGTCCCTTAGCTCTTCTTGCTGTTCTGAGCCCCAGATTGCCCACGTTCAATTAAGTCTTTCTACCACCTTTCTACCCTCGACGTCACACACGTGAGGAAACATACCAGGCCCTCCGCGTTCTTTTGTGCAACTGAAAGCGGTGCACAGGCCTGGGAACGAGGCTAACTAGTCATTGGCCACACACGCCCCTAGTTGTTGGTCATGTGTGCTTGTTCCGTGCAGTGTGATGCCTTCCGGTGCACACACATGCTCCTAGTTGTTGGTCCTGTCTGCTTGTTCCGTGCAGTGTGATGCCTTCCGGTGCACACACACGCTCCTAGTTGTTGGTCCTGTCTGCTTGTTCCGTGCAGTGTGATGCCCTCTGGTGCAGCCAACTACACAACCAGCCACAATTTGGTCCAAGTGATGCTGCAGTCCCAGATGGTGAAGACTGGAGAGGTGAGAGACTGGTAATACAGCAGACACCCATGCCGTATCACTGATAGATAGGGAACTGCCATCTGCTACTTACCTTGAAAGATTTCACCCGTCTGTCTTGGTCCGTGGTTCCAACTGCCTTCAGAAGTTCGCTTCCGCGATCGCATGCTTGGGCTGGTATAGAAGAGCTCAGTGATCTTCCGGGATCGGAAACACCATCAACAGGTTTTAAGTATAGCGTAGCAGAGCCATACTTGTACTTCGATTCAACACTCGAATGGAACTCACACGTGAAGTCAGAATTATTATTCGATGTTGAAAAGATTTCGTGTTAATTTTTGTCGTTATGCAGTATCACTGAAAATTAACGACGGCGAAAAATTCCCGATCTACGGTACAATATTCAACAACTTAGTGTTCTACAACATTGTGGGCAGAAGCATAGAGCAGTTCACCATGTGAAAAGATAGGGCCTGTTGAGCTCTATCCATTGATATGCAAAATTAGACACCGCAGTGAAGACTCTGTAATGCTCATTTTTTTGTAGGTTTGATCGTAAGTGTTGGGTTGACCTGTGATGTCGGTGACATGTTTATTAATTCCCTCCCTTGCTGTAGAACGTCACTGTGGTCATCAAAGCAAAGTGAACTGTTGAACTATAATATATATAAAAATTAATCTTATGTTTTATCTAATATCAAAATTGGCCTACTTCCAACAGCCGGGTTTGGGGTCAGGTCTCCCACAGCGTTCGCTCCTCAATAGCCAGACTTGGTGGGGCTCGCACACATGGAGAACCTCCTCTGGCAATACCGTTAATGAGTCTCCTCTGGCAATACAGTTCTGACTGCTGGCACATGTTTACTTGAGGACCCGTCTGAGTAGCCTTGTACCCAGGCTCATTTCCTCTTACCTCCGCGAGAAAGAGCCTGGGTACGAGGCTACCGTCTGAGGCCCTCATTGGGGTCTATGAATCTCATTAAAATCAAAAAGCTCGAGGGGACATTGCCCCCTTCGCCCCTGACACACAAAGGCCAGCCCCCCCCTTTCAATACCCCTCCACTTGTACATTTAGTGGGGGTGTGCACTGAAAACTGACCAAATTTTGGTTTATGTAGGGTACTACTGGAATGCTCAGTTTATGTAGGATGCTATCGTCCTCCACATTCTAATAGTATTGCCTCCTGCATGTCCAAACACAGTGCAGCTATAGTAACCACCAAGCAGTCAAAGTAACTACTTCGTTTTGGCAGTGCCAGAGTGTGGTTTATACCAATAAAGTTTAGTAGTATTAATTTTACAAGAGTCCAATAATTATTGTGAATTGTGAAATGTGACTTTGTCCAGACTATATACTTTTCAAACTTATTGTGAGGCCTGCAGACATTAGCCACATTTGGATTCATACCCATGCAGGCCTTTGTACACCTCCAGTAGTTGATCACTTATATACAGCATACTGTAAGTAAGCAAACACTGGAGGTGTGGAAGGCTTGGGAACTGGGCTAGCCTGATGTAGCCTACAAGTTTTCAGTATCCCACTTCACAATGCTTCTGAAGCTCACTCCCAGTCTGATCACCAAGTCCAAATTCCAAGCATGCCATTATAGCTACATGAAAGCAAGGTAAACACCAATCACATGACTGTCCAATAGTCACAACACTACAACTGAGCAAAGCACAAGATCATGACATATGAAGTCCATTAGCAAGCATATATATCCTCAGTGATCACGACTACAAGTCTTAGATAAACAATGACACTACAAAATTAACAGCAAATTCAATACCCATCAGAATTGTACATATCATCTGAATAATCATAATACACATCATACTCATCATCAAAATACTCATAGCCCGTAGCACCAAAATGCATATCGGTATCGAAAAAATCGAGGCAAGGGTTCTCTTGTGGTGTTGGTTCGAAACTGAAATCGAGGTCCTGTGGTGTTGGTTTATATGTTCTTGAGGAAAAGGACAATTTATGCGTAGTGAGCGATAGTTGTTCATAGTTTCTCTTGTATGTTAGAAGACAAATTGATTTCAACTTCACTTTCGATGCTCTGTAGATCCAACTCTTGTACATTATCCCTTCGTATCCTGGTTGTCGCAGCATGTCTGCAAATCCTTTTCCAAGAACCACCTTAAGGTTTTCAAGTTGTGGGAGTGAGAATATTGCATCACTAAGCATTTGGAGGTCTCTCATTTTGTACGAGTTTCCAAGCTCTAGCTCAAGAACTACTTTCCTGAGAGGAGGCAAATGACTCCTACTGCGCAAACCTTGTACCAAGCCAAGCTTGACTTCCAAATGCCCACCCCAATTACCACAAATAAAGATCTTTCGAAGGGATGCCATCTTAAAGAGTGATACCAGATCTGTCTGAATAGTAGCTAGTTGCGAGCTGTTCAACCTATAGCTACCGATGTCAATTACAAGCTTTGTTGTTTGCAGGTCTGGATGAATAGCACAAAGATGTAAGTACTGGTAGTTAACCAGTGCCATCTCTCTCAGTCGGATAATGGGAAGCTGAAGGAGTAGGTACAAGGCACTTGTGAAATCCTCTTGCGAACAGAACTCAAGTATCTTGTGTTCTGCACTACAGGATGGTGAAGGGACACTTCCTGCGCCAAGGGCAGCCAGTTGGCTTGCTTTGAGTGATGTTGGAAGTAGCAAGCGTTTTTTGGTGAGGATCATTAGCTTGTGTGTGTGGGGACATGGAGCTGTCATAAATCCTTGCAGCAGCTTGCTAAGCATCAGCGGGTACACCTCGTCAACTTCCAGTGTGAGCTGTTGGAAGTTTTGTAGTGAAAAGAGAGTTGAGAATGGTTGAACCATATCCATGTATGTATTTGGCATGGTGCAGAAGAGGTGCTTCAGTTCTATTGCAGCTTCAATCATGCCAATCATAACTCCAATATTACCGTACTTATCACATCGCAGCCTCAGAACGAGAACTTTTTCTAAGATCTTGTTCACAATCAAAGTGCAAGTCACACTATCAGAGGGAAGACTAAAACCACTGTCTAAAGCTAATCTTCCAGCACACAAATCGAGCAGGAATGACTGTGATATCGATTCAATGTGAAGATTGGCACTGGATGGTTGAAGGCTACAATCTCTAGTAAGAAGAGTTAGCAGCTCCAATGGGTCACGTCTATATAAGATGGGCAGAAGGCGGTGAGGAGTGAGCTGAATATCACCAACAGTATTTTGCCGTCTGGGGAACAAAGTGGGACGTTCTTGGAAGTGTACACTAAACACGTTAACACCAAGAGCAGTGGCTTGTTTCTTCCATACCCTTTGGCCACACTTGGAAGTTGGACAGGGATGATGCAGGGAGCCGGTTAGCAGATTCGGAAACACCATGTCACCTTGAATCGAAATCAGCTTGTTAGCAGCTACATTCAGATCCATTCCAGGAGAGTTGGTGAGAATGTCAGACGCCAGCTTAAGCAGAATTTGTTTCCCATGCGGAAGTTCACATTCTTCCAAGCCTTGAAAAGCAGATTTTATCTCCTTCCGCAATACATTATCAAGAGGACGATTTGCCTGAATAGGAAGCTGTGACGCCTGAGTAGAGAAAACGTTGTCGACCTTACCAACATTGAATTCAAAAAAGCTTCTTGTGCTTTGCGATCTTTCCTTGCTGCTACTAGGTCCTTGTAAGCGGGGGGAGAAACCCAACAGTGGCAGGTTCAGCGCTGCCTGCTCTGGCACCTGAATGTTTTGTTCTTTCCATCTCGAGTTCCAGATTACGTCAACATCCACCCCACCAGCGAGAGGAGTGTGTTCCAAATGACAGAGATCAAGGGCCGGGAGGATGGTCAGCAGGCGCCGACGTAGCCAGTGTGGTAGTGTGGCCAACACCTTCACTTGATGGCAGTCAAGATCACTGATTACAACCAAGAGGCAAAGATCTTGGAGAGAGAAGGGTAGGGGACAGCAAACGTCGCCACAGTCTTTTCGTTGTGCTTTAAACTTAGATATCGATTCATCTAGCCCCTGTGCAATTCTAAACACTTCAGATGTTGACTTATGAAGCTTAGTCAGACGCACCGCATTTCTGACACTAGCTAACTTTGTATCCATAATGATCGATAGCTACTAGCTAGCTACAACTCGTACTCGACCTACACACGGCGCACTACTACATGTACGTAGACTAGTCTAGCCTTCAGTATGCGCGTGCGGTCTTCTTGCCTCCACTGGTGGAGAGTTGACGGCGTATGGCGGCACGATGCTGCTTGAAGTTGAGAAAATCTGTGAAGAGACAAATCGACTTTGGGTAAAATCCCTACAGTACCGGAGAAGTTTTCAAAGCTCATTTCTGATTGGTTCACTTAGGTCATGTGCCCTTGCATTAGCGCATATCAAGTTTTGCACGTGACATCAGGAGGCATAACTAGGGAAGTCCTACGCGTTCGGTTTGCGAACGCAATTCGGTCTGCGAACGCGAACGTTCGGTGCAGCGTTCGCGAACGTCACCCTTTCGGTCTGCGAACGAACGTCGGTTTGCGTTCGCAGTTTGCGAACGCAGCATTTGCGCGCGAACGTTAATTCGGTCTGCGAACGCGCGCGAACGTCAGCCTCGTTCGCGGTCTGCGAACGCAGCGTTCGCGAACGTCAGCCTTTCGGTTAGCCTCGTACCCAGGCCATGACGTAAACACACCCGGGTACGCGTGCATGAGAGCGATCACAGGGCAGCAGAGGGCTTACAACAAGCACACCACAGCTCTTTCCACTGTCTACAAGTCCCTCCTTGTAGCTAGTCCATGAGGAAAGGGAGCGCTTGGTAGCACAGGCTCTTGCCATAGCCAGTAGTTAGCTAGCCACACGAACACGTCGCTGCCTTCGTACTAGCCTCGTTCCCAGGCCCGAGACGGCGAGGAGAAAAGGGCCTGGTTTCTAGCCTCGTTCCCAGTCCCACGCCCAGCTTTCCGTCGCTGCTTAGTACGGTAAAGCCCCGCTTTACCGTACTAAGCAGCGACGGAAAGCTGGGCGTGGGACTGGGAACGAGGCTACCTGGTTTCCACTGTTTGCGCATGCGCTTAATTATCTGTAAAAAATCACTGACGACGCGAGGGGGGTGAGAGCTCCTGAGCTAAAAGAGAATTCGGCAGACGAGGTGAGGGAGGTGAGAGCTCCTGAGCTGACAGAGACTCAAGACAGGGACTAGGAGTCAGTATACAGCATAGGGTGAACAAAGTGAGGGCTCTATCCCCTTGGATTATTTTCATGTTCAGGGCTCCCTACATGCCAGGAACTCCGTGCCCGGTCTGGTTGTTTTGAGCGTGAAACAGAGCGAGTACTCTACTTCACTCTGGACTTATCAAATTCTCTGGTGCTACAGCATCGGGGCTCTATCTTCGGATTATTCCTACGTTCAGGGTAACCTACATGCCTGGGCTACCTACCTACTTGCCTGTGGTCTCCGGGTACTACTGCACTTTGGACAGAGCGAGTATTCTTGGGCTCAGAGGTTTGTACGTCCACTACAACAGGACTCCTTTGTCTCGAGAACAATGGCAAATCCATACAATAATGAAGTATTGAAGAGTGCTGATTCGGAACCACTTTGGCTTCATAATTCTGTTGTAGCTATGTTGTTGTCCTGACTGGAGGAGAGTAGCGGTTCATGGCGCAGTTAATGCCGTATGTCTGAGGTCTATTAATATCTCAGTTGTTTGCCTGTACTCCCTCCTGTACTTTTTTCATTGTAGCGTTCCCCACTAGAGTAAGCGACTGATTATCGGACGACATGTAAAATCGGACGCGCTAGCGCCGAACGAGTATATTACCGGAAGTGGGCGGGACCTTCAGTCGATACTACAGACCCATCGCACACTGAGTTGAAAGTTGGGTGGTTCTCTGTTGCTTGGTTCTGGAACTACAGCCAGCCAAAGTTAGATCCGAAACAATGTATGATCGGACAAAATTGATGTATTATCGGATGACGCTCCCTGCTTTTTCTCTGAAGGAACTTTCTCTGAGATTTTTACATTTTCGGGAAGCCTCATGATCCCTCTGCCGCAGGCTCACTTTTTGTCACCGTGGCTGATTCGAGTGCTGGAGAATATCACCGAATGTTGACCATGGTCTCCGTGTCTAATATCGGACGCTGAAATTTCGTCGTAGTTTAGCGATGACACTCTCAGGTACACTATAGTGCTGCAATACGGATATCATTGGAATGTGCAGGTCCTCAGCAACAAAATGGTATAAGTCCCGCGTTTATACGTTGCACCGTTCCTGAGATATAGTCGTTTACCCCAAAACTCTCCAGGAATACTGTCGTTGCTATCTTGGACCGCCCATACAGGAGCAAACTGGGGAAAGCAGCTGTATCTCAGGTACGGTGCAACGTATAAACACGGGATTTGCGCCATTACGTTGCTGAGGACCTGCACTTTCCAATGGTATCCGTACTGCAACACTAGAGTGTACTTGTGAGTGTCTACGCCAAAATACGACGAAATTTCAGCGTCCGATATTAGACACGGAGACCATGGTCAACATTCGGTGATATTCTCTAGCACTCGAATCAGCCACGGTGACAAAAAGTGAGCCTGCGGCAGAGGGATCATGAGGCTTCCCGAAAATGTAAAAATCTCAGAGAAAGTTCCTTCAGAGAAAAGGCAGGGAGCGTCATCCGATAATACATCAATTTTGTCCGATCATACATTGTTTCGGATCTAACTTTGGCTGGCTGTAGTTCCAGAACCAAGCAACAGAGAACCACCAAACTTTCAACTCAGTGTGCGATGGGTCTGTAGTATCGACTGAAGGTCCCGCCCACTTCCGGTAATATACTCGTTCGGCGCTAGCGCGTCCGATTTTACATGTCGTCCGATAATCAGTTGCTTACTCTAGGGTTATTCGATGAAACTTTGAAACTTTGTAACCGTAACACGTATTCATAAGGGGGAGGGTGCAAATGACGTCTCTGTAGTCACATGGTCGAGGGTGTGACGCTACATATTTTGCTGCACTGGTCCTCGATCCGCGAGATGAGGGGCGACACAACCACAATTGCACTGCCACCAGCAACAGACTTACCGGACATTCTCTATTCAAAACAAACCGTGAAGAGTCTGGTAGCATACTGACTCCACCCGGTCGGTACGACGATAGCCACACGAAAACATCCCATCGTTCAATCGCAGGTCACTGTTTTAGCTCAATTCAGGAGCGCCTTGCCGCCTGAGGACATAGGAGAGTACGATCGAGAGCTGTTGTAACGCACGCCACTACTAAGTACTCGAACGCAGCGTTCGGTCTGCGTTCGCTAACGTTCGGTGTGCGTTCGCGAACGTCAGCCTTTCGGTCTGCGAACGCAGCGTTCGCGAACGACAAGAAGTCCGGTGATGGACTCCAGAGCTCTCTGTTTGATGCTGCTGTTGGCAAGGCTAATACTCTACCTATCCCTCTGTGAGGCTCCTTCATGTCCTGCCATCACTGTGGACTCACGCTGCCAGTCATTTCGTTGTGTCTGCAGCCTCCCGTGTTTGCTGAGGCCCCGCCGTGGTTGTGTCTGGCCCGTTCGCTCATCCCGGAGCCTCGTCCTGTTGTTGTTGGCCTGTGGGGACGTTCACAGCAACCCTGGCTCCATTCCTAGACGAACCCCCCCTTCGACTGTCGTGGGCGTTTTTTGATTTTAATGAGTTCATCGGCCCGAGGATTTTTGATTCTAATGATATTCATAGACCCAACCAGGGCCTCAAGAAAACATGCAAATTGGTGGTGTAAGGTGTGCCATCAGTCAGATCTGGCCCAAGTTTATAGGGAAATGCTGGGCGAAAATCCGGCTGACATCCACATTTGACCTCCGATTGCTGGCCTTGTGGGGGGTCATGAATATCATTAACGGTATTGCCAGAGGGGTCTCTCCATGTGTGCGGGCCCCACCAAGTTTGGCCGCTGAGGAGCGCCGCTGTGGGAGAGGAGTACCTACGAAAGTGGTGTGCGCTGAATGCATGAAAATGTGTTGTCTTGGTGGGAAGAATTCGGTGGTTAAAGGGTTAACCCTTGTATTAGTTTATTTAAAAGTACTGTAAAAAACCTTTATTTCACTCCTATATTATATATATATCATCCATTTGCTTATTATTTTGTGTTCTGTCATGCCGTTTTATTTTTTCTTTCGGTTCCTTCATACTAGCCCTTGGCTATTGGAACTATTTATATATATTAAAAAAAAACGTTCGGTCTGCGAACGCGAACGTCAGCCTTTCGGTCTGCGAACGCAGCGTTCGCGAACGTTCGGTCTGCGTTCGCGGTCTGCGAACGCGGCGTTCGCGGTCTGCGAACGTCCGTTCCCTGGCCCACACGCGAAACGAGCCATTGAACTTTGAACCCACGTAACGTAAATTCAATGTAATGGGTGGTTTATGCTCAGGTTCACATTGTGTTAAAGGGTACAGTGATCTGTGTATTGTCTCATATAGTATTCTATATATAGACTACACTACTCCTGTTCGAATTTTGCAGTACGGTCCTCAAAAGTTATTGGGTAGCTACATGTAGCATGCACAGGCCCGTAGGCTCAATTTTTACAGGGGGGGTTCTTCTTTGAATATGAAGTGGACCAAACCATATGGCAGCGCGCGAAGCGCGCAGTAGCTAGGGGGGTCTGGGGGCATGCCCCCCCCCAGGAAACATTTTGAGTTTTAGATGCTCTGAGATCGATTCTGGTGCATTTTGGGACACTAGCGCTCGTGCACGTGTGCATGCCTGGCTAGGCAGTATACACAAGAACTTTATCCTATCTGACTACCAGAAGCAGCAGCATCGCCTTCAGTATTCACTGCGGTCTTCTTTTTCGGCGGCAAGAACTTCTGCGAACTCTGGGACATGGCAGCTGCCCGCTTTCTCTCACGCTAGCGCTCTTTCTGTTCACGGCGCCGGCGCCCCATGTTGTGTACAGCTGTCTTTACCAGCACCACGTGTGTTCGCGCATGCGTGTAACATGACAATCGCGTGTACGCGCCACGCGTACGTCCTCGTTCCCAGACATTCCTCTCGTCAAAAAGCCTGGGAACTAGGTTCATATCGTTCTAGCATCGTACATCACACTACGATCTACTCGGTAGCTATACCAATCGCGTGTGAGCACTCCAGGAAGGCACCGGCACAAGACAGTGACTGCAGTAAGTAAGACTGTAAGTACGCTTGTTTGCAGCGGGACCGGTGTCATGGGAAAATGGGGACCCCCAAAATGGGGACCCGGGGTCCCCATATTCCCGGGAGTATGGGGACCCGCGTCCCCATTTTCCTGGGAAAATGGGGACCCCGGGTCCCCATTTTCCCAGGAGTATGGGGACCCCCTCAGTGAAAATGGGGACCCCGGGGCCCCTCTATGACAGATGGCTAACAGTGAGAAAATGGAGAACCAACAATATTAGACCTACGTAGGCAGACCTATGCAAGGCCATAACAGTTAACCATGCAGTATTATAATGTAGCAAATCAGTTTTTTGAAATATTATTTGTCAATAGAAATGGTAACACATTATAGCTATACATAATAATAGCTTGAAGTTATCTTTAATGAGGATCTTCAAAAACAAGCTGGTCTGAGCATCGATCCCTTGCAGATAGCTAGAATTGTAGTTAGAGATATGTAAGTATACTTATGAGTCAGAGCATATAGCCCACTAACTAGCCTGCAGTGCAAGACAGTGAGGAGGCTCATGCAGCTAGTGAGTGAGTGGCTATTATTAGCTGCTACCTACGTGTATAAGCAGCACGTGTAAGGACTCAAGTTCATGATCTCCCGACATAGAAGAGATCAGCAACTTTTGTACCGAAAAAAATTGGCTTTGTTGGAGGGCTTGCATTGTCCGACTTGCGCATTACAGCTATCAGGGTACGTAGCAACCATCGCAAGTACAGGTTTCGACTGATATGATGATGATGATATTCCATCCTTGCTCTATGCATGGACTAATGCTTTCGCAGACATGCATGCACAGAGGTTATTTGACAAACAAACCATCCTACACTGAGCTGTGAGTACTTGATGCAACGTAAAACGAAAACGGTGTGGGGGTCCCCATTTTCCCAAAGGGGTCCCCATTTTACCAGGGAAAATGGGGACCAGGGGTCCCCATTTTCATGGGGTCCCCAAAATTTTATGACACCGGACCTAAACGACCGTGCGGGCGGTTCGTCCGAACCCCCTGAACCCCCCCAGCCTACGGGCCTGATGCAGTCAGCACCTGTACTAGCTGACAATTTTTGGTGCTGAGATTGCTGCTTTACGGTATGCAAAGAAAGCTCGTCGGAAGCATCGGCTCATACACCGGAGAACTTAATCCCCTGTCATCGCATCACATCACACCTGTGTGATGCCAATCCTCTTATATGGCTCAGAAAACTGGGTGCTAATGGACCAGCTAATTGCCAAGCTTGGAATTCTTCTAGGCAGGACTTAAAGAGAGTACGGTGACCTAATGCTGTCGAACTTTACAGCTAACGAGGCCCCTCTCCTCATTCTGAGTTGGCCAACTATGAAAGCAATTGCATGGGGTCTTGTACCGCAAGCTGAGGGTAGTGAAAGGAACACCAGTATTCTACGTGCTCTTGCTGCTGAGGATGTATCAAAATGTTCAGCAGTGCCTTAAGGTGGCACATACCCCTTTACGTTAGTTACCTTTAACCGTCGGGGGGCCCCGACGGTTAAAAGTAACCTAACGTAAAGGGGTATGTGCCACCTTAATTTGGAAAAAAAAAACTTTACCATGATTGTCCATCTCTGAAGCCAACTTTCAATCAACTGAAGCTGATACTGTTCCAGATCCGACTGCTGAAGATGGACCTACAGAAATGCCATCAACATTGCCACACGGGGAAGCTGGCTAAAGCTGTGGGACACTGCCCTTGATATTCCATGGGCCTTGGGGCACTCATACTTTGGCCATCCACCAGACTTTAACAACACTGCTGTTCAGCGACTGGAAATGTCCTTCACCCTCATGTACATGTACACACCCATGCAGTAATTGAAGAAGAAAAGTGGGAGCTTGGGGCATGGGGGGTGGCATGGGAGTGGGGTGCGTGCAGGGTGGATGGGTTGTATTTGGCTAGTCGTTTTCACTGCATACTGATTTGTGTGGAGGGTGGATGAATGTGAACTGTGGACATGGAACCATCTCTGTTGTTTTTCTTCTGTTCCGATGCCAATATGGCCTCCTCCACCGTCATTGGTGCTCCCTCTGTTGCTCTCAATAGGCTTGCAGTTGACTCCGAATGCTGATCGATCGCCAAGTAGGGTGGTGCCCAGATCCCGCACCACTTGGGAATAACTACACTATATGGCTAGCTGACACTGCCATCAGTTACTAGTATAATAGTCATCTGGTAACCGGTAGCTTCGCTCACTCAGTAGGGTTGAGCAGATTATGCTCACCCATTATGCTCAAAATTGTACCAATTATGGCAAAATTATGCCCCAAACTTGCCCATTATGGAATTTATGCTCAAACTATATAATTATATGTGTGTGGCTTTGCTCCAACCTTTAAACACCATCAGACATGTGCATGTGTTGGCATTTGCAACTGGTGGACCCCAACTCTGGGTTCGGCACTCAGACTAGACGTTAGATAAAATAAGAACATCTCAGATGGTCAAACAAAAACACAAGTTCTCTTTTATAGTTCATCAGTTCACTTTGAGCTCCGGATGTGGTAGAGAAGGGGTTGGAAGATTTAGAGTAGGAGATCACTGTTAGTCAAGATCACTTCTGCGAGCCCAAGATCCTCCTGTGCATGGCTCCACTACTACTGCATCCACAACTGGCCATCAAGCAATGCCCAACTGCCCCATCGCGTGCCCCGAGTGCTGGAGGTGACCCGTTTTGCCACAAAATGACCTTGATCAACTGCCCACAGCGTTTCTCATCAACCAAATGAAAGAGCTCCACACCGAAATGGGAAAGCGTAGGGAAAGGTGGAATGTGCTCTGGAGCGAAAGCTGAAGTGTTTTTGTCACCAATGTACGACTTCATCTACAACAATTGCATAAGACAGCACAAGAAGCTAGTCAAGCAAGCACAATTCAGCAGTCGTTCCAGTGACTTCATGATTAAATCCTACGCAAGCAGCAAAAGCTAGTTAGCTTAGGAGCGCAGGGGTTTGCCAGTGTGATTCAAGGTCCTGTGGAGTCTGTAGAGCGCAGCATTGATAATGCAACTGATGAAGAGATCGTGCTACTGCAACAATAAATTCAAGAACGAGTCCGAGATCATTTACCAATCCAAGCAAACGGTTGAGACAGAACTGAAGTCCGCGGAGGAGTTTACGAGGTCATTTACACTCCAGAGGTTCGTGGAAGGCATACAACAATAGTTAAGGTAAATGGCAGTCCATTCCGAGCTAGGCATGCCAGTCAGGGTAGTGGAAGTAGCGGATCCAGGGGGGATAGCACTGAACACCAAGCAGCAGCTAAGATTGTTAGGAAGGTGACAGTAACTGATGGTAGAGAGGAGGAGGATTGCATCAGCCAAGTGGGCAGATAGCCAGGCCTTCAAGTCTGCAAAGGAACAATACGAAGGTACAAACAGTGTCATAGTTTTCACAGCCTAACAGCTAGCGTAACCGTAGATGAAAACAATGTCTATGTGACTGGTGTTGGTAACCACTCAGTGTTCAAGTTCAGCACAGAAGGAAATCTTAGCCTCGTTCCCAGGCTGTTCCCACCGCCAGTATTCCAGTATGAAATACGGCGGGGTACGGCCTGGGAGATCTGGTCATGTGCGGTGCCATCAGGTTGACACGTGGTAGACACACAGAGGGCAGTGCCCAATGAAGAATCTCGATGTCTTGTACTGTCTGTCCAAAGGCTGGATGTCAGAGCGTTTGCAAGGCAGATGATCTATACCATTTGTTGTTCACAACGCCTGGGATGGATTGACGTGAAACAGGTATTATAAACAGTTGGGCACCGCTCCCCATGTGTCTACCATCTGTCTACCTGATGTCATCGCACGTGACCAGATCTCCCAGGCCTCCCCCCGCCGTATTTCATACTGGAAGCGATGAAATACTGGCAGTGGGAACGGCCTGGGAATGGCCTGGGAATGAGGCTAAGGAAAGCTCATGAAAGTTGTTGAACGCATAAGCGCACAACGTGGAGAGTTTAGAGCTCTCACCATGATAAACACAAACTGTACATTTGTGATCATGACAACAACAGTACTGAACACAGAGTTGGAGTATGTGATTTAACCACACAAATGACATTAACCATGCAGGACGGAACAGGAAATTGATACTGACAATAGTCATGTGAAAGTGCTTGACTGCAACGGGCAGTTTTTGTTTTCCAAACAACCACGCAATCCTTTCGGCATACATATGTGCTGATTCTGATCAGTTTGTGTATGTATGTGATCGCTCCATGGAAAGGTGGGAAGTATATTGTGATACCAGTGTCCAAAATCGAAATTCCAGTTTCCAAATTATTAATTATACATAGGAAATTAGCTACTGCATTGGGTGAGGAAATTTTGTCACCATGACAACGAGTGGTGATAAATGGGCCATACTCAGAGTTAGCCTCATTCTCAGGTGCTCAATCTGGATGCTCCAGCTTGTTATGGGCTCTCTTGACGTTCTATCACTGCTATTGCAGTTTGATCACCAGATATACAGTAGATTCACCATGAATTTTGTGAGTCTGGAACGAGGCTAGTGCCCCACCTCCAGAGTTGAGCACCTCTGCATTCGTAGCCAAGAGACCATTTCTGCTAAGGCAATGATTGGTTGATGCCAAATGTGGTCCTCTGTTGGCAGCCAAGTGCATGGAAAGTTGAAGAGTAAGTGACCCAGCCATCTAGTTTCGTTTGCTGTGTCTCTTCCACATTGAAAAGTACCTACAAAATCCAAATGCTCACCCTGTCTGGGGGTCCACTTTGGTGTTAGCGAGGGGATGGGCTCTGGAAAGGGAAGTGGCTTGATAGAGCGATTCATGTAGAGAGCTGCATAGTCGGGAGCTTCTTCCCCTATATGGATGGAGAGAGAGAGAGAGAGGGAGGGAGGGAGAGAGGGAGGGAGGGAGAGAGGGAAGGAGAGGGGAAGGGAGGGAAGGAGGTAGGGAAGGGGGAATGGGAGAGAGTGGGGGAGGTATAGAGATAGTTACTAATGCTTGTGTATACTTTCCTATATGTAACTTCAGTGTTCTCGCCAGGATTTTTACATAGGGCGGGGGGGGGGGAACAAGGTGTACGGTTTTATCTGTCCATGTCCCTGTGCTGTTTCTCTGCTTTGTGCCGTGTTGCTTGCAAACGGAGAACAACAGACCGACAATGGTAGACGCAGAACTGTCGTACACTGGAATGTACCACTGATAATCCGTCTTCCAAGACGCGTCATAGCCGATCTTGTGCTTGTTTCGTGTTACAAAGCCATCAGAGCTCGACGACTCTGAGCGATGCCTTTGCTTTAGCCGTCTCAATCGTGAACATGTGGCGCCTCGAGTAAATCATGGATAATATAGTACGTACTATATTATCCATGAGTAAATCTATTCATATGCGCGCGCCGTGCGCATGAATAATAGACGGCCGCACTGGAGTACTAAGCGCGGCGGGGCGCCGCGGTTCCGCGTTTTAGTGAGAACACTGTTTAAACTTCTTTGCTTAATTGTTTGTGGATAGGGACCAAGCTATTATTGTACAGATCCTTTGTATGGAGCACTGGCAATTTGCTCTTGGATTATACCCTCCCCTCATTGAGTTGTACTCATGCACATGTGGCAGCACAATGAAGAGTTTATGCTGATGAGAGAGAGGGAGAGAGAAGGAAGAACAGAAGAGGGAGGGAGGGAGGGAGGGAGGGAGGGAGGGAGGGAGGGAGGGAGGGAGGGAGGGAGGGAGGGAGGGAGGGAGGGAGGGAGGGAGGGAGGGAGGGAGGGAGGGAGGGAGGGAGGGAGGGAGGGGGAGGGAGGGAGGGAGGGAGGGAGGGAGGGAGGGAGGGAGGGAGGGAGGGACGGAGGTAGGCACTGCCAGGCAGGCAGGGAGGAAGGGAGGGAAGGAGGGAGGGATGCAGGCAGGCAGGCAGTGAGGGAGGGAGGGATGGAGGGAGGAAGGCAGGCAGTGAGGAGTGTATTTGTATTTCTCATGCTTTGTACATTTTGAATCCTTTTATATCACTGCTGTGCCAAGTGTGGACACTCAAGTGTGCCATGTTATAGTCTGATATGTGTAGAACACTAGTCCAATACCACAATGGCCCTCTCATGTATGTGCATACAAATGAGATGTTTCAAAACCGGGAGGGAAGGAAGGAGGGAGGGAGGAAGGAAGGAGGGAGGGAGGGAGGCAGGCTAGCCTCGTTCCCAGGCCGTTTTGGGAGGGAGAAACGGCCTGGCAACTTCCGTGAGTTCAAACTGTTTATGGACGTAACGTCACGGCAATTGCATACCTCATTCAGTCAGTGAAGTCCACGTGATACTTCCGATATTTTCACCGGCTGAGAACGGTCCTTTCCTGCTCGTGGAAGCAACTGTTTGCGCAGGTTCTGCGACGGAAGGCAAGCAGAAGACGAATGAACAAAAGTCGTCGTGCAGAGCACCTACACTAGTGCGATCGAACGATCGGTGATGAATGGGCGTGACTGCGACGGTTCAACCTGCAATTCGGTTTACTGTCGTCATGTGACAGCGAGCTGAAATCTGATTGGGACTTCCAACTCTCCGGCAGCGGAAGTAACAGTTTGAACTGGCGGAAGTTGCCAGGCCGTTTCTCCCTCCCAAAACGGTCTGGGAACGAGGCTAGAGGCAGGCAGGCAGTGAGGGAGGGAGGAAAGGAGGGAGGGAGGGAGGGAGGGAGGGAGGGAGGGAGGGAGGGAGGGAGGGAGGGAGGGAGGGAGGGAGGGAGGGAGGGAGGGAGGGAGGGAGGGAGGGAGGGAGGGAGGGAGGGAAGGACAGAAGAGAGGGAAAGAGGGAGGCAGTAAGCAGCATGCATAAGTATCCCACATTACACTATTGTAGCTGGTGTTTCCCTCTCTGCTCACCACAAAACTTTGGGGACCACAGATCCTGGTGACAGTCCAGTCCGCAATGTCTGCTAGCACCTGAAAAGTGGATTCAGGGTAAGCAGTCATATATCTCAACTGGAGTCACAGTGCAGTATCCACCTGGATATCAACTAACTCACATCCAAGTATGTATGGTTGTATATAGCCCCCCTTGGTTCGTTCGAAACCTGAGGCGTGTGTGTGCATATTTGGGGGAGGGGGAGAATGTCAATTTTGTTCCTGTGAATATCGTTTGACAGGACAGATCTTCAGTGATATACTTTTGGGGGGTTGGTAGAGGCCTGGCATGCACACTAACCTGGTCCACACTCTAACAGTACAATCATACTGTAATGCTGCATTGCAACGTTGACTTATAGTCTCGCGGGCCAGCCTCTCGCCACACCCACTACGGGGAGGCGCGATTATGTGAGCATACAGGTAGTTTATAGTTTCCCTTCTCCAAACCTTGTGGGTCCACAATCTGACTGGAGGCGGTGTCCACGTGGAAGCAACACTCCTGAGCAGATACCGCTGCCGCAGGAAACAACAGAAACACAACTGGAAACCCAAGAGCAAAGGAGCTCGGGACTCTCTTCAAGTGGGTGGGGTATTTTACATACACGCCTAGCCTCGTTCCCAGGCCCTCGTCACGTGCCTGGGAACGAGGCTGCTAGTATTACACGTTGCTCTGAAAAATGGCGGGGATGGATGAATCAATCCAGCTTCGCGCAGAGAATGACGACGAATTTGGAGTCCCAGCCGACGGTAGGTTTACGCCAGAGAAAATTATGGCTGCAGAGTGGTGGGTAGGTAGACCGTAGGATTGATAAATTATTTGATTGTGTTAATTTCAGAGTAGCTGTTGTTCAGATGATTTGCATAGCAGAATGGACTGTGGTTTATTTCAGATACACTGGAAAACTTGAAGTCAAGAGTGACCAAAAAGAAGGGAAGAGGCTTTGGAGGTGGGTCACCAGAAGTACAGGTGTGCTCTTATTAGAGTAGTATACCACATTCGATTCATACTTTCCCCCTGCAGACGCAGAGCCTGGTTTTCAGGGGCAGTTTGATTCCATTGACCTCACCCAAGAAGGGCCAGGACCTCTGAGATGTAAGTACATTTTATGTAAGCCATCTTATGGCTTAACCCTTGGTCTGCGTTCATTAATATTCATAACTTCCGCTCACGCGACACGTGATCAATTTATTGCCTAGGTTACACATCTCTAAGGCTTCTCGCCGTTTAACTTTCAATCGCTGAGTAGACTTCAAGTTCGAAGGCTAAGAACTGTCGAAGTATAGTTAATTTGTCTGCTAAGGGCATGATTGAGCCCCGACTATCGTTATATGGCTGCTAGGCCGAGTTATACTCAAGCGCTCACCTTGGAACTCTCCCTGTTGTTGTGCTGTCGATGTCTGCCCTCCAGCGGGTGAGTTACTGGTGTTGATAGGTAGTTCAATGATGCCTCAAGCCTATACTAGGCCCTTGAGCGCTACCAATAGCGTTCTGTACGCGAAAAAGCCTGCCTATGCTGGCAGTACACAAAACGGCGACAAAACAGTGAGCGCTTACTTATCTCTCGATCGGTAGGAGGAGCTTCTGATCGACTGCTGATATCCGTAGGGTCTGCCTCTTCATGACTGTGATTGCCATTATATTAGCAGGGTCTGTCCCGCTTCTGTTTAGCTCGCCTCGCGATCTTGTCGTAAATATGCTACAGCCGCATTTTGCGTGCGTCCGCGCACGTCGCAATTGTGCGACAAACGCAGGCAGAGAGTTAACTGGATCAAACCCACCCCCGTCAAACCTCGTGGACCATGCATTATCCCACCGTTTCTCCCCGTCTTCATCTTCTCTGCTGATCTCGACGTCTTGGACTGCCAGGCTTGTGTAGCAATGTAAATGAAGTTCTTGGTGTCAAGAACAGTTCCATGCGGTAGACTTCGCCTCATGAACTTTGAGTGCTTCAATTTCCGGCTTGCTACAACTTGTCAAACAGTGGAAGATTCGTTACTTATCACATGGAACTGCACTCCTGACTTTTTGGAATATTGCGTTATTCCTTGCTCCCACCTCGAGAATTTTCAGCAGTCTCTGTGATTGTATCCAGCCAGTCATGCTTGTGGCTCAGTGATTGCATCACAAGGTCATGCTTACACATGTATGGCTTGGTGATTACATCCACCAGGTCATGCTTACGTCTTGGTGATTGCATCCAC
This sequence comes from Axinella damicornis, assembly GCA_963931865.1. Lineage (NCBI taxonomy): Eukaryota > Metazoa > Porifera > Demospongiae > Axinellida > Axinellidae > Axinella > Axinella damicornis. The sequence goes on along the minus strand of OZ007505.1, from coordinate 9,190,095 downwards.
CAGGTCATGCTTACGTCTTGGTGATTGCATCCACCAGGTCATGCTTATGGCTTGGTGATTGCATCCACCAGGTCATGCTTATGGCTCGGTGATTGCATCCACCAGGTCATGCTTACGGCTTGGTGATTACATCCACCAGGTCATGCTTACGGCTTGGTGATTACATCCACCAGGTCATGCTTACGGCTCGGTGATTACATCCATCAGGTCATGCTTATGGTTCGGTGATTGCATCCACCAGGTCATGCTTATGGCTCGGTGATTGCATCCACCAGGTCATGCTTATGGCTCGGTGATTGCATCCACCAGGTCATGCTTACGTCTTGGTGATTGCATCCACCAGGTCATGCTTATGGCTTGGTGATTGCATCCATCAGGTCATGCTTACGTCTTGGTGATTGCATCCATCAGGTCATGCTTACGGCTTGGTGATTACATCCACCAGGTCATGCTTACGGCTCGGTGATTGCATCCACCAGGTCATGCTTACGGCTTGGTGATTACATCCACCAGGCCATGCTTACGGCTCGGTGATTGCATCCACCAGGTCATGCTTACGGCTTGGTGATTGCATCCATCAGGTCATGCTTATGGCTCGGTGATTACATCCACCAGGTCATGCTTACGTCTTGGTGATTGCATCCACCAGGTCATGCTTACGTCTTGGTGATTGCATCCATCAGGTCATGCTTATGGCTCGGTGATTACATCCACCAGGTCATCCTTACGGCTTGCTCCAGTTAATGCACATGTATATATTATGCTAACTATGGCACTGGCACTCTTCTATGGACCTGATCTCAAACTAGTAATTTTCACCCCAGTCTGTATCCCTCAAAATCATAAGGAAGTATTCATTTATGAGCCCTTGTGTAGTCTGAGCATGAGTTGTGAGTTTTATCGTCCCACCTCTTTCCCTCAGCCATCGAGGGATGGATAGTCTTTATCAGCAACATCCATGAAGAGGCCCAAGAAGATGACATCCATGACAAGTTTTCCGAGTTTGGAGAGATCAAAAATATGCATGCTAACCTGGACAGACGTACCGGGTTCTTGAAGGTGGGCCACATGGTTGTCTCGTAATGTTATGGTATCCCTGCATGTGCATATTCACACTGTGATCTGACTAAGGCTTAGTTTAGTAAACCATGTTGTATTCTAGAATCTAATGAGGTAGTCACGTTGAGAGTATGTTGCTCTCAGTGGGGGTGTTTGCAGTATAGCTGTGAAAGAAACTGCTTGGCAATTTACGCAAGTTCAAAGTTACTTTCGCTGCCAGAAAGTTGGCAGTACCAACCAGATTTCAGAACGTTGTCACATGACAACAGTAAACCGAATTACATCATGTGTTGAAACGTCGCAGTCACGCCCATTTATCGCAATAGTTGATCGCTCGATCGTGCTAGTGTAGCTATGCGCTCTGCACAATGATTTTTGTTTGTTCGTCTTCTGCTTGCCTTCTGTCGCAGAACCTGCCGCAAACAATTGCTTCCACAAGCAGGAAAGGACTGTTCTCAATGGGTCATTTTGTTTGCTTACGGCTTGCTCCAATTAATGCACATGTATGTATAATGCTAACTATGGCACTGGCACTCTTCTATGGACCTGATCTCAAACTATTAAATTGAGGTGGAAATTTGAACTCACGTAAGTTGCCAGGCCGTTGCTCCTACAGCCAGGGAGTGAGGCTATCCGCCACTGAGGTTTCTATTCATGGGTATTCTCTCTTCCTCGGGGGGTAGTGCCTGCCTGAGACTAAGCCCAGATATTTGTGTCACATGATCATGACTAAACTTTATGCGATATCGTTTGAATTTTGTTTCATGTAGGGCTACGCTCTAGTTGAGTTTGAAACGCACAAAGAAGCTAATATGGCCATACTGAAGTTGAATGGTTCCAACCTATTGGGTCAGAGGATCGATGTTGGCTGGGCATTCACCAAACCCAAGCCAACGGGCAGAGGTAGAAGGTACGTGGAGGTATTTCATCTACAGGTAGAATATATGGTGCTGTAGACCCGTTGCATGTGACTTCATCACTCACACGTAATGTCTGCAGTGGCAATCAATACATTAAGGTTACAGGGTACTCGTGCGTGCGCCACACGAAGTGTATTGAAAGTGCATGCTGAATTTTGTAGCCAAAAATAAAATAAAAATGTGGAACTTGAATTGTTTGGACCTGGTCAACGGTGTTAAAATAGTTATCAAGGGCATACATGCATAAAGGGCATGACGGAAGCTTTTTTTGATGGCATAGTCCTTGGGAAATTTATCTGCTGTCTTGCTTGAGAAAAGCAATTAATATGGCTTTTGTTGAACTGAATTGCTCGTTTTTGGACGACTCTACAGCGTATCAGTAAAAGCTTCTGGCTTCTGTCATGCCCTGCAGCTTGTGACAGCGCACTTCCACTGAAGTTGCTCATGCTCTTCGTACTAGAGATTTTGGTTACAAAAACTCAGCATGCACTTCCAATACATGTACATTTTGCACGGTGTGCGCACGAGTATCCCGTAACCTTAAGATTTCCTAGCCTTGTTCCAAGTCCCACGCCCAGCTTTTCGTCGCTTGCAGCGGGGAGGGCCTGGTACATTTCCTCATGTGAGTGACGTCAAGGGTAGAAAGGGGTAGAAAGACCGGAAGTTTAACGTGGGCGTAGTGTGTCTCAGAACAGCAAGAATAATGAAGGTACCAGGTAACACACCACTCGTATCTAGCTAGTGGGGGGCGACTGTCGTACTCACCGAGCGGTGAAAGTGTAGGTAGTTGAATAACATGCAAAACGTAGCGTCCTCGTTCTGAAAATTTTGCCATTTGTCAATTACATGTACGTCATGCTCACATGAAGAAATGAACCAGGCCCTCCCCGCTTTACTGTACTGCAAGCGACGAAAAGCTGGACGTGGGACTGGGAACGAGGCTAAAATTTCCCTGTCTGGGGTTTGGTGGGCAGGACTAGACTGGTGACATGCATGTGACCTTTGTGCTTCTTATCTGGAGCCATGAACAACAGTATTGATCATTTGCCTTGTGAAGGCTCTGACATCCAGCCTTTGGACGGACAGTACAATAAAAGCCATGAGATTCTTCCCTCCCACCCATGTGTCTACTGGACACGACCAGATCTCCCAGCCCAGGCCTTCCCCCCATATTTGCATACTTCAAGCAAATCAAATACTGGTGGTGGGTGGGGACGAGGATGTCAGTATTGGAATTTGTGATTGTCTGTATTTCCAGGAGTGGCCGAAGGTGAGAAACAGCCTATCAAGTCTCACTGCTCTCCCACTACACAAGAATAACACACACAAACTAAATTCTCAGCGTATGTATTGTGCACACACCTCTCATGCATATTGGCACTGTTTTTCCTATTATGGCAACTTCCTATTGTGTTAATGTTAGACTAGCTCCTTACAACAAAATTTAATGCAAACTAACTGTAGGCTTGGTTCCCTCAGTCAAACTGTGGTTCAAAGGGACTGAACTACAGTACAAGGGGGAGCTTATAGGTATAATTATGACTTTAACAGTTTAGTAGATATATAGGCTGCTATAATCATGTGGCTATAATTATGGATTTAGAATTGCATTTTACTCTATATAGCTATAATAATACTGTCATGATCAGATCCGCAACAGTGCAACCCTACACACACATGCACCATAGCCTTGTTCCCAGGCCCCATCCGAACGGCCTGGGGCCCGGGAACGAGGCAAACCGAATATCTCGATCTAGGATCAATTCACTGATCAAAATGTTTTTAAACTTTACTTTTAAAAAAATATATCCTAGAATTGCATTTTATAGTCATACACTTTCTACATCAGATCCACAGCAGACCTGGTATATGTACAATCCTACACACACATGGACCATTTATCCGAAGGATCAATGGCTATCAAGTTCCCTGATTGTGATTCTCTTGCTTCTGCTTTTCAGCCTGGAATAACCTGTGGGAAAGTTGGGAAACTAGTTCAGTGACAATGTGGTATCAAGGGCGCATCGAGCCTTCATTCCCTGGTTCCTGACAAGCTTCATTGCTTGCAGTGAAGCCAGGTGGGGAGATCATCCTCCCATTTTGGCAGTTGCTCTAGCAGAGGAAGTTCAACAGGGTCATAAATGATCACATGGCTATACAATCCTCAAACCAGAGCCACTGTCCCTGAATTTTCATCGTTCACCAAACCATAATTATGCTAACAATCAACGCACTGTACCTCGGGGGTACAAGCGTAGGTAAAGATAAGCGTAGTCTTGCATAGCCAAGTGCGAAGTTCAAACATGAAAGGAATGCAATCATGCAGCATCAGCCTGTCTACATCTGGTCTGGTTTCCTGTCGAACCTCCTCTGTTGCTCTAGATATCCAATCCAGGTGTCCATGTGGTGTGAAGCATGATCATGGTCAGCAAAAGCATGTGTAAATCAAAGCAAGGGGAATTCCGGTGTAGCTGGTAGTCCTCTAGCCACCTGGTTGGTCACACACGCGGAAGGTGGGAAGGGTGCACTAGATCACATTCTTGGGAATGCCAATTTTATTGTACCTGTGAACCAGTGAAGTGTGTCGATCTGCCAGAGTACGAGTTCTGTACCCTTGGAGGCATCCTGGTTGAATAAGTTTGTCTAGCCTTTTAGATACTCTCTGCTGGGCTGATCACACACACGCAGCTCAGTTTAGCCTCGTTCCCAGGCTCCTCCCCAGCTTTGCTAGCTCAGTTTACAACCACCAGAATCGTGAATAGAATCGCTTCAGTGAGACCTGTGGAAATAATATTATAATCTAGTGCAATGTTTACTAGACCCTCTTCCTTCTGCACGAGTGCATGACCAGCTGGGCGGAGAGGGGCTAGCAGCTAGACTGGGGGAAATCCCACATATCGATCTTCAGTCCTGAAGAAGTTAGTGCCTACAGTGGACATATCCATCATGGGACTTTCATGTCACTGCCGGTGATGTCTGTCCTCTTGCATGAGCAGAAAGGGCACGACATGGGGAGGTGGGTGGGTAAACCTAAAGGGTGCAAACAACATGGCCGTGTCTGGGCTCAGCTGTACTTGGTTGGGCCTCCATTCCAGTGTTCAAGGCCAATTTCAGCTATGCAGGTAGCCATTTCCACAGAGACATGACTGAAGTTTGTTAATTGGTGGGTGTGGTTAGAGTCACATATCTGCTTAGGACAGCTGAAATTACCTCTCCAACAACCCAACTCCAGAAGAACATATGTTTAAGGGTTCCAGAGGTTCAAAGTGACCTCAAGAAAAGCTATAGGCAGTAAAGGGTTTTGACTTAAGCATACAATTATGCATGACATTGTGTTTCATTGACACAGTAGTGAGTGTTACTCAATATTCTGGACTGCTCAATGTCTGCATGCACACTGACTTGAACTCCGCTCTTGAGGAATGGCCTGGGTCATCTTTGCTCTGATGCACCACAGCACCATGGTCCAACTGATGCTGGCAGAGGGCACGCAAAGGACGAACCAGAACCTGGGAATTATAAGAGAGAGTCTCAATGGACATCAGGCGTACACCATTTTCCCACCCTCATTCCCAGGTTTCACCCCAGCTTTTTGTTGCATACTGTTGTACTCTCTGTGAAACTTAAACCATTCTGCAAGCAATGCAACACTGGCTGTCAGGTTGATGAAGGCCTGGATCAGTACCGGAGAGTTGGGGGGACATTCCTCTATACTCTTCCTGAGAGACGGCTCATTCCCAGGCTCCTCCCCAGCTTTTTGTCGCATACTAACCATGTGCAGGGAACTACCCCCTCGATCCACACGGGATCAACACGAAGTGTGGAGGCCTAGGAATGAGGCTAAGTGAGATGTTTCAGCTACCCAGTGGCCCAGCAGAGGAGGATGCAGTTGATTATTAAATATTAACATGAATGGAGACAGCTATACAAACTGTCAGATGCACAATACAAAGATGGCTGGCTGCATTTAGGAGGCTCTTCTTGCCCCAATTAAGGCTTGATGCTACTTTGCCACGCTACACACAGTTCTGTATGTGGGCATACCTCCACAATGTTTGGATTCTTCTCCAGCCAAGCCAGTGCATGGGCCACAGATTCCAATGTCGACAGGCTGCCTCTAGTGGGCTGCGTTCTGATGACATACTCACTCCTAGTCTTAATACCTAGCTGAACCTGAGGTAGGCAAAATGGAAACAATGTATGGAGATAACGTATTGAGATAACAATATCTTCCCCCAAGACAGAGAAACACAGAGGCAGGGAGGACTAGGATTCAGTGCATTTTGATTTCACCCAGGTTGTGGGCCTCATTAACGGGGGGGGGGGGGGGGGGGGGGGGGGGGGGGGGGGTAGTTATATGACATCACCACTGAATTACCATAAATGGCATTGTTCAAACTTGTTTTCTAGAAGGGCAACTTCTTCAACAGAAACACCAAGGGCATTAGTGGGATTCGAACCCAGGACAGAGTCTGAGTTGAGCACTAGAGACCGTCATTCTATCAGTGTACCACTGCACAGTGTGTTCTTACTCTCAGATCTCCCTGTTAGAATAACAGGCTCATGCCTAGCAACTATCTGCTGGTGTACCTACATTGAAGATTGACTCCACCACTCGCTACAATGGCACCAAGTAACACTAGTGTCCACTTCAGCTCTGAAATGTTTGCTACACTTGCCAGTGATTTGAGTGGAGGTACCAACCTGCCTGACGGAGTGCAGCCTTGGGTTCTGTGTGAAGATCCCCTTAGCTTGTGCCCAAGTGCCGTCGAGGACGATTAGTGCTGCACCATCGTCTGCCACACCCACTGGTTCCTGTGGGACGCTCACAAGTTCCACAGCTGCAGAACAAGTGATTGTACTTATTATGCTAGCTCAAACTTCCAAAGAGTATACATAAAAACAATACACGCAAACTCTGGTCTCATCAACAGGACTCAAAACTGAAGGCAAGCCACCCAGGAACACGATAGAGATTCAGGGTGCTTAATATCTGGGACGCTATAATCAGTGGACCTGAGGACCCGGGAATCTGGGTATAGTCTGATGTGAAATGGTGATGAAAACAAACTAGAGGATGATGCTGTCTGCTGAAAATGTCTTCCGATTTGTGCGAAGGTGGCTTGTGACTTGCATACTAAAGGCAATGATATAACCATCAATATTGGCTTGTAGTTCCATTTCTGTCTCACATAACAACTGAAGATTCTTGGGTCCCCGGGTCCCTGTTCCCTGGATCCTCGTTCCCCGGATCCCGGGGGTCCTCAATCCACTGAATATAGCGTCCCCCAATATCTCTAGCAAAAAACTGCAGGAACTAGCCCTACATACCCAAACAAATCTCTAGAAGGGTTCTATTGAATGAACACCATTCACATTCCCATGCAAATTGAATGAAAGCTGAAAATAGTTGGGGGATGGGCAGATTTGCTTTATGATTCAAGGGTCTGCAGAAAGAGCAGCAGCCATTTGGTCAAGCTTTGTTGCACATCGGCCGCTCAATGTCGCTAGGAACAATGCTCACTACGTACAAGAGGAAAGACGTATTGAGATGTAGAGATAGCAGAACAGAAAAAGCAAGGTAGGGATAATAGCATACAGCAGTTCAGTATACAACCCCACCCTAGCCTCGTTCCCAGGCCTCCGCCCAGATTTTATCTCACAGCCGTGGAGAAAAATTTTCTCCACGGCTGTGAGATAAAATCTGGGCGGGAACGAGGCTAACCCCACCCTACGTATCTTTCCACACTGAACTGTTTTATGCTATCATCCCTACCTTGTTTCCTTACTTTTGCCATTCTGCCATGTTGTCCGTTTTGAGAGATTTTTTTGTGCATTGTCACATATTGCGTGTCTGCTCTATCCCTACATGTAGAGTTTACCAACTGTACGATGTACTTACCCTTTCTTCCTGGATAGAGCAACAATGTGTTCTGTGCTGCCATGGCTCTGTCCAGTAGTTCACTCCTGTGAGAGAGTGGGACAATCGGCCAAGTGAAGTACTGTATAGAGCTGTTGCCTCGTTCCCAGGCCTTCTACACCATTTCAAGATCATCAGCGCCCTCTACAAGAAAACTACGTGGCTATGACATGGTAGTCCAAGTTGATCGAGGCTACAACATTGTAGCCCTATTACGCCGGGATCGGATAACCTTCATTGTAATTGTTAGCAAGCCGACGGAGAACTCCCCTCTTTGTTACTCCAGGTTTTGATCACTTACAGCACACATGCACAATGTAAACGCTCAAAACTGGAGGTGTAGAAGGCCTGGAAACGAGCTAGCCTCTCTGATGAATCAGATACCAGACATTGCTAAAGATTAGCAGGACAAAGTTTTTGTGGATTGACCTTGCACGAAATGCTCACAGAATGATTGCTGCTTTACTTCTGAGCAGTGAAGGCTCACTGTATATCCATGAATGGATAGTTTAGCGGAAATAGTACACATAGCATCGTAATCAAGCCAGGGATTTCGTTATTGCAGAAGGTCTAGCCTCTGGTGGCCTTGGGGCACTGATTCAGTGATCTTGAGTAAGGATTATATTCGTTGCTAAGTGATCACTAAATTATGTGCACAAATGAAGAACACTGCAAAGTCATAGTTCTTGCAAGCACCTCCTGAGATGTCAAAGTCATACATTGTGTGTCCGTGCCATCCCTACATATAGAACCAACTCTATGCTATGAAAGACTGACCATGCAAGCTAGGTGCGAATAGGGCTAGCCTCATTCCCAGGCTGCCCATGTGGCCTGGGAACGAGGCTACCAATAGGGCATGCATGTAACATACTGTAACAGTACTTGCAAGCACAGTAACATGATATACCATTTCGAGATCACCTGTCTTAGCCTCGTTCCCAGTCCCACGCCCAGCTTTTCGTGGCTTACTGCAAGCGACGAAAAGCTGGGAGTGGGACTGGGAATGAGGCTACACCTATCTATTGATGTGGAGTAGACATGATATAAGTATTTCCAATGATGCAGTTACGTATAGTAGGTGACGAACAGTGCTATAAATAGAATTTTGCTACTTATGAATTGTCACAATGCTCTCTTGGCAACTTTGGTTGCTCAATACGATATTCCTCAAAAACCTACCTACGACTTACTTGCCTGGCCCAAAAGACTTTCCTCGGATCACATGACACTTGTCTCTTGGGATGCACTCTTGTAGGAGTGGGATGGTTGCTAGGCAACGGAATTCCTATAGGACATTAATGTTGGGAGAGTGCAGTCAAAGACACCTTACCACCAATTGTTTGCATGTCAAACCAGAGAAACCACACTCATCCTCTCTTCAGACTTTGCAAACTGTTGGTCTCCCCAACGCTGACTGGTGACCCAATTTTCCCATATTAAGTACCAAGTTAGCAGTCTTGGATTTGGGGCACATTAAGGATACCACACTTCGGGATACGAAGAAATCTTCAGGAGACATTGGGACCTAGGCTGTATTTTGACTTCAACAAGGAACCGTAATATGTACTTCTGTAAATGCCGTATTTCCGTGATCAAACGCCGCACTTGATTAGTGGCCGCCCTCGTATAATAGCCGCATCTCCAGAAGGGCAGAATGAAATAAACACTGCTCTTGTTTAGTAGCTGCGGCTAGTATTCAAACGGTCAGTGATTGATCGAAGCGCTTTGTCTAGCCCTCGAGGACCGTGACTGTTTCGCTGTGAGCGTGAAGAGAGGAGAACTGATTGTTGGTCATATTCCCCGAGAGCTGTCTAAGAACATTTGGCGTTTTCTGAGGTCGAGGCACGGGGGCGAGCGACGTGTAACTGGCAAAATCTTTCACGACAGTAATGGTTTTGGCATTTCCTACCATTTTGTTGGGATGATTATGCTGGTACCACACTGCCCAGGGCTGAAAAAACACAACTTCTTTGTGCATACACGGTGCGTTTCCTCGTTTCCTTGTTTATGTAAACGCTGCCTTTGATTAGTGGCCACCCTCGAATAGTAGCTGCAGTAAATCGCGTAATGAAATAAATAGTAGCTGCGGCGTTTGATCGCAGAAATACGGTAACCAAAAGTTACTTTCAAAATGAAAATGGGAAGTCACTCGAGACATGAATCATGAACAGTATACCTTTTCAGTGGCCACGACGAAGAAATGAGACCACTTACGGATCTACCTCTTGAATGGTTACAGCAATGGGCGCTACCGCATGGCAACGAGGACGGTGAGAGTGCTTTCATGTGTTGATGCCATCTCTATCTACTTCAGCCTGAATCCAGTGGTGAAGCCACTTGTAGACTAGCCTCATTCCCAGGCTGCGGCCTGGGAATGAGGCTACTCGTAGACCTATGTCTTCAATGGCTACAGCAATGGGGGCTATACTATATGACTGCAGAGTGCTTTCATCTGTTCGTCTTGTAGGATTCATGGGGTGAAGCATGCATATAGGCCGTGTACGGCATGCCTGCTAGGCCTACTTTAGCCACAGTTCCTATGTTGTGCTATTGAGGCATTGTGAATCACATTCTGATGGCAGTAACGCATAGGCATATGCTCCTTGTTCTGCATATGCGCTCGCTCGGGCTTGCCCCATAATGTCATGCTTTAGTTCTGCATTGTCAGATCCTGGGTACAATTGACAAATCTCACATTACCTCATTTGGGTGTTGCAGAATGATCACTCTTGACTGGACTGGTACCACTTCATCTGGAAAACAGCTGCAAATGCACACAGCAGCTGGGCGCCTGGGATAGGGAATTGCAGAGTCACTTCACTTATCGAATGTTGCACTTTAGTGCAGGATCTAGCCTCATCCCACTGATCGCTTGCAGTATGCAAATACGGCGGGGGGAGGCCTGGGATAAAATATCACATCAGTGACGTCAATGTCTACTAGATAGGTGAACAGAAAGGGGGGGGGGGGGGGGGGGGGTGTTTGCCCACACTCCTTGTGCCAAATAACGAGTAGTAGTTTATGCTACCTTGCTAACACTCCGCAAAGCCTCCAGTCTCCAGTGGATGGAACTTCAACTTCAAGATTCTTCGGAGGGATGTCAGATCTACTGCCAAGACCCAACTACAACATCAACAGCGACAAACGGCAGCCGTGCTCGGCAACCATGTACCAGCTTCTGCCTGTTCCTGTGGTCGTGCCACTCCCCCCCCCCCCCCCCCCCCCCATCCACCTAGTGGACATTGATGTCAATCACGTGATATTATCCCACCTGTCATATTTCAATACTGCAAGCGATCAAATAGTGGTGGTGGGAATGGCCTGGAAATGAAGCTATGTCTATAATTTTTGCAAAGCATGTGCTGCTATAAAGTCCTGTGTGGTTGGGTGTATCCGTGCCCACTATATTAGCTCGTGCACCAACCAAATAAATATTTCAAGTAGTTTGAAACAGACGTTTCGGCAACAATATGTTTCGGCCACTATACACACCTACATCTTTAACAGATCTCCCTCCTCTTTTGTTACCTGCACTTTTTCCGCCCTTTGTACCACAACTTTTCCATTGCTGTACTTATTCTTGTGTTGTCCGCATTGCTTGTATTTTCACTGATGAAGGCCACTGTATAGTGGCCGAAACGTCTGTTTCAAACTACTTGAGATACTTATTCGGTTGGTGCGCGAGCTAATATACTGTCCACGCTTAGCGTATAGGTAGCCATCAAATCAAGGTTAAGGAGATAGATAGATAGATAGATAGATAGATAGATAGATAGATACATTTTAGACAGGAAATGTTCCTTCAGCCACCTGGCTGGTCCAGGGAGTCCTGCACACACACACAATAGCCATACAACTGTCTACACCAATTCCAAAAATACACACAGTAAGCCACAAATTATTGTCTACAAAGTTAAAATACCTTAGCCTTGATGTAGGCTCGGTGGGACGAGACTAACGCCACCACTCACTCTACTAGTCTCGCGTGGCCAGACCCAAGCCACGCAAGACAAGGAGACTCTAGCTAGGTACGTACTTGTTAGTGAAGGAATAATTTGATACGTACCTACATCTTTTACAGAGCTCCCTCCTCTCTTCCGGGACGGCCACAGGGAGTTCAGAAAGTTCCGCAAATGCCTCCGAGAAATCTGCCATCACATAATCCATCATGCTATCTGCGGCGCCATGCCATGATGCGATGATCTTCAGCTTGACCTTTGACCCTTGAGGTAACCCTTATTGCACAACCCTCTGCAATATTTGGAAATTACCGCGCACGCTTCATGCATTCCGCGTTTCCGCGAGTTGTGCAATCACTTCGTACTTTATAGACGCAGTCTTTCACATCTCAGCCATCCAACCTGATTTGAGATGACTGCTGCATGCGTTATCGATAACACCAACACGAATTTGCCATTCACCTTGCCGGAGGGAATCGGATAAGAATTTTCCAGTGCAAGAGCCAGAGACCGTTGCGTTCACTCTTGACTGAATCAAAGCGGCAAGGAGTGAAGATCCTATAAACGACAGAGTGTACAGTCTGCCAGTGGGGTGATTTGGGTGAACTGCAGCAATGTGCTCCTGTGTTACCAACACCGCGACAGCGAGTAGTGCTGAAGGACTCTCTCATGCGCAGCCGACAATTCGCTCGTCACATGCACAACATGTCGTGCCTTCATGCTGCAGCCAGTGCCGTAAATCCCACTCACTGTCGCTCGTCAGAGTACAGCATTTCTCCGCAGTCTACGTGTTCTGTTCCATGACTTGCTATGCGAAATACGTGGCCAATGACTGCTAGCTAACTATACTGAGGTGAATACATCTGTGATCAATCTGTGTAGCTTAGCTTAGCAGCTAGCTGTTTATCAACCAGTGTGTGTGATTTTAATTTTCCCCTCTCATTTACAATGAAGATTGAATTAACTTTAGCAACAGTTCGGTGGAATCCGAAAAAAACTGCTAGTCTTCAAAGTCAGAGTATTCATTGTTATTGCAGTGGCTCAGTATTGGCTTAGAAGTACCTGTACCAGAACAGGAAGTCAACCGTACTGTATCAGATATGATTATTTTTGGCTGTGTACTATTAGCTACTTAAAGTATAATATAAAGTGTAAAAAACATTAATAATGTATGGAGGTGTAGGGATAACAGAACAGCAAAAAGTATGAAGGGATGGCATAAAACAGTTCAGTAGCTATACTTTATTATTTTTAAATGATCAACTATCGGCCGCCATGTATAATCAGACACTCCCACACGGAGACGAAACAATGCAGAAACTCGGAAATACCTCAGAAATGTAGCATGGGCCCAGGTTAGCTGGCACTCCAAAAATGGCACCCAACCATCATTTCCTGTTCGCACTAAGGGCAATGCAAGTGACTGTCTGATAATATCAAAGATCAGACAGGGCACATGTATTTCCAGACACCACTTCCTGTTCCTTCCCTGAAGCAGCTTTCAGCGAAATCCCTGCACAACTGGAAAGGCCTAAGATCCTTCTGTTCCAGGCCTGATTTTGTCACCATAACTGCTTTGGTCACTGAGGGGCGTGGACAAATTTGACCATGGTCTTTCAAAATAGTGGATTTTGCCTTTTATTAAGTTTAAGGTCACCCAATATACAGAAGGCCTATGATATGGGGATCATAAGAATCTACAGGTTCTAAGCAACACACTGGTACAAGTTTGGTGTTCATACGTTGTGTTGTTCCCGAGATAGAGCTGTTTTCCCTATTTTCCCCAATGAAAAGAGTTCCATCTCAAGAAAAGCTGTTTTCCCTGATTGAATTTTCATGTACCCAAAAGCCAATTAAGGCTAGCACCAAATGCAATATTATGAGTTGCATGAGCTGTACACATCCAGTGTACAGCAAAACCACAGCACACAGCTAGGCTCCAGGAGATGGTCGATAAGAGGGTTATAGCATTTGATGCAGAGTCAGGGTAGGGGTCCGTGTACTTTTGGGCCATTCGATCGCCGTCGCCAGTCCAAAACCAATTGTCATTAGCGCAAGTCACTATTCGTTTTGGAACTTCCGCTCCCAAATCGAAAAGCGGAAGTTAGAATTTCACTATTCGTTCTGGAACTTCCGCTGCCAAATCGAAAATCGGAAGTTCGAGTTCCACTATTCGTTCTGGAACCTCCGCTCCCAAATCGAAAAGCCAAGGTCGAACTTCTCGCTATTTGATTGGGAAATTTGCGAAGCCAATACGCAAACTTTCCACTCCGCGTTTTGGAACTGCACTCCCAAATAGAAAGAGGAAGTCCAAGTTGCACTATTCGTTCTGGAACGCGATCGAAAAGCGGAAGTCGGAGTTCCACTTTTCGTTTTGGAACTTCTGCTCCCAAATCGAAATGCCAAAATTTGAGTGGTATCTACAGGCAAGAAAGAATCGACCTGTGAGTTGACTATCACAAAGGGATGTGAGTGGGCGTGTTGGGGCGGAGCATAGTATACGATCAGCAGTCCTCACAATAGGAAGGAGGGGCTACATCCGTCCCTTGGGGGGTGTGGTGGGTGAAACATGGGCATGCATTGGACACTTTCATTTGTGTGTGCCTCCTATTTTGTACTGTGATTGGGGCGAGCCTGAGCGAGCCCCACATAGACGAGTTTGCTGTGAATTTTCTTTCTATATATATATATATATATATATATATATCGTACGTCGTGCCGTAAATCACTTCCTGCTCGTATTTTGCGTGTCATTGCGTCATGCGTTAATTCAAACCACAAACGAACTCAAGTCACCATTGCAACGTCAACGACATAGACACGAACCATGAACGGTCTACCTCAACAAGGATGGAGCGCGCGGTGAGGGGCTATATAAAGCATTTCATGAAGACGGGGAGAGTGCTTCAAGCGATCTCATGTCCTGCGTGCAGAGCACATCATGGTGTGCATTAGCTAGCTAGCTAGCATGCATGCAGGCTTTAATAGCTATAAACCATCACAGTGTGTTAGACTGCTGCTTCAGCTATTGCCAGAGGATGGGAACTTGACTGGTCTGCGCTCCGTAACACTTACCTCACTGTGACATGCAGTCAAGACACAGATCTGGCATCAGCAGAGAATGAGAAAGTCACGGCGCCCTCCGGTGGTGATAACAAAGACAGAGAGGTCTCCTGGACCTAGCTACCTACCAGACTGCTTCGGCTAACCTGATTCGCAGTTGCTGTGAAGTGCATGGGTGTATTTTAGTGTCATAACTTCTGTGTCCTTAAGTCGTGCTATGCTCTCTGTCACATTCAGATAACATGCACTGACAGTCATGCACATGCATCTGCTCCATGTAGGAACACATGCTCATGCAACTGCTCCATGCACATTCGACAACTGTACTCGCTCAGGCTCGCCCCACAATGTTCTGCATTCGTCTAGTTATATAGGAGGCACACACGAATGAAGTTCGTCCAATGCATGCCCATGGGAGGCAATTAATATTAATAGCTATGTGCTTCACCCACCACACCCCCAAAGGACGGATCCTAGCCCCTCCCTCCCATTGTCGTATTATTATGCTCCGCCCCACCACGCCCACTCACATCCCGTCTTTAGCTTTGTAATCGTCAACTCACGGGTCGATTCTTTCTTGCCTGTAGAGTCCACTCAAATTTTGGCATTTCGATTTGGGAGCAGAAGTTCCAAAACGAAAAGTGGAACTCCGACTTCCGCTGTTCGATCTCGTTCCAGAACGAATAGTACAACTTGGACTTCCTCTTTTCGATTTGGGAGTGAAGTTCCATAACGCAGAGTGGAAAGTTTGCGTATTGGCTTCGCAAATTTCCCAATCAAATAGCGAGAAGTTCGACTTTGGCTTTTCGATTTGGGAGCGGAGGTTGCAGAACGAATAGTGGAAGTCGAACTTCCGACTTTCGATTTGGCAGCGGAAGTTCCAGAACGAATTGTGAAATTCTAACTTCCGCTTTTCGATTTGGAAGCGGAAGTTCCAAAACGAATAGCGGAAATATAACTTCCGCTTTTCGATTTGGGAGCGGAAGTTCCAAAACGAATAGTGAAAAATCGACTTGCGCTAATGACAATTGGTTTTGGACTGGCGACGGCGATCGAATGGCCCAAAAGTACACGGACCGGTAGGGCATAATTATCATTTCCAATTGGTAGCTACTGATCATTACCTGCAAAACACGTGAGGCACTATATAAATTATAGGGTTTGTTGTCACAATGTCAGGGGTGGATCGGGGGGGGGGGGGGGGGGGGGGGGTCTACAGGGGGCTGTAGTCCCCCCTTTCCACTTCTGACCACACCCCTTGTTTACACGAGGACTCGACTTACCAGCAACAAAGAAGTTGAAACGAAGCTCAATGCTGGACTTTTTCCAACCGTGAAAACAGCTTGTGATAGTCAGAATGAATCAGATACAGAGTCAACTCGCGCTGGGTTCTCAGTTCAAACCACATGAACGGCGAATCTTCATCGGACTCTGTCTGACATTGGTGATTCACGACTAGTCGCATTTACCTTTCCACGTCGAGAGTGAGACGTTCACGGATGACACAGAAACCAGAAAGCAGTGAGTGCAGTGCAAATTTGAAACTACAAAGGTGCTACTGTACGAGAGCCCATCTTGATAACTGAAAAATGATGGTGCAAATTTTTTTCTGCGCTTTACGTGGATTGGATCAGCGCTATGCACCTCTATTCACTGCCATGCCTTCAGCAGTGGCCGGATCATAGCCCCCGCTTAATTTTTTTTCCTGGATCCGGATCCGCCCCTGCACATAGCTAAATCCTCAGGATGGAATTGAGAAGGCCGACTGAGGTACCAATGAACATACATGATTGTAGAAACCATAGCCTGCTAGGCACAATTGGTTCTAAGTGCATGGCTACATGTGGCTAAGTGGCACCCATTTGTACGGTTCATCAGAGTTGAATCGATGTGAATGGACAGATATTAATATCATAATGGTATACCCTTGTCAAAGTTAAAGAGGGTATACATCTCTGCATGATGACTATTCTGTGCACAATCCACTTCACTGCAGCCGCGTCTCCAGGTTCTCTCAATGAAAGCAATCACAAAGAAAGGAGGAGTTTGGTATCGTTACACAGAAATGACACAATTAACAAAGTGGTAAAACTAACAGCAACTATGTGTGCATTCCTTCAACGAGTCACGAGTCGACCGGTTGGTGCATAACACTCAAACATACACAGCATCGCATGGCTATTGGTAAATCTGGCTGGTACTTGGTACATGCAGATGCAAGGGAGGATGTGCAGCCATTAGATGTACATGCAACTATAAATAAAAAGCATGCAAGACGTACAGACACAGATCGTCCTGGATGCCACAGCGTTATTTGTAACATTGAGGCTCACCTTCCATGTGAGAGTGACAGATCTCAGAGATGATAGAATACAGGAGCACCGGACCAGCAGAAGATGATGATATTTGGGTAATTACTTAGCTAGTTAGGCAATTCGTGAGGTTTTGACAGTCCAATCCAGTCCTGTTCAGTCCAGTGATTAGTGACACTTGTTCAGTAGACCCATAGCTAACAGCTAATCAGTTGTTGTGACATTTGCGAATACGATCCTGACCGTAGCTATATCTTTTAATGTTTTTGTGAAATATTAAAATTTGAACCGGATAGAAAAAACTGCTTCAGACAGGTATATCGATAATACAGTACTGTATTATCTATGGGTATATATACGTAGTGACCGCGCGCTGAAATTAAATTCCCGAACGTTTGCGATTGGACTGTGTATGCTGGTCTGGCTCCCAAGACTCTCTTCTGGTCGCTGCCTTGCAAGGAAGGAGCAGTTAGTTGTGATAGTAGATCTATCCTTTTGCAATTGTTTCTCTCTCGTGTTTATGAAGATCCCCGTGGATGAGGTTGCAAGCCAGGTGTGTTAACTATTACTATTGGGTACACTAGCCGTTGCTATTTGTGCATTATGCACAAAGTTTCATGGGGAATGTCAGTGGCGTTGGGTTCGGTCGAATTACTAACGATAGATTCTTTGGGAGTCCCACTTATGCTGCAGTAACACTAAGTGCTCGTCGTACTAGAACTGCAATTATATCCGCATTGCTCTATGTACAGTAAACTTAGCTTTTGGGCTATAACTGACCGGAATTGTGCGGTGACCGAAATTACCCCGATTTACCTTACCTTACTTTCAACCTAGCTATAGTTTCAAGCGCTTGCTTGCAGCGGCGACGAGCATCGAGGGCAGCATCGAGCGCTCAGTTACTAATTAGCTAGCTACCGTTACATTGCAACTCCTGGCTGAAACCGAACGGCTTGGGAACGAGACCACTATCTAACTGGTAACTGGTAACAGCAACCCGCACTTACAGTAGACAATGCCGCAGTCTAGAGTTAGCCTCATAGCCGGGTACGAGGCTATCCTAGAGTATGGATACTTGAAATGACCACATCTGTTTCCCTACTCGTATGCACTTGTAGGTCTGAGAAGTGCTATGACCCAGAAACGTCCGTGTACGATGCTTCTTGGTCTCACTGTCATTCTTCAAATTTTAGTTGCTGTCTCATGCCTCAAAATCCATAATGTGACATGCAACCTTCACACTACCCACTGCTGGTGTCAAGAGAGTGCAGACGTATGTGTCTTCAACCTGCAAATTAGCAATCTTCACACATTCATGCGTTATCAGATCCACGATGAAATCAACGACCTGGGAACTGCAGGGAAAATCCACTATTTTGATGACAATGGAGATCTGAGATCACACCCAATGTCAGTTATCTCTACCTGCGTCAATCTCACAGAGAATGATACCAGTTGTACACCAGCCCACACAGTTGATGGGGTGACATTTCGAAGCTTCATTGCTGTGAATGGCCAGATGCCTGGCCCTACGCTGATAGTATACTATGAACAAATTGTTCAAGTCAATGTGGAAAATAAAATGGAAGATGATCCTACCACAATGCATTGGCATGGTTTGCGCCAGAATAACACACCTTGGATGGACGGCATGGAGTATCTGACACAGTGGACTATTCAACCCAGAAGCTCTTTCCGTTACATTTTTAAGGCATACCCCTCTGGTACATTCTGGTACCACTCCCACACTGCAACGCAGCGCACAGATGGTATGTATGGCGGTTTCATTATTCTTGAGAGGAACATGGAGGAAATCCACGCAAAACTTGGAGCATTTCAAGATAAGCCAGAACAGCACATCATGCTGGTTTCTGAGTGGTTCCCACAGAGTGCAAGCATTTATATGCGGGAAGCGTCTTCAGGCAGTAACTTCTTCTATAGCCAGCCTCCAGGACCAAGTGACCTTCCCTACCTTCAGATTTCACCTGATGGGGTACAAAATGGAGATCTCTTCTTCTGGTCAGCACTTCTCAATGGAAAAGGTAAGCACCCTGATACCTCCAAATACCCATACATCAAATCAAGACTGAGTGTCTTCACCGTCAACCCAAGTGAGGTATACCGTTTCCGTTTCATTGGGGTTAGTAATTTTCTCTTCCGGTTATCAGTGGACGAGCACAGACTAAGAGTAATAGCTACTGATGGCTACCTTGTTCAACCAGTGACCACTGATTACATAATCATCAGCTCAGGTGAAAGATACGATTTTTTACTACAAGCCAAGAACAGTTCCCAACTTAAGCTTGCCGGTAAAACTAACTTCTGGATCAGAGTCGAACTGCTAGCAATAGAGCATGGTGTCTATCCCTGGGGTCCTCTAGCTGGAGATGCTCCATATCGCTTGCTTTCAGAAAACTCTGTCGAAGCCATTCTCCATTACAACGTCTCTGGAACCCAGGCCCCCAAGTCAAGTCAATACGAAGCTATTAAAAATGCATCTATTCCACACAGCAAAAAGTGCAGCCGAGAAGAACCATGTCAAGCAGTAAACTGCGTGTTTGTGTTTCATCCAACTTACAACATGAGCTGTACATACATGCACCAGCTGAGACTCCTTTTTCCCGCCCCAGAGGAGGAACTGCCATTAAATGAACCAGAACCAGACCAAGGACGTGAAATATTCTTCAACTTTGGAACAGAAGGGGTTTCTAGGTTAGTAGCAGTCAATGGTCGCACTCTAAGCCTACCCACGACTCCACTGCAACTCATCACTGATCCAATTGAACTGCAAAGGATAGTTGAAACTGAGTTTTGTGACAATGACCCAAAAGTGTGCAAAAATGCACCATTCCTTACAGCACTGCCACAGTGCAAGTGTGTATATGTTGAAGAATTGCCCGTATTTGGATCCACCACTCGCATGGTTCTTAGCACAGTTGTACAAGATTCGTACTCCCACCCTGTTCATTTCCATGGCCATAACTTCTTCGTTATGGATATGGGATTCCCTGAATACAACAGTTCAACAGGTGTTAGAGGCTGTTACAAGGATATCAACTGTTCTGTTCCGGAGGGTATTGATCCTTGCAAGTACACAGAAGAACCGACTCATCAAAATCTGTACTACACTTGCAACTACCCAAAGTGGAAAAATGGTCATCGGCCTTTTTATGGAAATCCTTCGTCAAAAATCAATCCATACACAGTTCGCAAAGACAGCGTTGGAATTCCAGCTGGAGGTTATGTCGTAATCCAGTTTGTTGCCAACAACCCCGGGTACTGGTTTTTGCATTGCCATATGGAAGGACACTCTCTAGTTGGAATGGCGGTGATAATTAATGAGGCTCCTGGCAGACACAACCCACCTCCTAGAGGAATGCAAAATTGTGGAGACTTCAGTTGGTCCCTTGACGATTTCATTAATAGTACCAGCTCTAGCAACCACATCCATTCTGCAGAAAATGTGCACCGTGACCATCAGAATTTGGTCCGCAATCAAGTGAAGCATGAAATTCCGAGCCGATTTCACCACAAGCCCTCTGGAAGCACTAAAAATGCAATGACAGGTGGTTCTCCTCGTTTGATGGTGTGTGAAGCGATGCCACTCGGTTCCTCCTAGCATGCAGATACTGAGTTTACTGTGTAAGACTTGTAAAGATGGACCATGCAAGGCATTAATTTTGCATGTATAATATTATAATATGACCTGATGCCATGACTTTTGGTGACATTCACATGGCAAAATGACTTCAATTCCTGCTCATTATGTTCCAGATTTTTTTTTGGAAACCTTTTAGTGCTTTTTGTGCCATAATACTCTTTACCCAAGCACAGCAAAACAATTGCCTTCTTTAAACTGCTGTCCTGGTTGCTGAGGCAGTGCATGCATGCACAGTAAATGAACAGATCAAACAGACCCGAAAACACCATACTTTTATGGCTGTTTTACTTTAACCAAACTGTGGACTATAGTTACCTTGCATGCGGGGTGCAGACAAGCTGCATGAGGACCCAGTGCATGTGGTTGTACTCTAAGAGACCAACTGCATACGACAGCCAGGAAACAGGCAAGAGCCTTTACACGAGGGTCTTAAAGTTAGGTAATTAATTAACATACTTAGTGTTTTGGATTTGACTCCATGTCACTGAAATTTAAGTGACAGCTAGGTCAACCTTGGGTGGATGGCATATGATTTCTTCCCCAACAAAATTGTTTCAAAGCTTTGAGGCTTCCCTTTTTGAATATCTCGACTATAGTCCTTCAGGAAGCAGCAGAACGTAAATACAATTCCTGAATGATGGCTTTAAATGAGGGACGCTTGGTAAATTCTCTATTTGTGGCGACGCATGCTCAAACACTTTCCAATACAAGATAGCGGTTGCATTTGTTCACACAAACCATTATGAATCTTATTACGTTTAGTGGTACATTTAGTTAACATACTTAGTGTTGTCCTCAGTGATATTCACCACAGAATACCTAAGGTCACCCACCGTATATTTGCAGGTATTAATTTTAGCGGATTGGGCATAATTATAGCAGATTTGGTGAGTATTCATTCAAGAGCAAGTTAACAGCAGTGCTCAGATAAGTTGTTGCCATAGTAACATGTTGCCATCATGAATGATATGTTGTTGCTATAGCGACATACAGTTGATATAGCAACATGATATTTGTACACAACCTAATACACTCTGGCCAGAGTAACTAACATCAGATTCTGCTTCTCTCTTTCTACACAGAATGGTAGACACTCCAGTATTTCCCAGACCTAACATTCCAACTACTGCTGCCCTATTCCTCCACAAGTCCAAAATAGAAATGTTGGCTGTTACAAGATGATCGATCTCATCAACGGCCACACTCCTCTCCCCTCTTCCAGCAAAACATGATCCTTGACCTCCTATACCTTCCCTCCAGAGTCCCCCTCCTGCCAACTCTGGCAATGTCTCACGATGAGGAAGAACTCAAGTGTATCTATGGGACAACTGTGAAAGGGAATTCCCCTCCCTGTCCAGCTTGCATGGTATCCCACTTGGACCGAGGGCATACGCTGTCAATGGCAGTACATTTTGCTTCTGGAGAGACTGCCTAAGAAACTTGAAGCCCTTTGATGCCTGGTACAAATTCATTACCCGCTTGAGGTGCTTCTCCCAATTATTCTTCCCCTATTCTTCACACATAATTCTTGTCAATGCACTTATTATTTGCAATTATCCTAACTGACATGGATTTTAAATGGCAAACAATATCTCACAAGCGACTATACAAGTAAGGTAAGTGGACATTTTCGGTGATTTTATTGCGTGAATGATCCTCTAATGAAGACTCCTGGTGAAGAAAAGGAGTAGCCTTATTGGCCTACAAAGCAAAGCAGGAAATTGCAACATTCTGTCTGGAAAGTCTACCCATGCTAGCATAACTCTTGATCATGCTCAAAATTACACTGGCATAATCTACCAATCTTCCACCTCATGTGTGGTCCTAGATCATCTGGGTCAGCTTCCTCCCGCTATAGCACAGTAAAAATTGTTTTCCTATATTATACGAGAAACTCAAGGTAACTGCAACTAGCAACTGAATGCTAATACTAACAATCCAGTACCCCAGGACTAATGGCTCTACATCCCTTCCGGTGTGACCTGAAAGAACACACCCATGCACTCATTTATAAGGCATGGTAGCCACACAGTATCTCAATTAGCCTCTAATCCCAAAGTAAGCCTCTCATCATCACTCTGGGGTGGCTGGTGCATGGCTGAGTGGTTAAAGCATTCGACTTTTAATTGCAAGGTTGCTGGTTTGAATCCCACCATGCCAAAGGAGATTTGCTTTCTCTCAAAGGAATCTACTCAGATCTACCCTTCAGGCTTACAAAACCATTACTAGTGTAACATTTATAACTTCTTTGGGTCGAGCTTCGGTTATAGCTAAACTACATGTGAATTCAGGAAGAAACTATATAACACACATGATACCAGACCACCAAACAGCTTTCATAGATGATGGGGTGACCTTTCAAAGGTTCAGTTCCGATTGCTGTGAACATTCAATTACCTGGAGTACCAATCAAAACCCATCAATGAGCCAAAGTGTGAAAACCTAAAACATGACACCATTCCCTACAACCATTCTTGATAAAAACAAAAAGGTATGGCCAAGAGCACAGTACCACATTGTGCTGTTCACCAGGTGCTCTATTGTGTGATTTTGATTATATAGATCACATAATTATCCTGTAAACCATTGTTTATTACACTCAGTTATCAGGCAATCAATAATGCACAGTACCTCTGGTGACGAGATAGCCTCGTACCCAGGCCTCCGCCCAGACTTTATCTCGCAGCCGTGGAGAAAAGTGCTGCGAGATAAAGTCTGGGCGGTGGCCTGGGAACGAGGCTAGTGACGAGCCACATAGTGCAAAGAGAAAAACCTTTGGTGGATGTGACTTGCACAAAGAATGGACACCGTGATGGTGACAATGTACTGAAATAAGCTCAACACAGTTAAAACATTCTCCTGATGTTGCTATAATATTGTGTTCCATAGCAACAACTCATCTGTTGCAGAGAGATCCCGTCCTCAGGCCATTCACTGGTCATGCAGTCTGTGAGATATTCTCTGTGGAAGACCTGGAGGTGAGAGGGATAGAGAAGGTCGATGAAAACAACTCAAACTGTATCTAAACTGGATCTTACAATGAACCTGGATGATTGTCCCAATTAGACATTGATTAGTGTGCCAGTTTGTATTTAAGCAGCCATTTTGCGTATGCATGAACACGTGTTAATATACTTGCCTGAAGACGATCGTCAGCATCAAAATTAATGCTGCTTCATTTTTTCATGAAGAAGTTTGTGCAACCAAGGACTGTCAACTGTGGTACTTGAGGTTAGGATAATGGTACCGAGAGCTGTCCTGCCAATGACCATTGAAGCATGCAAATGCTCAAGCATATGGCAGCCAACTGCACACACATTCCCAGGCCTTCTCACCCCAGTGTTTGACGCTTGCAGTACCCACGTTAGTACTGCAAGCGACAAACGCCGGGATGAGAAGGCCTGGGAATGAGGCTACAGTACCTCATTGTACTGTTCTCTACATGTGATTTTGATTATTAGATCACATAATTATCTTGTAAACCATTGTTTATTACACTCAGCTATCAGACAATCAATAATGCACAGTACCTCTGGTGATGAGCCACATAGTGCAAGGAGAGAAGCCTTTGGTGGATGTGACTTGCAGAAAGAATGGACACCGTGATGGTGACAATGTACCAAAATAAGCTCAAACATTTACCTGACAATATTGTGTTCCATAGCGACAACTCATCTGTTGCAGGGAAATGCTGTCCTCAGGCCTATAAGTCATTCACTGATCAGTGTGTAATGTTCTGTGGAAGACCTGGAGGTGAGAGGGATAGAGAAGATCCATGAAAACAACCGGTCAAACCGTATCTAAACTGGATCTTACAATGAAACTGGATGATTGTCTTAATTAGACATCGATTAGTGTGTCAGTTTAAGCAGCAGTTTTGTGTGTGCATGTACTTGCGTTGCTATACTTGCCCGAAGATCTGTTGGGATTGAAATGTTGCTGCATTTTTTTGATGAAGACGACCAAACACTGTCAACTGTGGTATTTGAAGTTAGGATAACGGCCCCGAGAACTGTCCTGGCAAAGACCATTGAAGCAAATGCGCAAGCACATGCAGCCAACAGGAAGATAAAACTCCGTCATCAAGGTGAGTTGCGGAACAACTATTATATGGCTGGTTCAGAACATGATGGTGATCATGATGGGGTAGTCAGAATATCCTAACTTTCTGGGTACAAAAAGATTCGATGAATCATTGGGGCGAGCCTGAGCGAGCCCCACATAGACGTGTAGAACGTGAGCCGCGTCTGTATGTATGTATGTATGTATGTATGTATCTGCGTACGTCGTGCCTTAAATACAATCTACTGCATTTAAGCGAAACGTATACCGTCATCAAAGCTCTTAGTTCTGATCTGAGAGCTATGAGCCTGAGGCACGAATCCGTGTACTCCTTGGATGGCTACAACAGGGACGGAGACCACTCACGAGTCTACCTCTTCAATGGATACAGCGATGCGCGCTACCGCACGGCAACATAGCTTAAAGACTGCGAAAGTGCGACTTCTGACTGATCTAGCTAGCTACAAGTTCACCGTTTGCTACTCGCGGCTGTGTTGAAGATACTGACTCGTAGACCTGCTCTTCATTGGCTACAGTCATGGGAGCTACTACATAGCGGAAGAAGACTGAGCGAGAGTGCTCATTGTGTACCGTCCATACAGTTCTTGTGCTGCAATTCCGATAGCCCGAGGTTGAGTTACATTCGAAATGCATGCTGCATATGCATGCACTCGCTCAGGCTCGCCCCACAATGTTATACATTCTGCTAGTTTACATGGATATCATTTTACAACCATGGGTAGCCAGTGCTAAAAGCATTTGCCCATAATTATATTGGGATCATTTTACAACCATAAAAATAGGACAGTCACCACAGCAGCCTTTCAAAGCTGCCAAAACTAGGATGGGACACTTCACGCCCCCTGGTTGTGGCAACGGTAGTCACCACGACTGCATTTCAGGTCCTTTGATGGAACAAATTAATAGATCTACATGCATGCACATTGTTTGGTAGTGAAGCTGCGACTGAGATATCCCTATAGCTGTGGGTTAAACAATACTAGGAGAATGCTGCGCATTGGGCGAGCGAAGCTTGTGACATGCACGTGCCTAGCCTCGTTCACAGGCCCCGCCTTTCGTGCAACCGAAAACGGCGCGCGGGGCTGGGAACGAGGCTAGCACGTGCCAAGACTTTCAGTTTCGACGTACGGTATCCGGAGTAGTATACGGACAATGTCCGAGATCCTGCAAAATCTACCACTGCGCAAATCGCAATTGAACTCGCTAGTAGACTCGCTTCGCTCGCAATTATTGCATGATACCCTACAAGTTCAAAGGATCAGGTGTGCCAATATCTGGCATATGGCACTGCTGTGACATCATCACATAGCAACACCAACATCCAATCAGGTGCATGCAATAAATTAGTTATAGCATGGCAACACGGGCTGCATGCCAGATATTGGCACTGCTGTGATGTAAAGCCCTCGGGCTTTACGTCACAGCAGTGCCAATATCTGGCATACAGCCCTTGTTGCCATGCTATAACTAATACTTATTAACCCTTCTGTCACAAGTTTTGCAGTGATATATATATATGTACAGTGAAACCTCTCAATACAGGACACATTGCATGGGACAATATAGATTCAGGTGTTTTGTCCTTTGTAGAGGGGTTGTCCTCTTCTCGGAGGTTCTGTATTGGGAAACCGTCCTTTGTAGAGAGAGGTCTATTATATTGTGTCTGGGTCCACTATCAGAGGTCTTGTTGTAGCCTCGTTCCCAGTCCCACACCCAGCTTTTCATCGCTTGCAGTACGATAAAGCGGCTATACTGCAAGCGACGAAAAGCTGGGCGTGGGACTGAGAATGAGGCTAGTCTTGTTGTGCTTATCAGCTCAATTGTACATAATATCTAGTGCATGGGTGGAAAAATAAATGCCAGTCCATGCATTGTAGAGTGCAGAGTTTGATCTGCTCTACGATGATTCGGAGTTCGGACCACAAGTGGCTACTGCAAGCTATAGCCATGTTTGAGTGTATAATTAATTACATGATGGATGTCACAAGATTACAAACATGTTTACCCATGCACCTCTTCCTTGCAAACACATTGTCAAACTAAACTGCTGTCCTGGTTGCTAAGATACGGCGGATGCAAAATGAACATGTGGTTTGGACCACAAAGTGGTTACTGCTAGGCCACAATTGTACCATGCCCTATAAGTACATGTACCAGACTGATTGATACATGTACTATCAAGAGCACGAGCCGCCAAAGGAGGCAAAGGAGCGTCAAACTAGAATAGACATGTTGTGATCACTCACACCTTACGGTCATACCTTATATGGAAGGCCTTTGCGGTACAGCACAAACACCAATTTGTTTTTCACACTTTTACGTAACGCCTCTTGCCGTATAAGGTAAAATTTTGGGACGTGTGAAGGACTACTACTTCGGCTAGGGTGCACATGCTTAATTACATGATGGATGTCACAAGATTACAAACATGTTTACCCATGCGCACCTCTTCCTTGCAAACACATTGTCAAACTAAACTGCTGTCCTGGTTGCTAAGATACAGCTGATGCAAAATGAACATGTGGTTTGGACCACAAAGTGGTTACTGCTAGGCCACAATCGTACCATGCCCTATAAGTACATGTACCAGACTGATTGATACATGTACTATCAAGAGCATGAGCCGCCAAAGGAGGCAAAGGAGCGTCAAACTAGAATAGACATGTTGTGATCACTCACACCTTACGGTCATACCTTATATGGAAGGCCTTTGCGGTACCGCACAAACACCAATTTGTTTTTCACACTTTTACGTAACGCCTCTTGCCGTATAAGGTAAAATTTTGGGACGTGTGAAGGACTACTACTTCGGCTAGGGTGCACATGCTTAATTACATGATGGATGTCACAAGATTACAAACATGTTTACCCATGCGCACCTCTTCCTTGCAAACACATTGTCAAACTAAACTGCTGTCCTGGTTGCTAAGATATGGCGGATGCAAGTTTGACGCTCCTTCGCCGGCTCATGCACTCCTGGTACTATGTATTGATCTTTCAATACTGAGTGAGCCGAATGACTGATATCGTGTGGAGTGCTATGCCGACACACTACACTATGCAAGCGAGTGAAGCTACTTGTAATACATACTCTCAGTGTGTTTCACTTGACTTCCAGCTGCAATTCTGAATCTGAGGACTTGGAAGTGACGGTTTCACTTGAAGTATCTACTTTCAACATTCATCCTTCATAGGTTGCCTGTTCACAGCAATGGCTTTGAAATGTCACCCCATCAACTGTGAAAAGCTAATTATACTGATATCATGTGGTAATACAGGCCCGTAGGCTGGGGGGGTTCGGGGGGTTCGGACGAACCGCCCGCACGGTCATTTAGGTCCGGTCCCGCTGCAAACAAGCGTACTTACAGTCTTACTTACTGCAGTTGCTGTCTTGTGCCGGTGCCTTCCTGGAGTGCTCACACGCGATTGGTATAGCTACCGAGTAGATCGTAGTGTCATGTACGATGCTAGAACAATATGAACCTCGGCTTTTTGACGAGAGGAATGTCTGGGAACGAGGACGTACGCGTGGCGCGTGCGCGATTGTCATGTTACACGCATGCGTAAACACACGTAAAGACAGCTGTACACAACATGGGGCGCCGTGAACAGAAAGAGCGTGAGAGAAAGCGGGCAGCTGCCATGTCCCAGAGTTTGCAGAAGTTCTTGCCGCCGAAAAAGAAGACCGCAGTGAATACTGCTGAAGGCGATGCTGCTGCTTCTGGTAGTCAGATAGGATAAAGTTCTTGTGTATAACCTCATCTTTTTTGTTCGTGATACTGCCTAGCCAGGCATGCACACGTGCACGAGCGCTAGTGTCCCAAAATGCACCAGAATCGATCTCAGAGCATCTAAAACTCAAAATTTTTCCTGGGGGGGGCATGCCCCCAGACCCCCCTACCTACTGCGCGCAGCGGTTTTATCAAACTGCTATACTTTTCACGGGGTGAAGAATGTAATTACTACACAGTAATTGGCAATGGACAAACGTGATTCGCCTACCCGAAATCAAGACTGCTGAGTTCAGCACATACGGGAATTTTGCCAAGTGTCACCAGGCCCTCTTCCGCGTTCCGTGTGAGGGCCTGGGTACGAGGCTAGGTGACACAGCATGACTGCCACAACAATCAGCTAGTCATCTAGAGCATTGTTCCATGTTACAATAGGTTACCATGTTTTCAGGCACTGCTGGTATCAGAGGCTTCACCCACTGATGGGTATATCAGCATAATTATGGTCAGGGAGTTGCTTCACAGGCTGCAAACTACTTACTACAAGGTATACTTGAAGTGAATGTATAGGATCTATTACGTCGACGCGGAGGTTATGCGATTTATCCTCTGCGGGAAAGTTTGGCCGAGGCGAAGCCGAGGCTGAACTTTCCCAAGGAGGATAAACTGCATAACCTCCGAGTCGACGTAGTAGATCCGGCTTCTACCACAGACATAACCTCCAAGTCAAGTTAGTAGCTGGATCCGGCTGCTAGACAGCTACAACTCTCTGATTCTCAGCACTGCATGGAGATCCTTTGATGTACCGCGGAGGATAAATCGGTTATCCTCCACTATGATGTCATAGTGGAGGATAACCGATTTATCCTCCGCGGTACATCAAAGGATCGCCCACGCACTGTGGTAGATGTGGAATGATAATCCAAGTACACAAAGGGTACAATATTGATCTCTTGGGGTTCACCTGTTGCCATCAAAGGCACGAAAAGATCCATCGTAACTTTGAAATGCAGTTGTAGTAACTCCCTCACAGGTGTTAGAGGATTGTTCCTCTCAGTCCCTCCCCCAATACACTCGTGGAGCTTCACTGCTATGAATGGCTTGACACCATTCCATTATTGAATAGGAATAAGTATTGCCTGTATGGAGTGCCAGTCTTGATAGTAAACCAATCGATGAGCCAAATTGTGCAACATGGACATAATTCCCTAAAACCATTCGAAACAAGGAGTACAATACAAACAATACACGCATTGTGCTGCTAATGCATGCTCTATTGTGATTTTGACTGCATATATCCAGTATTTATCACACAGTGTATGCCCTGCTCCAATCCTAATATACAGTCAGCAAGTGCATGATATACACTTGTAATTGTTATCACACTCCACCTCAGGGCATTGTTTGTCAATTGTGGACCATGATCAAACTATCATCAAAGAATAGGAGGTGACAATTTTAAGGGAAGTAACAGCATCACGGGTTTCAACTCGCCGTTGTCAATGTGCAGGCGATAGGAAATGGAGGCGGAGTCTTATGTGCTGAGTCGATTTCAGGGGAGGAGCTCCATAGCGACGTAGCCATAGCGACGTAGCAGTCAAATTCTGGTTGGCCAGTATGTGCCCAGGCCAATGGCGTGTGTTGATTAACGCGGGCCCATGAATCTTACGATATGGTAGCGGTGTGATAAACATATTACATACCTTGTACTGGCAATATCACTCGTCTGTTGCTGTATTGCCACTCGTGCCTGTGGCACTCGTGGCATGCACAATACGGCAACAGACTCGTGATATTTGCCAGTACAAGGTGTGCAATGTATATACATCCACGTCTCATGCTCAACAATCATTTACAGTACCTCTGGTATGTTTTGACAAGTCACATAGTACACTGCAGATTCAAACGTGTTTTGGTGGATGCTCGTATGACTTGCACAAAGCATGGACACCGTGATGGTGGCAATGCACTGCAATCAACACACTAAACTAACAACAGTTTGGGAGTTACAACTCACCTGTTGCAGGGACATCACTGTCCTCATGCCTGTAAATCATTCACTCATCAGCCTGCGATGTCTGTATGTATTTTCAGGAGGTGAGAGGGATAGAGAAGATTCACGATAACAACTCAAACTGGAAAAAAGAAAGAGAGCTACTGGACCAATCTCACACTGATGACACAGGTGCCAGATTTTAAGGGGGAGAACCTGGATGATTGAACTTTGCTGAGGCAGTGTCCCAGAGCATTTTGTACCACAGCTTCCAAATATTTGGTTTATAATTATACGTAAGCACAAACATTCTAAATTAGTACGCCAGTTTGTATTAAAGCAGTAACTGTTGTTTTGTGTACTTGTGTTGTTATACTTGTCCAAACAAGGATCGAAATCTTGCTGCATTTTTTATGAAGAGGTTTGCGCCATCAAAGATTAGGGTAGAATCGTCCTGAGAGTTGTTGTACTAATGACAGTTGAAGCAAGTGCTCAAGCAATAATTGTAGCCAAGGAGAATTAATATATAAAAATTCCACCATCAAGGTGAGTTTCTGGGACAACTACCAGTGCATACGTGGTTGACCGTCTTGCCTTGTATGGCCTCATTTCCAGCATACATGTCCCATTTTTCAGCTACGGCAGGTTGCCATTTCTCGGGAGACTTGATTGCAAGTTCGTTAAAGTGGTGCTTAGTATAGCTGGAATTACCTGTGTGAGCAGTTTTGAGCCCAGCAACGCCAGGAAACTGAAATTAGGGTATGTTTAAGTAATATTTAGATACCACTTTGCAGTGCATTATGGGTTTTAGTGCACGAGGGCAATCTAGTTAACGGTCGAGGGCGAGATAATGCACGAGCCGAAGGCGAGTGCATTATCCGCCCGAGACCGTTGAATATAGATTGGCCGAATATAGATTGGCCGAGTGCACTAAAGCTCGTAATGCACTGCAAACTGGTATCTAAACTACTTAGTGCAACTCACTGACCCGAGACAGCCTTCGATCTTTGAAAAGTGTGCATTCAGCGATTTAATGCTCCGTCGTGTGATCGATTCTGAGGCGTCTGATTCGTTGAGGGTCATGTGAGTAGCACTAAGTGTTCTAGAGACTGATAATGACCTTGAGAAAAACCTTGGGCCCTAAAGAATTTTAATAACTGCACAATTCAAGTTGGTCTCTTGTGCACAGCGGAGAGTCTGGTCAACTGCCTTGTTCTAGCAGCCAACCGGATGTTATTAAGTATGTGTGAACCACCATGAGCCTTTACATTTACATTGACCACACTCTCCTCCGTGCTCATTATCTTCCTGTCGTGGCAGGAAGTTGAGCCAGAGCAAAGCAGAGGATTTTGATGGAGACTGGTCAGTGATACAATTCTGGGCTTTTTTATCGTGATCACCATCATGTGTGGACTGACCTAATTTTATTGTGGCCCTGCACGTAAATTACGCCTTGGACCCCCACACGCATGCGTATACAACCCGCACCGTTGTGACGTTTGTCGTTTGGTACAAAATGGATGCAGTTTCTGACAGGAGACGACGACTGACATGCACAGGCGTGCACAGCAATGGAAGGTTGGGGGGGGGGGAGAACATTGGCGGCGAAGTACGGAGGCAAAATAGCCGTGGGGTTTCGCGTGGAAAATTTTTCACCCAGGCACGGTTTTCAGTTATCAGGAAGCCCTCTCGTAGCATCTCCGCATACTTTGAATGATGTTCTAAGGGGACATGACTGACTGACTGACACAATAAACTGCTGCTAGAGGTAAGTCTTGACTCACAGTTGATAGCTAGATCAAAGAACTGCCTCTATATAGGCAATGTACGTTCGTGTAGTCTATGTACGTTATTTTTTCTAGGGCGGTGTTGGCCCCCCCCCCCGGTACCGCCACTGCTGACATGGCAAATTTACTTTCTAAGACCAATTATGTCAAAAACAACGGAAATGGCCCTCCCAGTGCCAACCAAGACCTTTCTGCTGTACCGCAGAGCCCAGACACAGCCATGCTGTTGCGGCACCCTTCAGAGCACCCACCCACCTCCCCCTGTCCCGCCTTTTCTGCTCACGCAGAACCTATCTCCCAAGGAAATTTGATGTGACATCATGAAACTGAAACTCTCACGTTGCAGATGTGGTAACCAGTCCACCAGTTTACCTCAGTTCAGTGAGTGTGAACATTTAAATTATTCATCTGTCTGGCTATCCTTATAGGCAAAATTTACTTGACGTTGATATTGGTCCGGCCGGCAGGAAGTAGGGCAATGCATTATCTATGGCAAGGGGGTGACACTCCCATAGACGCCGTAGTTAGAGCTGCGACCGGGCTTATCGGCGAATCTTGACCCCATATACTTAGGAAGGGGTGGAGTCGCTACGCATTCTTCCGTATACCATCGGTGGTCAAGCGGTCAACGGCTGAAATACAGCGCAGTCAAACGGTCAAGAGTCTTTTTGCGATGCGGTCAAGTGGTCAAGCAGCAAAAATGACAGTCAAGATTTCTTGACCTGGTCGCAGCTCTGACTACGCGGTGTCAATGGGAGTGTCACCCCCTTGTATGGTTAGGGTATATTAGGGCCAGGGCCGGTTCTAGATGCACGCGCGTTTTCGGTACCTATACCTAAAGTATGTAGCTACTTCCTGCCGGACCAGTATCCACGTCGAAAATTATTCTCTGACAAAATATGCACTCCACTCCATGCACTTCCCCAATTTACTATGGTCAGGGTTCTATCTACTGGGGGAGGGGGGGGGGGGGGGGGGGGGGGGGGGGAAGATTCCCCCCCAAACACTCCAGCTTCCCCCCCAAAATTTCTGACAATTAATTCAGTAAAAGTAGTGTCAGGAACTGCAGCATGTAGCTACACCTGTGTGCTTTGTACCGTCTCATGTTACACTGCATAGCATTTCCATACTATGACTCAGAGTGCCTCAGAACCACTCTCAGAAGGCTCAAAATTCCAAAATGTTATGGGGGGCATACCCCCAGCCCCCCCTACAAATTGCATCTTTGTAGGTTGCCAAAGGTCTGCCAGGAGGAAGTCTAGCATGACTGTCACATGCATACACACTGGACACTATGACCTCAATTTTGTCTCAGAATCACTCTGAGAAGGCTCAAAATTCCAAAATTTTCTGGGGGGGGGGGGGGGGGGGGGGGGGGGGGGCAGCCCCCCCCCCCCCCCCCCCCCTACAAATTGCGGCCTACGCCGCAGTCCCCCGTCCACCGTCATTCTCATGACCTTCTCCCCCAAACTCAAAATCCTAGATTGAACCCTGATGCTACCACATATCAACTCACAGTGCAGTGACATGATAGAGATGATGGCATGGCGCGGCCGCCAATAGTCTGGTACCCGGACCCCCACCACCAGCGCTGCAGCTTATCTTCCGGCTGCCGTCACATGATCGATGCAAAAATTATTAATGCCGCGCCGTCACAGGCGTAATTTACTATAATAATGAATGCGCGGTGTAGTTTATGCGTCTTGTGGTGTAAGGCACGTTATGGAAAATCGCAAGTACTTTTTGCTGTTGCTCCCCTTCGTACTATCGCAGACGTGGCCTGCGATGGCGCAGACTGCCTGCAACGGCGCTGCAATTCCGGGAAAGAGATACGTCGTTAATCTCGAATTGCCACCGGAGGAGAGATGGAGAGCAGTTGTGGATGACAACCGGAAGTCTATATCCACTCTGGCCAGCTTTGCTCGAAAAGTTACTCCGCCTGACGTCTACAATTGGGCACTCTCACCGGGTTTTGATGTAAGGGACATTCTTCCGTATCCTTACGGTGAAGAGATTGTAGGGATTGCAAGGATTGCTAGGATATCTGCTGCACAACTCTTTCTGGTAAATTTGATGTATGAGATGGATGGGTATGCTAACAGGAAAGAGAACACGTCCATAGCGGCATGTACAACTGTTATAGCACAGGCTGAAAACGGCTTAATCTTCACAGCCAGAACACTAGACAGCCTATATGAGCACAATGTGTACTATACCGATACGTATAAAAAGCTGAGCATAACTGTAGACTTTCAGAGGAATGGGCGAACTGTGTACACTGGATCGACATGGGCTGGATATGTTGGGCTCCAAACTGGTCAGAAAACCAACAAATTCACCATAGCCCTAAATGCAAAGAACACTCCGGGAAAGTGGTGGATAAATATGAATGAAACCCTGACTAATGCTCATGCATTAGTTTTCACGCTCATCCGAGATACGTTAGCTGATCCTGGCCTAGATTTTGAAATGGCTGTGCAAAA
Organism: Axinella damicornis; assembly: GCA_963931865.1. NCBI lineage: Eukaryota > Metazoa > Porifera > Demospongiae > Axinellida > Axinellidae > Axinella > Axinella damicornis. The sequence continues at coordinate 9,155,124 of OZ007505.1, read as the reverse complement.
GTTATCAATACATCCTGTTAGTGCTCCATGCTACTTTATCGTTGGTGGGGTCCAGCCAGGAGAGGGAGTGGTGATTTCAAGAGCAAGGAACCACCTGCAAGACCTTTGGTGGATAGGAGAGAAACGCTGGTTCTTGGTGCAAGTAAATTCTGATCACTGGAAGGCTAGTGATGATCCGGCTGGTGCTGTTCGTAAGGATGCTGCTACCAGAGAAATGAACCAGATTGGTCAAAAGAACCTCACTCTGTCGGGAATGTTCGACTCTGTGCTGTGTATTCCTCCGGTCATGAGGAATATTACCCTCCAAGCAATCATTATGTCGGCTCCCTTTCCTGAACGCTATCAGCAGTGGAGTAGGCCTACTGGGAGCTCTTCAACTGTGTACATTTGTACTCTTTACAATGAACACCTAACTGGCTTTCCTTTTCCTGCACCTAATTACCCATTCAACTAACCACAATGCTATACGTGTTGTAAATTTGCATGAATTGTGAACCAAGAATGTGCTTTAAACAAGGAGATATTGTTACTATCCAACTTGTCAGCATGTTTGGGCTCATTCAGAACTATTGGGTTGGTGACAACTATACCTGGGAACTGCGGGTGTTGTAGCTATAGACTTAATAGTTCCTGGTTATAGATTGCTGGAGGAACTGAAATGGGTTGTGTGTGCATGCTCCTTTGGATGGACTGAGTAGCAATGTGCAGTTGATTTGAAGTATTGTGTCATCGGCATCACTGGGAATGAGACTAGGAGGGAGGCTGTTGGGCTTGTTTTTCCTCATGGAGGGATGCTGCTAGACTTTTTCCTCATGGAGGGAGGTTGCTTGCGCAGCTTGTTCTTTTTGGGGTTCACAGTTTCAAATTGTTTTTTCATCAAGATGTTTCTCTTGCCACAACCACATGCATAATTATGTAGCCACATACACCCTTTCTTTTTTGGGTGCCGAGACTGCATATCAATGACCGGCTATGAATATGTAAGTCCATATTTCATGCAAGGAAATTGATTGCACATCTTTGCAAAGTCCTTCAGAAGAAATGCTTGACAGAGAAAGCACGCTGTAGTTCATACTTCACCATAAGTCGGCCTTTTTGAAGGCACAACCTCCTTTTTGAAGCCACAACCTCGCCCAGAGGAGAAATGCTGCTCAAAACTTTTGATGGGTGGGCCCTTGCTGCACTGCTTTTGGACCCTGTGCAGTAACTTTCGCGTGAAGAGGGGAGTGGGCGCTTGATACGTACTCTACGAACCAAATCTTTTGGCTACAACACTAATGCCAGGGTTCTATCTAGGATATTGAGTTTGGGGGAGAAGATCTTGAGAATCATGATAGGCGGGGGGGGGGGGGGGGGGGGGGGGGGGACTGGGGACTGCAGCCATATGCCGCAATTTTCTACATGTAGGGAGGTCTGGGGGCATTCCTCCCCAGAAATATTTTGGGATTTTGAGCCTTCTGGGTGGTTCGGAGGCACTCTGAGACAATTTTGAGGTCAATTTTGTGCATGTGACAGTCATAGGATCATTTTATACGATAGCCCATGGCCATGGCAAAAACATGACATAAGTGTGAAGACACTCAAGTGGGTACTTTTCACAGTACAAAGCACACAGTATCTTGCAGTTGCTTTTACTGAATTAAATTTTTTGATTGTCAGAAATTTTGGGGGGGGGGGGGGGGGGGGAAACTGGAGTGTTGGGGGGGGGGGGGGGGGGGGGGATCTTCCACCCCCCCTCCCCCAGGTAGATAGATCCCTGATGGGTCAACAACACATAGGTCTATAAAAGTGATCCCCGGTCCCAGACCCTCCCACCAGCTCTTATAACTAAGGTGGGAGGGTCTAGGACTGATTAAGGTGATCTCACTCCCCATTTCCTGAAGTATGCAACACTGTAGGATCTTTGCATAGTGCATACTATGGCCACAGTGCCTTTGCATTCTCAAGAAGCAGATCTAATGGTCTCCAGGCCAATCTACGTATCAAAAATTTAATCAGATCTACATCGTACATACAGCATTACTGTGGATTGTTCGTGGAAGTTACCGGATGATCAGTGACATAAAAACACGAGAACATGAAGTTGGTCTACACTCTGGAAAAGATCGGAAATTCATCAACTTCGCTGTCAGAATCATAAGTCCTCAGTCTGCTGAATCCTAGCTGACTTGGTCCAAGCAGAGAATCCAGGGTTTTCCGTGGATTCTGTCTCCTTTGCTTTGGTCTCTTGCGGCATCCGTACCTCAGGGAATATCGGAGGTTCTTATGCTCCTTCAAAATGCCTACCACCACCAGAACAATGAGCAGTAAAACAACCACAATTCCTGCAAATATGCCATAGCTGTAAGCAGCTTTCGTATCTGGGATAACAGGATCGGTGTGCTGTGTGTTGGAACTTTCAGAAGCTTTGTCCCCCGTGGTATTGTTTGTGCTGTTGGGAAGCATCCCAGGCAAGTGAGGATCAAAAACGTCCTGGATGACAGATTGGGTAGAAGTAGTACTTTCTGTTGTCACTGCTATCATAGTTGCAGTAGGAGGTGAGCTTTCATGCACAGTGGGGGTGGTATCGCCTTTGGTCAGGCTGCTAGTGCTACTGGTGGGAACAGTGGTTCGTGAATGTTCAGTAGGTGGGGAAGTGACTCGAGTGCTACTTGTGGCTATACGAGCGGTTGCAGGTGTAGCTGTGTCCGAAGAGATGATGCTGTCCAATACATCCAGTGGGCTTGCTGTATTGGAGAAAGGAAGAGAAATTAAAGTTCACTGATTACAGTATACAGTTTGGAACCAGGCTCAAAATTAGCAACGCATAGCACAAGAACCAACAATCCTTGGCAGCTGGTAATCACTGGTCTGAGCCTGAACAAGCTGGGTGGATCTATGCCTGGATTGCAGGCATAATTTGCAGGCATAGTTTGCGATTACCATAATCATTCATTTTTGGAAACAATTTTTTCAGTGGCCATGAAATAATCTATCAACTATGGAAACGCACGCAAAGCTAACATTGACAACCGAGCAAATCAGAAACTTTGTTCTGGGGAAGAACATGATGTTTTCATGGAAATGATATGCCACAATATCGTCGTACAACAAAATATTAAATCGATAGATTGTCTCACTCCTTGTCCATGAGAGGTTCATTAAGGCTCGCCCAACTATCAGAGTACAGATACATGTATGTACGTACTTTTGACTGGGACAAACTTCCATATCCTATTTGGTCCAATCTCTGCAACGTAGACAGCATTATGCACTGGGTCCACAGCCAAGTCATGAGGCTTGGAGAACCCCTGTGAGACAAAAGAACGTAACTTTGGATGACCCATTCCCTAAACACCTTTGAGAGAGGAGCAAAATCAGGCAAACACAACACAGAATCAAAGTCCTTCATCCTAGCCTCGTCCCCAGGCTCTATCTCCGGAAAGGAAAAGACAGCCTCATAACATTGGGACGGTAAAACCATAGACTTCCATTCACTCCTACTTTCGTGATAGAAGTTGCATTAGTTACAAATCAGTCACACACCCTATTCAAATATCGCTCTTTGTTTTCAAGGCACCCCCAGCTTTATCGAGATCCAAGACACTTCTTATAAAGCAAACCCACTCACCTGCTCAGGTCCCCAAGTTCTGGCCAGTTGTCCTCCCTCGTTCACAGTGAACCCCATAGGCCCTGGGTCACCCTCCTTTGCTAAAAAACGCGGACCAAACACACCGTAGAGTGGGCCCCTGCTACTTCCATTGAAGGAGATGGCAAACACTCTGTTCCCGAGGACAGTTGAGTCACTAAACACCTCTGCATTACCACTAGTTGTGTCATAGGATACAATACGGTGGTTCTCACGGTCGGCAACAAAGAGTTTTCTTGGCGAGTAGGAAGAAAGAGCAAGGCTGTGTGGGACGTACAGGTGCTGATCGTTCACTGTCTGGTCCCAGATTTCCAGTACGTTACCAGCGGCACTGTATTTAATGATACGATGGTTGCAATAGCTGTGTGCGTGTGTGTGCGTGTGTGTGTGTGTGTGTGTGTGTGTGGATGGGGGGAGAGAGATGGTGTACAATTACTGGTTGAGCAAGAGCAGTATGCTACAAAGCTGCAAACACTTTCCACACAACTTTGGAAGTAATTAGCAATTGAGGAATCACCAACTAGGCCACAAACTCAGCTTCTGCATGCAGAAGGTTAGTCCCAGTCCCAGGTGGTGAGATTGGCACTAAAGTATCACCACCTACCCATCCGCTATGTAGAAGATGCCAGAGCTCTCCACAGCCACTGCAGCTGGTTTACAGAAGTGCTGGCGTCCAGTACCCGGAGCAAACGCTGTGCCAAGGGTCATCGATGGACTATCATCCCCTTCCTGATCGAACTTGAACACCTGTATCAATGTATCAACAACACACAGGAAGCTGGCAAAGTCATGATATAACACTTGACTAGTCTATTCAGGTAGACCTTCTCTCACCCACTGCCAGTTCTGGTGGTGGGCCACAGAAAGTCTAGCTTGATCGACTAGTATCAGGCACTCAGAGGGATAACTTATATATTCAGTGTTTGGACAAGAAGTGCAAACCATTAATAGTGACGCACCGATAATTGGATCGGTCATTGGAATCGGGCCGATAATGACCTTCCTGGAGAGTATCAGCGTCGGTAGATTCACCGATAACTCGGCCGATAAATGGTGCATGCGCATTGCGTAACCACGTGCTAGCATTGTCAGTGTATTGTTTGTTGCAGAGTATACGTAGAATGGCGAGTGGAGGGAAGAAGAGACGTTACCTATTTGAAGTTTTATTCAGTCGGAGGGGATCTGAAGTTTGCTGTTTGCAGTGCTCGATGACAAAAGATTTGACAAGGTGAGGCAAACACGTGAACTTACAATATCAGATCGGTTATCGGTACCAGCAGATATCTGTTGGTATAATATCGGATTATCAGTAATTATATATTATACAGTGTGTACAGGGAAATATCACGAGTCTGTTGCTGTATTGTCACGAGTGCTGCAGGCAATACGGCTACAGACGAGTGATGTTTCCCTGTACACACTGTATAATACATTTATCATGTTTCCAGACCCTGCAATAAAAGACCATATCGGTGCATCACTAGCCATTAATAATTCGGCCACACACTTCTTCCTGCATGCCAGCCATAGTACGAACGTTTTAACAGTACAATGTCATAAAAGGGATACAATGGGTGTGGTTCAATCCTGCAATTATGCTGACATAACAGGAAGTGCATTATCTTACTGTAATTATTGGCTGTAACAAAAAGTTTAATTTTTTTGGTTGGAGCTCTCTCAGTCTCTGTCTCGAAACCCAATGAAAATTTGCTGTCTTTCATTTTTGCTGCGCGCTAGCCCCCAGCGGCATCACAATCCTATAGGGGGGTACACTGGCACTAAAGGGGGATGCGTCACCCACCCAAAACAGCACAGAGAGAGCAGTGGGGTACTACAATGAAAGAGATGTTGTTTTGTGAGTAAAGTAGCTCAGTGGCGGATCCAGGGGGGGGGGGGGGGGGGGGGGGGTGCCAGGGGTGCACTGGCACCCCCCTCCCCCCTTGGCCCAAAGTGCTCCAAACCCTCGGCAAGTCTGGTTCTTTCTTGGAATGGTTAAGCGGTTGTTGAACATTCGTCTCTCGGACTCTCGTTATCGCCTACCGGAGTACCCCGCTCCGTTCACACTGACATTTAGCAATCATCTAGCCTCAAAGTCACCTGTCGACAATGAGCGAATCCGACCAACTGACCCTTGCTACTCTCAGAAAGAGAAGAGGCGTTGTCCAAGCCTCTGTCATTTGCCTAAGCACTCAACTAAAGGATCTTGAAAGTAAGGTTCACGATCTTTCAATGTCAAAACACGCTCTCTGGATGACACAAAAGTTGGAATCCTTTGACATGGATTTCAAGACGCATCACTGCACACTGATCGACACAGTTAGTGAAGACACCCACCCTAGCCAGGGAACAGGACACCCTTGACCAGCACGTTGATGATGTTGCTAATCTTGTTCTGCGTATAGAGAAGATGATAGTAACTTGCAATTCAGCAACAAACTCTGAAACTAGAAAGGTTGCCTCCCGCAGATTGTCTCATCTAAAGAGCAACGTCGCTGCAGCTCACTCAGCGATCTCTGCACTGACAGAAGGATCAGTGGAACCCCATCTGTTGCATCAGCACCAAGAACAGCTCTCTGACTTTAAATTCGCCACAGTCTCCTAACTCTCGGACTAGAGGAGGAAGATGAGTTTGCAACTGCCTTGGACAAGCAAATTTTTGACTGCAGTCTTCAACTCAAGAAGCTAATGATCCCTCCTAGCCTCACTCCTGGCTCACCAATGGAATCACCAATTAGCAGAGGAGTCAAATTGCCCAAGATAGATGTCCCCACATTTGACGGAAACGTTCTGAATTGGCAGATGTTCTGGGAGCAGTTTTGTATCGCCATGCACAACCATTCAAATCTCTCTGACACTGAGGAGCTTGTGTACCTTCGTTGCTCTCTCAAGGATGGTTCAGCAAAGAAGGTCAGTGCACACGGTCAACATGTTCTTGGCCTCATCACCAGAGGCACTGCTCCAAGCACAACCTATTCTAAACCGAGAAAGAGCTCAACAAAACTCATGCTTGTGAGTGACCAGGACCGGCTGCCAAACGACTGCGAGAGAACACTGAACAATTATGAGTATGGACTTACAACGAACCCCAGAAGGTAAGCTTTCGATCTGCGTTCCATTATACAAGCTCATTACTATGATAATTTTTGTATGAAAAAATTTACAAATCATTCAAGTGGCCAAAATAGCAGCATGGGGTGGGCATTAAATGAAAACCTGCCAAGCAAACTTGATGTATCGTTTTGTATCACCCACTTGTGGATTTGTGTGCGGGTAGGTAGGTGAGATAGATATCTTCAGTCTTGAAATTGAAAGTTGCATCTACTTGTCACAACAGGCAACAACCATGTAAGACATACCAAGATCATTATTAAAGTTAGCTATGCTATGTGTTGTCGACCAAGAAAAGTTGCTCTGAGGTGTGTGGTGTTTTTCAGGAGATGCACACTAGAACCAATGGGAGTCTTGGTTAGACCATAGAATTAAGCCTATTTCCTTGTCCACGATAGCTGTAGTATATTAGCTGGGTCACATGTCAGGTCCATTACAATATTCTGCCTTTGCGATTTCTTTACTAGAAGTGGTTGTATTAAGGTTACGGGATACCCAATAACTAATTAGGTAATTAAGTGGGCGTGACTTCCTGTATTAGGCCAATTAAATGGGCGTGACTTCCTGTACGCATGCGCCTAACCAAGGCAGCTGCTGTCCTGCCGTAGTGAAGACGTGTTCGTGATGGCCACTGATTTTCGACGTCAAACGTCTTCGCTGCCGTTCAGTGTAGGGTGTGCGCTGTTACCGCGAGTGAAAGTGAGGTACCTGTTGCAGTGCCAGAGACAGCTGAACAGCGATAGTCGGCTCTTTCCGTGAAGTAGTACGTGCTGAAAGGGGGACAGTTTGACCTCTGTGACTTCCACTTTCGACTTCCGTCGATTCTATCTCTCATGGTAGACCTCCCCGGGCTTTCACTATGGTCTCTGTCACCATTATCGGCAAGGTAGGTCTCGATAAAGTACGATTTGTGCTCTGAATGTCCCTTTCTATGTGCAAAATTTGACGTCAAAAAATCCTTGTAGCAGAGTCGTACGATAACTGCACGCAGTGCATGTGCCCTAGCGCTTATACCGCTGATCTCCGCAGCATCCAACGGTACATCTCTCGTACTTCATAGTGCGTGAGCCTTGCTTATTAGGGTGAGCCAGAACGAGCTCCACATTAGTTGTAAAACTAGGAAGCCACGCCCACTTAATTAATCAGACGTTAATTACATTTGGGTATCCCGGAACCTTAAGACTGCAAAAATCGTGCTATCATGCAACATCCTTTTGCAGTACATATTGAAGCAGGCAGTCCTAAAGGCAAAAGTGTGGGGAGCTAGGAAGACACTCAAGGATCCAACACCACATCATATAGGGTAAGACAAGCCGTGCTGTTTTGTCCAATATGTGAACGTTTGACACTGTACATCAACCTGTGTATGTGGGTCTGTGCATCTTAGTTTACTGATCTTTGACACATAATTTATGCGGTTCACCTGGGCCTATACCTGTTTGGACCCAGTGTAGCTGTGCCACTGTCATTAAGCCAATGAATGTTCATAACAGCCCATTATATGCTATACAGGTTATTGGTGAGTGTCCCACAAGTGCTGCAAGATCACTCCCGAGACCATGACGTTGCACTGTTTAAGGAACTGTCAGAGAACAAATACTACATGTCCAAGTGCTCTTCCAAGCAGGTACTTAACAGTCTGGAGTGTAGATATGTAGTCACAGATCGTTAACAGTTTGTTTACTTCCTTTTCAGGCTGGTGATGGAAAACAGGGGTCAACATCAACAAAGAAAAAGACTTCTAAGGACTGGGCCATAAGGTTATGACTGATCAGTGCCCGTCGTCTCCAGAGGTTAACAACATGACGCAAACAGCAGATGCAGTGGCAAGCTTCTTTAGCAACTCACCTAAGAGACAGCTTGCACTAGACTTTGCCCAACAATGCATCGCAAAGGGGTGCAACATGATCCTTCTTGGGGAAAACACGCTCCAATTGGAAACAAAACTGCTTGACCACGAAGATCAACAGGAAAGCAAAGAAAGCGAAGAAGAACAGTTATTTCGATGTATTCATGTCAACTGTTTTAGTATAATAAAACATCATGAATATTATAGCAACAGTTTAAACTCCTAAATAGAAATTGGAATTTCCACACTGAAATCGGAAGGACTTTGATGTCTCACTGCACCTCACTAACAAAATGGCTCAAAGGAGGAACTATGAAGAAAGCAAAGTTCTAAGTTGCTCAAGAACTGCTCTGGATGGTAAACCATGGTAGTCAACAGTTTTGTATGAGGATCTAGCCGACGTTTCCATCAATTTGTTTCCCGACTCCTGTGTACTCAAAGTTACGTTCACAAGTACTCTGTGAACTATGTACTAGGCAGTACCATTCTATCTGCATGCTTGGTTTGGGATTTTGTAGCTTCTTTGCATGGGTCATATCCTGTTAATTGGTAAATTCGAATTTTCCTAAATAGAAATTGAGCACGCTACCACATTCTCTGATAAAAGGCTTAGTACAGATGGATCTCTCACTGTAGTGCAGCACCAGTGGCGGATCTAGGGGGGGGGGCACCGGGGCCGGTGCCCCCCCCCCCCCCCCCCCCCCCCTTTTGCTTCTTCATCACTTTATTTTCCTCCTTACTAACTTGCTGCCGCTACGTTGCAACTCCTGGCCTGGCCTCCTCAGCTCGCAATATCGTGCGTTGCCTGAAACCGAACGGCTTAGGAACGAGACCACGATCTAGTATACCCCTCCGTGTATGTACGTATTACGTTCGTGAGCGAAATAATTATTTGAGCAAGGAAGAAGCTCATGGCGGCCCTGGGACCTGCAATCCTCGTACATCTGGAACTTGCAGTGCAAAGTGTGAAGGTGCCACGAGAGCCCATCCTGAGAAGTGAAAAATGAAGGTGAAAAATTTTTCCCGCGCTTCGTGCGGACTGAACGGCGCTACGCGCCTCTATGCACTGCCTCCAGCAGCGTTTCATATACGGTGCCCCCCCCCCCCCCCCCCTTTTCATAAATCCTGTATCTGCCCCTGAGCACTAACGTGTTTGCAGGAGCAAAGAGAAAGCCTTTACTCTCTGATGTTTCGCTGCACCTAACAGACAATAGGGCTCACAGGGGGTACTATGTATGACGAAAACTATGTTCTGTGCATAAAGTAGCTCAAGAACTGCTGCTAGCTATAGCCACTGGTCAACAGTTTTGTATGAGAAATAGGAAAGAAAGACGACAAAATCTGACGATTTGTTTCTCGACTCATGCGTACTTTAAGGTACGTTCGTGAGTATTTTTGTGAACTGCTAGGCAGTATCTGCATGGTTGGGTGGGGGCATTGCAGCCATATCATGCTATGCAATACATCACTATTGGCAAATTTGAAACTCCTCGGCCATATTTTTAGGAGCAAAAAGAGTCTCCGATGTCTCTCTGCACCTCACCAACAAAAGTGTACTACATTGTACGACCAAAGAGATGTTCTGTGCGTAAAGTAGCTCAAGAACTGCTTTAGTTGCAGCTAAGCTACAGTCTGTATGCTAGACCACAGAAAGTAAAAGAAGAAAGACGACAAAATTGGAATATTCATTGATTTGTTTCTCGACTCCCGCGTACTCTAAGGTACATGCTTTTGTGAACTGCTGGGCAGTATCATTCTAACCGCAATTTTGGTTTGGGGTTAGCAGCTTTCTTTGGCCTAATACATCACTGCAAAATTCCTTGGCCATCCATAAATAGAGAATACTACCAAGTTCTGCTTGGCAGAGATGGATCTCTGTAGTGCATGTCACAAGTTTTCACGAGGAACTAAGAGCAACCTTTTAGTCACTGACATCTCACTGCACCTCAACGACCATACGGGAAACACTCCTCACATTGTCAGCAGATTTAACTCAAACATCTGTCTGGAAGAAATCCTGAAATTTATTATGCTGAACACGATCCTAGAGGTGTTCTGAACCAGGGACAGTGAAGGGCGAATGTGCATACACATTGCAATTCAGCATGATAACACCAACACTCTCAGAAAACTGAAGCGGATACGCTGTAGACACTTGCTAAAACACCCACAAAGCTTTGCGAACAGTCATCTGCCTGCAAGGCCTGCCGAGATCAGTTGATCCCAAATTGGTGTAGTCGGCGGCAGGGTCATAGCCACCAGATTTGAAGCGGTGAAGCTGGACAACACTGGCAATCTGCATAGGTCCCAAGTTTATTGAAATCTCCCCCCACAGCATATAGCGTTGCCTAGGGCGCGCAGTGTCCAGCAAAACGCGGGAGAGTGCCCCTGGCTGTTAGCAGTAATGATTACACTCACCGTTGACCAAGGTAGGAAGGGGTGCAGGCACTGGGTGGAGCTGATAACTGTGCTAGCTGTCTAGTTATCACGCCGTTTGATCAGCTGCTAAAATCTCAACGACTGCCATACGCGGAGGACCATCGCTACTTACTTTATTGCTGGAGAGGGGAGAGCAACAGTAAGTCAAAACAGAAGCGTTATTGCAAGTAATCTTAAACTGAAGGCAGTACCGCAGACTTGCATGAAGAAGAGAAATGAAGACTGGGCTACGCTCGGCGGTGACATGAAATTGCTCTCGGATAACCTGATCTATAAGATAAGGGCAGGGAACTACTCGCACCGAATCAGTACCTCAGTCAGTTGGACAGTGGCATGTGCCATTGGTTGCCCTGAACAACTGTTTCATAGCATGGATACAACCACTGGGCATCCGGAGGTTTGGACCAGTTGCAAGTGAACACTGCACAGCCATGCTACTGCCATATCTGTGGCACTACCACACCCTCTATGAAGCCCATGTTTACCTGCTGCTTTACTGAGAGGATGAAGTTGCATGCACTGAGACTGCAACTTGTGAGTGTGCCGCTGGGGTTAGTGAAAAAATCATAGCATCACATGTACCACCAAATGAGTTATGTTTTTTTTTAAAACCCTTCACAAGAAATCAGCTAGCTGCACCCATGATTCTGCTGTGTTGCAAGCACTTGACTACTACTGGTTTCCAACTGCATTCTGCACTGCCTTCAATTTCTCTACCTGATGAGGAGAATGAGGTAATGCCTGTTACCTCACTCCTATGTCAGTAGAAGGTCCCAAAGAAGCGAAAGGAGAGCACCCTGCCCATGTCTGCCATGGTGTTTAAGAAACATGACTATCGTAAAGAGAAAAAGAGAAGAGTTAGCTTTACAGAAGATGTTGATCCCGGCCAGTAGAGGAAATGCTAAATCTCTTCTTCCTGCTCTCCTGGATAGTGTTTGTGGTGAGTCATTGGGTGTCTCTTTGCACTTTGATCCAGTGCTGCCACCAAACCATTCCAGCTGTGAAACCAGGAGTCCCAGACACATCATCGCTGAAGGAAACTGTCACAGCATTCAAGGATAGCCTCAAAGTACCTGCTGGCAAGTTGCAGGAAATATATAAAACAGAATACCAGAGACGAGAGACAGTCCCCTTTGTGGTTAAAGTCCACTGGTACCGTATAACAGCATCAAGGTTAGGTGAAATTCTTTGTCACAAGTCTGAGACCCCTCCTGATACACTTGTTTCGAGTATTTTACAGCCTTGCTCTTTTTCCACTGCTGCAACAAAATGGGGAATACAAAGTGAACCGGCTTACCTAACTTACCGACAGCAGCTGGGTAGGGACAGTCTTATTGTAGGACCGTGTGGCATCTTGGTGAGCGAGACGCATCCATTCCTTAGGGCAACTCCTTATGGCAAAGTATACGACCCTTCAAACTCTGAACAGCCATTTGGATTCATCAAAGCAAAATGCCCCTACATACAGAGGGAATGTACTCCACTTGAGGCTTGCTCCTTTCCTGGATGTTGCTGTGATGCACAGCTACACCTACATATGACGTAAATATCCCTATTTCACACTCAAGGTCAAAGGTCAAAGGTCAAAGGTCAAATATCCACCAGAAATTCCTCCTAAGTCAAACCTATTCAGCAGCTGTTATGAGTTTGGAAGACTGACTACGTACATGTATTTTTTGCTCTTGATGTCAAAGTCGAACAAAGATGCCCAAGCAGACTAGCAAGTCAAAGACAAGACAACCAGTAAGGAGCCAAGCCTGAGTGCGATCTTTGCTGCGAAGATATCACCCAAGACGTACTTCAATGCGAGGTCTGTCTACTCCATATGCACAGGTACTGTGCGGGACTGAGCAGGAGCCACTACCAGGAACTACTTTCAAAGTCTAACCCTTTCGTCTGTATGGTATGCATGCAGCGCTGACAGAAGGCACTTATTCAGCAGCTTCAAGACGAACTGTCAGCCCTCAGGTCTGAACTTGATAAACTCCAAGCAGCTGTAATTGTAAACATAGCGCAGGGAGTTGGCCTCCGGAAGTGATGTCATGTGCAATTTATTCGTGCCACTGCCGAATTTTCAAACCGAGGTTGGATGCACCACTGCCAGATCTGCAGTTGTCAGAATCTTTCTTGCATGTCCTTGCAGCATCAGAAGGGAAGCCCAATCTGCAAACATTTTCGTTGCTCAAAAATGTATGGTATGGGCAATTGCTCATATCCACATATTAAGAAAAATTATGCGAGCCATCTTGATTTTCAAACGAAGTGTGAAGTTCATCTTGTGTGGTCACACCCACTTCTGGAGGGGCTGTAGCACTAGCTACTGATGCAAGCTTAATTTTCGTAAGAGGAGCAAAGAGCAAGCTTTTAGTCTCTGATGTCTCGCTGCACTTCACCAACAATGAGGGAAGAACCTCTCCATACTGTTTGCAGATTCAATTCAACCAGATGTCTGGAAGATAAAGCGACCCTAGAGGCGTCTTCAATCAGGACCAGTGAAGGGCAATTGTGCATGCAAATTGACAAAGCTTTGGGTTCTAGCATACCATCCCTATCTTGTTTCTTGCCATCCTTACATGTACCTCGATCTTCTTACACATTAGCAGTACGTAGCAGTATAGCATTGTGCTCGTGTGGAGCTAATGCTCTTTGCCAGAGACACTATTGCACAAGGACTCGATCAGAGTCACCCCAAGTTACATGTAAGCGTGTGTACAATTAGGAGGTTACCATATATCAGGTGTGCTCTATTTGGAGTTATTCCGTTACAGCCTCATAAAATCAGATATGGAGCATCAATTGGCTAAGGCATGAACTACAAGTACATGTAACTAGCATTTCGTGCTTATAAATGTAAATACAAGTATCCTTTGGAAAGCCGTTTTAGTCAGATGTATACATGTGTACACACATTATCAGAGATAAATTACCACAATAAGAGTACCTGGTGCATGGCGACATCAGTGACCCAGAAGTGCCCGTGTGGATCCACTGTCAGTCCGTGGGGCATGTAGAATGTACTCGTGCCCCAACCTCTCTTGGGCTGACCTGTACTGGTGAGCTTGACGATGGTTGGGATGACAATGGGTCCGTCGGCCTTGTGACGGTAGACGTTGGCAGGTGAAAAGGAACTGGATGGGCAGAGAACAGCAATCCCTTCTTGAAATTGATCTGAGACATGGGACATGTGCAGTAGTTAGTATTCCGAATCACACATCCACCAGCACAATACTGTAAATCACCCTATTCTGACTAGTTGGGTAGGATCTTTATGACACGTAAATTAAGGCCTCCCTGTTTGGAGCCCTTTCATGCGTAGAGAAGTAACAATGATTGAAGATGAGGAGAAGCTTGCCTAGCCTCATTCCCAGGCCGTGTGGGAAGGAGGCTAAAGCTGCCATGAGGGTGATCACTAGGAGGTGGCATTCTGGGCTTCAGATCTGCTGAATATGGTTAGCATTCCCTCCATGGAGTCCAGAGGCTGCATTCCAGTACGCATGCGCACTGTGCCCCAAAATGGCCAATACGCACTTAGCCCGGTAACAATATTATAATGTGGCAGGTCCCTTTTCCAATGTTTTTTATTTTTGAGAGCCTGGGAATGAGGCTAGGGTGGATCATGACACCGAACAGGCAGTACTTGTGAACCACAATGAAGTGACAATAGCTCAACAAGCTACACTGTACTATAGGCAGAGCAAATATACTTGCACTTGCTAAGCCACTCCCAGCAACAATTAAGTGGGGTCAAAGTCCATGTAGGTGGGGATGAGCAAATATTAATGTGGATGTGTTTGACTCACTTGCCATCCCACACAACCGGTCCTCGATGCAGAATGTGGACAAAACCTTCATGATCCATAGCAACAGCGCTGACCTGTCCCAGCGCTATCCCAGGAATGCTGACACCATTCAGGGGCCAGTCCTCTGCTGGAACCAGCTCCACTGCTGTCTGTGATCCATCAGGAGAAGGAGGGCTTGCCTCACCCTCAAAGAATTTTCCAGGAGTCTCCTGAATGACAGCAGTGGTTGGTGGAGGGGAGGTTGGTGGAGGGGTGCTCGGTGGAGGGGAGGTTGGTGGAGGGGTGCTTGGTGGAGGGGAGCTTGGCGGAGGGGAGTTTGGTGGAGGGGTGCTTGGTGGAGGGGAGGTTGGTGGAAGGGAGCTTGGTGGAGGGGAGCTTGGTGGACGGGTGCTTGGTGGAGGTGTGCTTGGTGGAGGTGTGCTTGGTGGAGGGGAGCTTGGTGGAGGGGAGCTTGGTGGAGGGGTGCTTGGTGGAGGGGAGCTTGGAGGAGGGGTGGTAGGTGGAGGGGAGGAGGACCCTGACAATGATGTGGGAGTTGTCACAGGTTTACAAGCACGGGAAGGAGGACCAGGCGGAACAGGACTTGCACAAACGTAATCATCATCTTGCTCTTTTACACCACCCTTGTGATCGCTTTCGTGGTGGTGGATGTGAGTGGGAGGAGGGAGGGATGGGAGGACGGGGTAGTGCAGCGAAGAGGGGGCAGGACTCCAGCAACTGTCATGGCTCAGGTGATGTCCATCATTCTCCGTGTAGTACATAATGTAGAAGTTACACATCTCATCTTCGCTGTCTGGGCTGCAGGAGGAGATGAGGAAAACGCCGTTTGGAGCAGCTTAATTCACTAAGCCTATTGTGTTTAGCTACCCTACTAGTACTGTAGGTACATGTACATGCAGCTGGCCTCAAATTCAGCTTCATTGTTGACGATGTAATGTGTAGTGACAATGGTCATAAGTCTAAATAGAGCCCACCAAACATTTCTGAGGGGACTGGCAATCTGATTTTTTATTTTGTGCATGTAAGCCTTAGGGTAGCCAGTAAAGTCTCCAAGTTTGAAGCCTAAAAGATGTTTAGTTTGGCAGTTAGAGGGCACCAAAAATTGCACTTTTCCTATACATTACATACAATGATGGTTGGGGGTAGCCTCGCCGTCTCGGGCCTGGGAACAAGGCTAGGTTGGGGTGTAATTAACCTAACCCCCCCCCCCCCCCCCCCCCCCCACCCCCCCTCGGCCGACCATACATGTACATAACATTATGAGAAATGTGAGTTGCTTGAGCCTCTAACTGCCAAACTAAACAAGTTTAGGCTTCAAAATTGGCACCCCCAAAAAATCAGATTGCCAGCACCTTTAGAATTGTTATGGTGGGCTCTATTTAGAAAAGGTGCCATCAACAATCTCACTAACGTTTATCCCATTACAAATAATGCCCACGCTTGCTACATGTAACTTTCCTGCTAATACTACATTATTACATGTACATGCAGTGTGTACCAATTCAAGACAGCAAATACAGTCATGCATTCGCGATCATCAGATACTTACGTACCCAATGTGAGTTGCTTGAGCCTTTGCCAATGTATTGAAGACACAGCGTACAGCCTACATGGAGGGAGGGGGTCAATGAGCCAGTTGACTATACAGCCATGCCTGGCTTCAGTTGTCTAGTCTTCAGATACCGTAGTGTCCCCGTAATACCCCCCCCCCCCCCCCCCCCCCCCCCATTTTGTACACTACATCCAGCCCAAAGAGGGGAGGGGGCGTATTTTCGAGTACGCAATTAGTTTCGAGTATACATGTACGCCCCCTCCAAAAGTTTTGCTACGTTTATGACACTGCCAAGGTTCATGTTCACAGTTACAAATGATCGCCAGTACTGTTCGTGGTCATCATGTGTGGTCTCCCTACATCGGCGAGAAGAGCTGCCACTTCAACTCGAGGGCCATAACATTCACGACGACTTCGCTGTGCAATACTGTCGGTCATGTACCATGGGACATTTCCTGGCATTCCTGCAGGAGAGTGGCAGCGAGATGACTCGTACCGTCGACGTCAACGGTGACTACTCCATCTGAGAGACGATCTGCAAAGTTGCCGGCACGTGTAGAAGACACTCACAAGGGGGGCATTACAATGAGTCAAACTACCCTGTGCAGGAAGGCGTAATTTCAAAGGGGGCATAATAGCGGGACACTACAGTATGAGACAACAAAGGATGCAATGGCTTCCTGGATTGACCACAGCCTCATTCCCAGGCACTCTCCAGCTATGTTTTTAGTTGCATGTACTTGACCTTTGGACCAAGCGAAACAAGCAGTTCAGAGGTCAAGTACATGTATGTGGTCAAGAAAGCGGAGCGGAAGATGGCCTGGGGATGAGGCTAGCTACATGTACATGTACAATGTAAACCACAGGACACCATTTCAAGAAAGGGTCTGCACATTCATAAGGTGTTCGGAGACAACCTTGCTTTCAACCTGACTGTAACAATCTTTGTGAGGCCACTAAATCCTAACCCAGGCGTTTCCTTGGTGACCTTCTTATCATTATGTGCAGTGTAGTTGTTAAGCAAAAATGCTGCAAAATTATGCTACATGAACATGCACCCCCTTGAGATTTCAAACCCAGAACCCCCTAAATGGCGCACTGTCGCGCACTATTCAATCGCCCCCCCCCGGCGATATTTTCAGGAAACCCCCTGCAGCAACATGTAACTGAAAAAGCTGAGTGAACATGAGCAAGACGTGGTCCAAAGACTCACTCTCAACTACTACAGTGTGTACTCACCAGCCAGTCACCGACGTCAACTTCCAGTGATCCTTCTGAAGGATAGAATGCCTGCACAGAGGAGAGGAGATGCAGAGCTTATTATCCACTGAAGTCTCACTCCCAGACCTTGCAGGACACCAACACCTCACTGCAAACCCTGCACTGGGAACATCCCTGAGCAGCCTGGGAACATCCAGTGAATGTCATCAGAGGCAACAATGAAAGGGTACATGTCTAAAAGAACATCTGGGCTGCTGTTGTCGGCGAGGAATTTCCAACATCTTCGAAAAATGGCAAATAGCTGCCTGGTTGTCATGCAATGAGACATACTCGCTGATATTGCTGCCTGTTGCATTATTGCAAATCATCAAGGTGTCCGCACAAAAGTACAGATACATGTGTATGTGTCTGTGTCAGTTCAGTTCGTGCTGTACTGACAACACTCAACTAGACCGACCACAGCTTCATGGAGCTGTCCTCACCTGAGGGTCCTGGGGGCTCCTGGTGCCAATCGGGCTCCCACTTGCTGCCTCCTTTCACAATGTACCCTGCAATCTGTTTCCCTGTTGGTCAAAGTGGGGGGGTGGGGGGGGGGGGGGGGGATACATGATACACCTTATTCAGGAAGAAGACATCCTGCTCATCCGAATCCTTACAAGTAATAAAAAAACATTTGAAAATGTAAACAGGATGTAGGGATACCAGAACGGCAAAAAGTAAGGAAACAAGGTAGGGATGATCGCACAAAACAGTGAAGTATACAACCCCCCTACAGAGATCTTTATCCATATACATGTATAATGAAAAAAGATATGTAGGGGGATTGTAATACTTCACTGTTTTGTGCGATCATCCCTACCTTGTTTCCTTACTTTTTGCCGTTCTGGTATCCCTACATCCTGTTAACATTTTCAAATGTTTTTTATTACTTGTTTATGTCATTTTTTTTAGCAGCAACACATGCAATTTGCCCATCACAGAGCAGAAGTCGGTGTCCTCACAAGTAGTAGGAGCCCTTGCTTTAGTATATGGACAATATTGACTCCGGTATTCACACTACCAGCATTGGCTGAAGAATCAGACCCAAGTCAACCCTTTTCTGGATGGATAGCTACTAAGGCAGTAATCCTTGTCTGAAGACCATAATATTAGCTAGCTAGCTATACAAGTAGCAAGATTTATATATTGTTGAGTCTTTAGATAGGCATTCAGCCCTCTCACAGAACACAGTAGGTAGTAACATACATAAATTATACGCACAGAGTTTAGAATTTACCTCGGTTTAGTGAAGTACGAAATTATGTCAACACAACGGCGCAAGACACTTCTAATTCAGCGATCTTGAGTAATAATTACGTTCGTTGCTAAGTGATCGCGCATGCGTACAAACGAGAAAATGGCGTGACTAAAGAAGCCATAGTTATTGAGTGGGCAGCTGCAGCCGCCTGGTGAAGACTTGGACGTTGCGAAAAAGCGAATGGCCAGGTGCACCACTCGGTGTGAAATGCTGCTGTTTCGTGCGAAAACCATCATGAGAGATTGACTCGACGTTGAGCTAGCCCGTCTGAAAGAAGAAGAAGAAGAAAGAAGAAAGAAAAACAATTTGCCCGTTTTGCGAGTACCTGGTGTGGTACTTCGCGACGGTTTTTCGCGACGCGAGGAGTCTTGTTGGTCATGAAAACATTCGAAGACGAACAGTATGTGGTTATAAAGGCTTATAAGTGTGCCATTTCTGAGATTTGGTGATTTTTGTACTAGCATATATTGCGTGTACGTCGTATCCCTACATACAGAGTCTACTGACTCTGTGATACCTTAAAAATTGCCTGTACAATGGTACATGTACTGCACACAAATATACAGTATTGGAAGCTCTACTGGTCAAGTGATATGATGTACTTGCAAGTACATGCACATGTAATCCGGTCCCTCTCTACTACCAGTCTGACCAATCACAGTTATCATACATGTACCAGCAGTCTAATAAAATAATGTGTGGCCAAAAGGTTGCATAATGATGTACATTATTTGGAACCCATTATCCACACTACATGTATATATTATACACCGTAACTCCCACATTAGTTGACTTACCTAATGAGTGGGCATGGGTTCTAAATGCAAACGGATGGATGATCTTTGGGCCACGGAATTCACAGGCTGAGTCCACGTGAGAAGCTGTGGTGAAGGGGGAAAACACCAGTCTACTAACCATGTGACCAGCTGAACAAGGCATTGGTATGGTATGGTTGTACTAGCCTCCTTCCCAGGCCAACCCCGTTCTTTCTGTTCTTCGGTTTGCGTTGACAATAATACACGGACGTGGAAGAGCGGGTGATGTCAAGTAGGCGTGAGGTGGACATGGGGGGGGGGGGGGGGGTGGGGGGCTGTAGTTGTTTCAGCAGGTTCAGAAGCAGTTCATCGAACGCTCCACGGCTAGTCGAGACTCTCAGATGATATCCACAACTTCGTCGGCCAGTTTTTAACTTCTTTGCGGTTGGGCCACATCCCCTACAATGTACGTCCACCTGACATCAATCACGTGATGGATAATACCAGGCCTTCCCCGCAAACCGAAGAACAGAAAGAACGGGGTAGGCCTGGGAACTAGCCTCGAAACCCAGGCGCGGAGGGGGAAAAGAGCGCCTGGTATCCACTGTTTGCGCATGCGCTTAATTTCCCGACATTGCGGGAATCCCGGATAAGACCGCGTCATTCCTGTGGCTTGTTGACGTCAGATACGTGTTCGTAACCGTATCACGATCGTATTTTGTCAATAATGGCGACTTTATTCAAGATGTAGACAAGGCTGTTTCGTTACCTTCAGCGACTTGGGTGTGCAGCGATGACGCTCGAACCCGAGCAGAGGGCAT
Organism: Axinella damicornis; assembly: GCA_963931865.1. Taxonomy (NCBI): domain Eukaryota; kingdom Metazoa; phylum Porifera; class Demospongiae; order Axinellida; family Axinellidae; genus Axinella; species Axinella damicornis. Next base: position 9,134,654 of record OZ007505.1, on the reverse strand, counting down.
CTCCGAAGTGAGTATACGAAGAGACTCTTTCTACGCACTGGTTTTGGTAAGTCATTGTGTTATACCGTTCGTGTTTGATGTGAAGCTTGCCCGAGATGACAGCGTAGTCATTGTAGTCTCATCCCTCATGGCACTGACGACAGACTAAGTTCCAAACGTGAGAGTCAAAGCTGCGATCATGTCTTCGTGGTTCGTTGTGTGGTATATATAGACGTCATTGTTTACACTTGGATAGTTTTGCGACGTCATCTGCATAAATCCACGTGGTTTTATGTAATAATGCGCAAACAGTGGATACCAGGCGCTCTTTCCCCTCTCCTCCGCGCCTGGGTTCGAGGCTAGCCTGGGAACAAGCTATGGCTATACCCTTGCTCTCTTGGACTACACTCAAAAAGAAGGGAGGGTCTGATACATTTCAGATCAAGTCTCTGTCTCTGCACTTTGTACCAAGAGGTGCAGCATAATTTATAGGGACCCAAGCCTGTGTCATCAACGTGCCATCTGCCTCATCCTAGCTTGCAACTGTCCAGCATTGCAGCATCATACACACATACATATGCATACAACTCTCAAGGTAGTCTATGAGCTACACCAATTTCTCTAGCTCAGGAAGTTGGGGGTGGGTCAACTTCCTGCAATGCAAGAGAATGTTCTAGCACGATAGGCTACTTTCAAGGTACATGTATGTACTGTGGCACTTAACTAGCAGTGCAATACAACTCAGATATCAGAACAGCTGGGGTACAGTGTGCCCAGTTGGTTTTGTGTGGCACTATACAACAGCCCCCCCCCCCCCTCCCCAGCTATACTGCTTCATTATACTAGTCTTGAACCCAGGTCCCTTGTACGAGGTGAACATTGTACTGTGCGTCACTTGCTATACAGGAAATGGGAGGAGAAGGTCTGGAAACTTGCATCAATTGATACCGTGGCACAGAATGTCACAAAGCGTCAGCCGTTCAAGCCACAGTGGCTGTAGCCTCGTTCCCAGGTCGCGACAGCCTGCATGGGAATGAGGCTAGCCCAGCTGCAGCTACAAAATGGGGCAACAGAGAGCCACATCTAGAGCATAAACATACTCACTACCTTCAACTTTAAAGAGGAACGTTAAAACCTCCAATCCTCATCCACAGTGGCTTCTCGCTTGGCATGTGTCCTGTTTCGCCATCCCATGCGTCTTCCTCGAACACGGCGCCACAGCCTGTTGGCTTTTGTAGCGTTCGAGGAGCAGCAGTGGAACCAAGAATGTCTCCTGCTACATGTATTCCACAGATCTCCGCTTCAAATTGAAATACGATTCATAGGAAGGACACGTCTCAAGTTTGTCTAGTATCTAATAGGCCACCCTTCTCCAATTTTCTGTACAGCAAGTGCAACTTTGCCGGTGGTACACTGTACATGTGCACCTACCTTCCTGGTGAGGAGCAATGAAAGCATTGACCCAAGGAGAAAGATCCCAGAAATATACTGCTGCCTGCGGGGGACAAGCAACTGGGCATTACAACAATGGATCATGATGCGTGGTTTTGTTAGGTAGTTGTCTCCGATGACAATCCCTTTCAGCCGTAACTCTTCTTGCTTAAGACATGTCGGAACACTCTTGAGTTAGGACAGCCAGCCTCATAGAACAGCTCTCTTCCACGACTTGTGACCATAGGATCTTTCATGCAATCCTGTAGGACTCTCACATGGGTTCCAATCATGACCAAAGGGACTAGCCGGGATTCGAACCCAAGACCTTCTTCTTACCACTAAGCCACTCAGCAGCCAGATTCCAATGGATTCTGTATCTCTCTCTCTTAATGGCTGGACCATATGGGGGGGGGGGGGGGGGCTTTGAACTTGCAAACCACATACCCAATTGTGACCAAAGTCTGGAGTCCCCTGCGGATCAGGTTGCCGGGCCTTAGTGAGTTGACTATACAAGCACTGTACACCACCACAGCATTCCTCACAAACCGAGTGCCTCAAGCTTAGCTTTACAAGACCATAGGAGTTCAGCAAATACATGTACATTGCACATGTGCACACCGCAAATAAAGTACTACAGTGTGTACGTACCTGTTTAGTTGTCAAATG